>CM044396.1:43980000-44325000 GCA_024322285.1 Musa beccarii | reverse complement strand
TGTTTAAAGGTGAATCGGTCTCATTATCGTGATCTCATCATTGCACAGATCCAAGGACATCACAATATACATCCATGTAATATAAGAAAATGCTACTAATCATAAGTAAAGAGATTGATGCAACGTGTTATAGATGTCATCACTCATGTGATTAGCTTGTAGGGCACCTATAACTAGCACATAAATCACGTTTTGAAAAGTTAAAAGTCTCCATACCTAGAGATTGGAAACCACTAATGTCATCTTCTTCTCATGCACAAAATATCATAGCTTAATCTTATTCAGCTTATAACTCTCATAGGCCACCAGGTGACTCTATATACAATAACTCTTTCGATAACGAAGTCTGAAGCATTCATATCGCTTTTGACTTTAAAAGATGCATATTTTTCTAACTATCCTCAAGGCTGTTGCTTATTTAACAACTTCGTAAATGGAGTTGCATGTTTCGAGTATTTTTAAATAAAACATTTGATAAAACCAAGAAAGAATCTTAGCCTAATACCCTCTTTGATTTGTGACATTCTATCATAGCTTACACCTTTAATTTATCAATATGAATCATCTCTCTACCGACTCGATATTCTAAGAATAAAATTTTTTATATTTATATAAAATAATATTTCTCTTTTTTCATAAATGAAATATTCTCCCGAAGAGTTTGGCAAATGGTTTCATATATTTAAATACATGCTTATCATAATTCATGTTGAGCCCAACTAAAAATTTAAAAAACTTCTCTTTTTCAACAATTACCTTCACCACACTTCATATTCACATCTTGGGAATAATCATGATGAAGCTGTTAGGGATTAAGCGGCATTAAGAGGGGGGGGGGTGAAATAGTACCGCGGTAAAGAACGATAGATTTTTCAGCTATTTGAATAAGTTCGGAAACTTCGTACGAATGAATGCAACGTTTCATTTGAACCCACAAAGATTGTGTTTTAACTTTAAAGCATACGTATGTAGATGAAGAGGAAGTAGAGTAAGTAAGGCAGCAAAGTAAAGATGGTTTGCAGTATAGTAGTGATATGAACCCGCAAGTTGATCATAATTCTATTAAAGACCCTTTAACTATTCATGGAGGACCAATGACAAGAGCTAAAGCTAAGAGGATGAAAGAAGCTTTAACTTGTTTATTGGAAAATATTTGGAAGGATCAAGCTAGTCAAGACTCAGTCAAGATTTTATGGTTGCAAGAAGAGCCTAAAATGATCAACATGATCAAGAAGAGAGAAGGACAAATTTGAAGACCTCATCTTGAAGAATAAAAGTCTATTCAGCTATGTTTACCAAAATTCATGAATTAGGTATATGAATGTTATTTAATGCATTTATTTCCTTTGTACATAGCCTCATACTATATAAATGAGGCTGACTCCCAATGTAAGGCAGACAATTGGGAAGTATAACAATTCTTCAACACCGGTGAGTGTTTTGTTTTTAAGTTCTTGCATGAACTTTAGAACTTATCAGCTTTTCTCGCTTATGGCGCTCAACCCAAATCTTTGCTTTTCCTTTGACTTATCGACTTGTTAGTTTGTATGCCTTAAAGAAATTCAAAGTGCTATTCTAGTTATTTTATCAATTTTCTATTGATAGGTAATTAGAATAGTTTCCCTTACTTCATTCTTGAACGATCCGCCTTGTTTTCAATTCGTTGGAGGGTGTCAATTTGCATTCCATATGTATCATAGCTCTTTAGCTATCGGGGTGTGTGGTTGCTAAATTGATGATTTCCATCATTTGCATCGAGCACGGCTCAAGTTTGAGGTTTGCTTATCCATTTATTTGCTATCTTTTAACTTTTTCCTGTTCTCTTATCACGATATCCATAATTGCTATTCTTCCTTTCTTCTTATTGCTGTGTTTCTTGTGCTATCACTGTTTATTTTTCATTTTTTTCCGCTCACTTTATCGTCAAAAAAAGAAAGAGAAACAGAAAGTTAAAAAAAAAATGAGAGAGAGAAAATCAAAAGTAAAAAAAAAAGAGAGGAAAGCAAGATCAAAGAAAAAAAAGAGAGGAGAAGATCAAAGGTAAAAAAAAAAGGAAAGAAAGAAAGAGATCGAAATTTAAAAAAAAAATTGTGAATTCAGGGACTTCGTGCAAATTGCAGAATTCTTTCTTCATTATTTTGAATTCTTGTTTCAGGTTTGGAATTTTTTTTCATTCCAAAAATATTTGAATTCAAATCTTTGCTTATGATTGAAGTGCATCATACACTCCTATAAATTTGGCTTACATTTTTTTTGCTTTTATGTCCAATTTCAATACCCTTGAATTGTCACAATCTGAATTGTTTGTTTAAGTTTTTTTAGTTAATCTAAGAACTCAAAGAACAAAACAAGAGGTAAAAGGCAAGAGTGGTGAGATCAATATCGAGAAAAGTCAAACATTGTGTGAAAACACGAGTGGAGTGAATCAAATCTTGAGTGAAACACATGAGAGAGTGTTGGTGAGGCTATTCTAACTTTGTTTTTCAGGTTGCAAACATGTCTAAAGAAAAAGAAGCGAGTTCTTCATCTAATGATCTTTTGCTTCAAGCAATGCAACAACAATTTGAACGTATGTTCAAAGTGATAGGAGATGTAAGAGATCATCTAGAAAGGCATGATGATGCAATTAATAGATTGGAAGGTGAACCACGGCGTAGGAGACAACCAGCATTCGTCCATGATGAATATAATGACAGAGATGACCTTGACGATGACCAAGTCACTTTAATTGGTCAAGATGTTAATCCTACGAGACAAACTAGGAGAGGACGTTTTGATGGTGTGGACAAAACATAGGCAAAGATCAAAATGAAAATTTCTTCTTTTCAAGGAAAGAATAATCCAGATACTTATTTGGAGTGGGAACGAAAAGTGGAGCTAATCTTTGAATGTCACAACTACTCCGAAGAGAAAAAGGTAAAATTAGCCGCTGTTGAATTTTGTGATTATGCTATAATTTGGTGGGATCAATTATGTAAAGACAAAGGAGAAATGGTGAAAGGCCCGTAGAGACTTGGATAGAGATGAAACAAATCATGAGGAGGAGATTCGTCCCAAGTCATTACTATCGGGATTTGCATCAACGACTGCAAACTTTGACACAAGGTTCCATGAGTGTTGATGAATATCACAAGGAGATGGAGATAGCCATGATAAGGACTAATGTGGAGGAAGACCGTGAGGCTACAATGGCTCGATTCCTAAGTGGATTAAACAAGAACATTGCTGATCTTGTGGAATTGCAGCATTATGTGGAGATTGAGGATATGGTGAATATGGCCATGAAGATTGAGAGACAACTCAAAAGAAAAGGCACAAGGTATGATTCAAAACCTTATTCGGGTTTTTCTTCTTCTTGGAAACCGAATTGGAGTAAAAAGGATGATATACCCATTGTTAAGCCTAAAATTGATGGAATTAAAGGCAAAAATGAATTAGGCAGCAATGGTAAAGGTGAGAATCAACCTAATCAAAGTAGAGGCATTAAGTGTTTTAAGTGCCTTGGGCATGGACATGTAGCACGTGAATGTCCTAATAAAAGAGTTATGATCATAAGGGATGAGATTATAGAATCTGAAAGTGAAAGAGAGGATGATGATGACATTCCGAGGATACTAGTGATGTAGAGTATGCTAAAGGTGAAATTTTGGTTATTCAACGCACACTTAGTTTGCAAAGTAAAAATGATGAACATGGTGAACAATGTGAAAATCTGTTTCATACTCATTGTTTGATTGCTAACAAGTTGTGCAATGTGATTGTTGATAGCGGAAGTTGTACCAATGTGGCAAGTACCTTGCTCGTGGAGAAACTGAAATTGCCTACTATCAAACATCCAAAACCTTACAAGTTGCAATGGTTGAATGATAGTGGTGTAGTAAAGGTAAATCAGCAAGTGTTAGTTCATTTTTCAATTGGTAGATATAAGGATGAAGTTTGGTGTGATGTGGTACCTATGTATGCGGGTCACATGTTGTTGGGGAGACCATGGCAATATGATCGTAGGGTAACACATGATGGGTTCAAGAACCATTATTCCTTGATCATGGATGGATAGAAATATCACTTGGACCGTTGCCTCTGAAGACAATTCTTGAAGACCGATGCATAAAACAACAATATGAGGAGCTTGAGTCTTCGTTAACCAAAACTTTTGGGAGGGAGCAAGAAAGAGAGAAAAAAGAAAAAGATGAGATGAGTGATAAAAATAAGAGTATTGGGAAACACAAGGGGAGAGAAAACAAGGAAGGCTTGAGTAAAAGAAAAATGAGTGTTTATGCCAAAATGAGTGATGTAAAAAGGCCTTAACCATGAGGCACCTTTACTTGTACTTATGTGCAAGGACATTTTGATTTCTTCTAACAAAATTGACAAAAGTTTGCCTAGTGTTATTGTTGATCTTTTGCAGAAAATGAGGATATCTTTCCCAAGAAGTTCCCAATGGTTTGCCACCAATTAGAGGAATTGAGCATCAAATTGATTTCAATCCAGTGCAAGCATACCAAATAGGCCAAAGCATATAGATGCAACCCGGAAGAGACCAAGGAAATCCAAAAGCAAGTCGGTGAGCTTATGGAAAAGGGGTATGTCTTGAGAAAGCATGAGTCCATGTGCGCTCTGTTCTTTTGGTGCCTAAAAGGATGGATCTTGAGAATGTGTGTTGATTGCAGAGCTATCAACAAAATCACTGATGATGGAGGCTATGATTCGAGGACGAATCCTTTCCAGAAAGGGGAATGATATGAACCCGCAAGTTGATCATAATTCTATTAAAGACCCTTTAACTATTCATGGAGGACCAATGACAAGAGCTAAAGCTAAGAAGATGAAAGAAGCTTTAACTTGTTTATTGGAAAACATTTGGAAGGATCAAGCTAGTCAAGACTCACCAAGATTTTATGGTTGCAAGAAGAGCCTAAAATGATCAACATGATCAAGAAGAGAGAAGGACAAATTTGAAGACCTCATCTTGAAGAATAAAAGTCTATTCACTATGTTTACCAAAATTCATGAATTAGGTATATGAATGTTATTTAATGCATTTATTTCCTTTGTACATAGCCTCATACTATATAAATGAGGTGACTCCCAAAGTGTAAGGCGCATAATTGGAAAGTATAACAATTCTTCAACACCGGTAAGTGTTTTGTTTTTAAGTTCTTGCATGAACTTTAGAACTTATCAGCTTTTCTCTTGTATGCGTTCAACCCAAATCTTTGCTTTTCCTTTGACTTATCGACTTGTTAGTTTGTGGCCTTAAGGAAATTCAAAGTGCTATTCTAGTTATTTTATCAATTTTCTATTGATAAGTAATTAGAATAGTTTCCCTTACTTCATTCTTGAACGATCCGCCTTGTTTTCAATTCGTTGGAGGGTGTCAATTTGCATTCCATATGTATCATAGCTCTTTAGCTATCGGGGTGTATGGTTGCTAAATTGATGATTTCCATCAAGTAGGTTGCAAGAAAGTAAATGCAAATCGATTTATAGTGGTTCGGTCATCCGACCTGCATCCACTCCCGATTCCTCTTCGCTTGAGGCCACCGGCTTTCCATTAAGTATCCTCTTTCCAATGGGCGAGGATGAACTCCCTCACAGCATCTCTCCTTTTGACGGGCTTAGGAGATAACCCTTACAAGCACTCTTACCCCTCTCTTGGACTAGAACACTCTTAAGACTTAGAGGGAAGATTTGATACACTTTCAAGAGAGTTTCCCCCTTCTTTTTTTCAGTTCTAGACACCCTCTAAACTCTGAATGAGTGTGGTATTTATAAGCCTCAAAGTGATTCAAATTTGGAGCCCAAACTTGGAGCCAAAATTTGAACCATTTTGAATTTTCTAGTATCTTGGTAGTCTTCAAGCGGTGCCATCGCCCAAAGCAACGCTGAGATACTACCGAATTACACACACAGTCTTTGGGCGGTACTCTTTGCGCCAAAGACTCGCCTCAGGCGTGCTATCGCCCAAGTCATTTTTAACACAGTAGTTTCGGCCGAAAACTCGACCGAAACAGGTCCAAATGAAGTCCGAATTGGCCCAAATTTGGTTTATAGGATTAACACTTAATCCTAAATCAAATTATGTGCTAACTATGAATTTTAAAGATATTTTTTAAGTTATTTCAAAGTCCATAAGACAAGACTTTTTTCGGCGAGCTTTCGACGAACTTCCGACGGTTTTCCAACGAACCGTCGGAGACCATTCTATGGACTCCCGACAAGCTCCCGGACTTCACGATAATCTTGGCGAGTTCCAACGAGCTTCATTGGCAAACTCCGATCTTTCTTGGCAAGCTCCACGAACTTCCGACAAACCTTTCGGCGAACTTCCGAAAACCCTTCGACAAGCTCCCTACTCATTCTCGGTCGGTTCCGGCAACACTCCCAACGAATCTTCGGACTTCCGTTGAACTCTTGAACTCCCAACGATCCATCCCACTTGACTTCCGGCACTTTGTTTCGCTTTATGTCTTTATCGTCATCGTAGTTAATCCTACACACACAAACAAACACTCTACTTCGATCTAGACAATTATTACAACGCGAATTGACATTCAATTGTCCGACACGTCATTGGTCGGTGCTTCATCCGATTCTTCGGCATATCGTCCTCTCTTGTGGCTTGTTGTCCAATCGACGATTGACCTCCGCAACCTCGATATCCATGACGCAACTCCGCTCTTCTTGGCCCGATGCCCAACGTCCAAAGCCTTCTGCCGATTGTCGACCAAACCTTCGGCTCGATATCCAATATCCTGATATGATCACTTCCGAAAAAGAGGAAGAAAGATTTTTTTGGGCAATGAAGAAAATAACTTTTAGCCTCGTATCAGATAGACTCTTATAAAGGAATTCTTCTTCTTCGTATGATTGAGGAACTTATATAATTACAAGAGGTTAAATTTGATAAATGGAGAAACTAAATCCTACAATTATAGGAAACTAATATCTTAAAAAATAAAATGCAGAAACTAAATCCCATGAGGCATTGTGGGCAATGGTCTGCTTGTTTTCTCCTCCTAATGCCGGTGAGATGTGAAGTAGAGAAGCTCCAGGTCCTGCTGTTCTTTGATATCAAGAAGATCACATTTCCAACTAAATCCCATGAGGCGCCATGGACAATGGTCTGATTGTTTTCTCCTCCTAATGCAGGTGAGATGTGAAGCAGAGAGGCTCCAGGTCCTGCTGTTCTTTGATATCATGAAGATCACATTTCCAAATTCAGAGTTCCGAGAATCCAGAAATCTGGTATGTGGTCCTGGGGGAGCCGCGATGACACCGTATCAGAAGCCAGCCTCCTCCGGCAAAATCAATCTGTGAACCTCGATTAACAATCTGATTAGCCCTGTCTCCATCGAGGCCTCACAACATCAGGTCACTTCTATGGATGATGAATGGAGGCCAAAGTCTTAGAGGTCGATTTCTGGCAGTTTGAATGCAGAGATGATCAAGAGGACATGCTAAGGGAAAAGGGTAAAGTCTTCTGGCCAGCATGACAGAAGAACTTCAACTTATTCGGTCATCTCATGATTACCTGATCAATAAAAGAGAAAGACTAGTTAAAATCCATATAAATTCAGGTCTGGTGATTTCTCCTCACCTTCTTATGATTTCTTCTTCATTCAGATGGGGGGTACATGTTTGGCATCATCCACAATCATCAAATTGGCAGTAAGAGAGAAGTGTGAGAGAGCTGGGGGTAACTCTGCATATGGATTCTGCATTAAGCTCCCCGGTAGTCCCTGCAAATAAGAAGTATAAGAGAACACGGCTGAAATATTAAACACATCGACAAAATATAGTTTTAAGCAATGTTGATTAGTATTCACTGATAGAACTGTCTCCCAAAGAAAGAGTTAACGGAAGTTTCATTCCTTATTTCAATTTAGTCATGCCTCTATGCTATCCATGGTTAACCAAAAGCAAGGTTTTGAATTTCAAATAATACCATCCGATACGGGTGATACGTATCGATCTGACAGTATACCGGTATGCGGACCGTCCGCTACCGGGCGGAACGCTTAACATTGCCCCGTATCCACGATACGGGGTTACATCGGACGGTAACGATCAAAATTTTGATCGTTACCGCCTGGCACAGCTCGGTAATGGTCGATTTCGACTGTTACCGATCGGTAATGGTGCTCCAACAGTCAAATTGACCGTTGGAGCAGTTTGAGTCAAACTACTCGGTACACCCTAGCGTACCACTTGGTATACCCTGGCGTACCACTCGGTACACAGTACTATACCGTATCGAGCGACGCTTGAAACTCCGATACGGTATAAAATTTCAATCCTTGACCAAAAGATCTACCTAGAGCTATGCCTAGGTCATCAAACATATTTACCACACCAATTCTGAAATAATGGACTTTATGGCTCCGGTTGTGGCCTCGACAAGCTCAAAAGAAATGACAGCTATTTACAACTCTTACCTTGCTCACCAGGGGTATAGCAGCCAGAGACGAAGGTGACCAGTTAGTGGCCGTTGAAAATCATAATTGTGCAAATGCTGCTTTCAGGTTTTCTCCTCCCAACAATCTAAACCAAGTGAACGACAAGCCAACATATCTGGTAATATACCTTGCTTTAGCATTATCTTATACAACTCATAAGCTTTTTTTCTTTCTCCAATCTTGCAATAACCAGAAATTAAAGCGGTATAAGTTACTAAATTAGGTCTTAGACCAATTCTTAACATTTCATCCATCAGCGAAACTGCAGTGTCCATCGAAAGCAACTTGCTATATCCGTATATAAGACAGGTATATGTAAACACATCTGGAGCCAAACCACTCTGCATCATTTTATTAAACCATTCCAATGCCTTATTCATATTCTTACATTTACAGAAATTAGCAATCAGTGACGTGAATGCAATCCTGTCAGGCATCAAGCCCCGTTGAACCATTTCCTCAAACAAATTCAACGCTTCAGGCATCCTCCCATCACTGCAGAGCCCATTTATGAGGCTTGTATATGTAAATATGTTGGGTGTGACACCCTGCTTCGACATTTTAGCATACACCTTAAAAGCTTCTTCCATGTTTAACATTTTGGCAAAACCTTCAATAAGGGTACTATAAATAACAACATCAGGAAGCAGCCCTCTCTTTATCATATCTCCAAAAACTTCCCAAGCCTTTTCAGACATCCGCCCTTTGCACAAGCCATTGATGACGACTCTGTACATGCACAAGTTGGGGGTGATTCCCATGCCACGAACTTCATTCAAGAACATTAAAGCTTGGTCTACATAATGCTCTCTGAAGAATCCATCAACTAGGACAGTGCATGTAACAATATTCGGCATTATCCCTTTTTTAATCATAACTTGGAATTGTGCTAAAGCTTCCTTCAAATGTCCATGTCTACAGAAGCCATGAATAAGGCTGGTATAATTATAAACATCAGGAACAAAATTATTTTTGATCATATCCTCCCAAAGAGCACAAGCACCATCCAGATCCCCATGCTGACAGTACCCATCAAGAAGAATGCTATAAGAGATTTGGTCATGCCTGCAACCTTGATGCCTGAGCTCATGGAACAAATTTAGTGCCACGTTCACTTCTCCTATCCTACATAATCCATATAAGAGTGAACTATAACTAACCATGGTGGGCATAGTTCCATAGTTTACCATTTCAACAATCAAATCGTAGCCCTTCGAAACATCACCTTGCTTGCAAAACCCATCTATCAGTATTGAATAGCTGTGTACGTCAGGTGGGAATCCACATCCTTTCATTTCATCTAAAACCTTCAGCGACTCTAAGGGCCGTCCTTCCTGGCAAAAACCATGAATAACAGCATTGAAACAATAAGCATTCAGTGGGAGACATTTGTGCTGCAAGTCCCGTAGAAAGCCCAATGCAGGCTCCACATACCCGGCGCTGCAAAGTCCACGAATGTAAGTAGCATAAGTCACTGCATTTGGCCTCACTCCTACCTTTTCCATATCCAAAAGAATCTCCTTAGCTTCATCCAAATATAAGATGTTCCCTGTAGCATATAAACCCATCATGATAGAGTAAGTGTAGACATTGGGAGAAGGGCCGGAATTCTTCAAGGCCTGAAATAAGCTTCTAGCATACTCTATCATCTTCCTCTCAACCAAACATTTAAGCAAGAAATTGCATGACTGAATAGAGAGTTGTAGTGCAACTTGCTTAGCCTCTAAAAATGTCTCAAGGGCATCTTCAAGCATCGAGGCCTCCGCAAATATATATATTAAAGATTCATATGCTTGTGATCTCATGGCACCATCCAAAAGACTTACTAATGGTGAAAGCAATTCGAGGATGTTGGAGCCAACACTCCTATTGTATTCTGCTATATCTCGAAGCAAATGCTTGACCTCCTTATGCATCCCAGCTGACAAGAACGTATGGATTAGCACTGCAAATGATTCCAACGATTGGGATAAGCCAAACCTGTTCACTGCTATGGAGAAGCTCATCTTCCTGGCCACTTCCCAGTTCATGGTACTCACTACAAAGGAGACGAAGGGAAAAATACTCCGACCTCTACTGTTGTAAAATTCATATTTTTTCTTGCTCTCACCGATGGCCGCCAATTCTAAGAGTTGCTCTGAGGAAAAGAATTGGTGATGAAGACACGACAATGCCAAGGCGGAAGAGTAGGGCCTCGAAGATCGAATTTTTTCAACAAAGACGCGATGGAAAAGTACTAACCCGTTTCTACTCATAGACCAGGCCTCCAAAACCTTTCAGTCGGGCAATCGAACAAACACCCATCAAGCTTGAATGAAGCACACAATGGGAAGCAAAGAAAGAGCGACAGAAGGCACTTCTATCGTGCACTCGGACGATATTTAACAGCGAGAACCTAGAGAGGTGTCAGTGCAGAGAACACCGTAGGCACAAACCTGATTTCACGCTGACGATGTGAATCGAAAGCAGCGGTTTGGGGGCATCACTTGAACGGGGAGAAGAGAAAAGAAGACCTAAGAAACGCAGGCTCGCAGCCTGAGCGACCGCTCGCCAGCCGTCGGCCGCCGCCATCGCCCCGCGGATGAGGGTTTCCAAAGTAGTGCCGCGATCGAGCGGCGCCACTTCTAACGGGGGTCGTCGAACCTTCGCACTCCCCTCAAATCTCAGCCATACGTTTTGCCTTCTTACGGCTTGGATTGCTTCTGACGCGTTTCGCCAAGTCAAGTCAAGATGTGCATTTTGTCGGACGACATCCCTCCCTTGAAAATTTATTTGATTATTTTTTTTTTCAAATGTTAATTTTTCTCTTATATCATTCAATTTTATTATTATTATTTTTGAATCAGTTTGATTCAATAAATGGTTAAAATGCTTCAAATCCTGTATTAAATATTTATCTGATTTTTTTTTCAATGTTAATTTTTCTCTTATATCATTCAATTTTATTTTACATTTTTTGAATCAGTTTGATTCAATAAATGGTTAAAATACTTCAAATCCTCTATTAAAAATTTATCTGATTATATTTTTTTCAATGTTGATTTCTCTCCTATATCATTCAATTTTATTTAAAATTTTTTGAATCAGTTTATTTCGATAAATGGTTGCAAACCCTACATTGCTTGTTCCCCCTCCTATTGTACCAAATATTACATTTATTTATTTTAACTAAAACAATAGTGCAAATTCCATATTGCTGCAATAGACAATTTATTTGTGGATGTAAAGCAAAGTAATTGGTTTCGGATAGAGAAAGATCTAAAAAAAAAAAACTTTAATAAGGAAAAAAATAGATTACTTATTGATATTACCTTTAAGAAAGCTAAATAATAGGATGCGGCTCTTATAATGAATTCCTAATGTTTGGGTTATTACAACTTACAAATATGGATAACTAAGATGTAATATTGCAAAAATGATCAAATTGCTTGGGCTAGCTCACTGTTAATGTATTTTTTTTAATCAATATTTTAATTGTCACCGACAAATAATATTTACATCTTAAGTAAAGTTTAATCTGACACAATATAATTTAAACTCATAGGGTGGACTAGCACAACACAAAGTATTAATTGCACAAACGAAACAATGTGCCGGTGAATCACTCGGCTTTGTAAACAAACTCATACACACAACATTTCGCCTTTGGCATTTTATACATCGAAGTCGCAACATCAAGTTAAGAAAAAACCCTGCAAGTTTCAGCTTCCTATAACACCAAGAAAGTATTGCTTGCACAAATTGCAATTCAGACAAGACATTGTGCTGCTAAATCATTTGAGTCTTCGCAAACAAGCTTGTAGACACAACATTTCTCCTTTGTGCTTTTGCACTTGAATGCCACAGCGTTGAACTAATAGCAACCAGAAAGTTTCAGCTGGTCAGAATACCAAGAAGTATTTCTTGCACAAATTGCACTTGAAATGATACAATGTGCAGCCAAATCACTTTAGTCTTTGCAAACAATTACATCCTTTGCGCTTTTGCAAATGGAAATCACAGAATAGTGCCCAACTCTAGTGAACATACTGCAACTTTCAGCTCTGCTAATCACTTCAGTCTTTGCAAACAAATCTGTATACACAAATATTTCTCGCACGGAAGTCAGCAATTACTTGCACTTCAAACAGTACGTTGTGCTGCTAAATCACTTTAGTGTTTGCAAACAAATTTGCACACTAACATGACTCCTTTCCGCTTTCGCACATAAAAATCGCAGCATTAAACTAATGTCCAACTCTGGTGAACACACATGCTGTGAACTGCAGCTGCCAACGACACCAAGACGTACTAATTGCACTTCAAACGACACAAAGGGCTACTGAATCACTCGAGTGTTTGCAAACAAATCTGCATACACGACATACATCCTTTGTGCTTTTGCACATGAAGTCACAGCATTGAACTAATGCCCAACTCTAGCGAACACCCTGCAAGTTTCAGCTGTCCATCCAACTCATGCAGCACCGAGCAAATCTCTGATGAGAGATGAATCATATCACAAGCAGCAAACTCTTGCACCACCCCATCAATCTCAATCCAGCTGCGCCCAGGAGCCCTCTTCTGCACTCCCTTCTCCTCCAACATCCCCCTCACGGTCCCAGCCTTCTCCCATGCTTTAGCTTCAGCATGCATGTTAACCAGAAGCATATAATGTGCACTGTGCTCTGGTTCCAGTACAAGCAGCTTCTCTGCAGCAATCTCAGCTACCGCCATGTTTCGATGTATTCTACAACCAGAAAGTAAAGCTGACCAGATTGCAGCGTTGGGTGCCATTGGCATGCTCCTGATCAAATTCAATGCTTCTACTAAGTGACCGGCACGCCCTAGAAGATCGACCATGCATCCGTAATGCTTCTTCTCAGGACGTATTAAGTAGTCCTTGATCATGCTGGAAAACATCAGTCGTGATTCTTCCACCAGCCCTGCATGATTGCACGCGCTGAGAACGCTGACGAAGGTGACACCATTCGGTTGAGTATTGCCTTCCTCGTTCATCTTGTGGAACATGTTTATCGCACCCCTCCCGCATCCATGGATCGCCAGCCCTTCGATGACCGAATTCCAACAGAATATGTTCTTCTCTTCCAGCTTGTAAAAGATAACCAGTGCTCTCTCTGCACTCCCGCATTTTGCATACATATCAATCAGTGCTGATCCCAAGTGTACACCAAGATCGAACCCATTCAGCATCACGTATAGGTGCAATTCTCTCCCCAGGTCAAGAGCTCCGAGATGAGCACAGGCTGAGATCACGGTAGCCATCGCCACTCGGTCAGGCCTGACTCCTGCAGCCTTCATACTGTCAAAGGTTTTGATTGCCTCTTTGTACCGCTTGTTCTGGGAATAACAGGAGATCATCGTGGTCCACGAGACCAAGCTCTTTTCGGGCATCTCGTCGAACAGAGACACGGCAGACTCAACATCCCCTGACCTTCCATACCCAGCAATCAATGTATTCCATGAGACTATGCTTCTATCGGGCATTTCGTCAAAGACCCTCCTGGCCGAGGCCAAGTCGCCAAGACGTGCATGGCCCAGAATCATCACCGTCCACGAGACAACATCTCTCTCGGACATTTCGTCGAACAATCTGTTCGATTCATTAATCTTGTGGGAACTGGAGTAAAAGTCCACGAGTGCGGTCTGGAGTAAGAGGTGGGTTCCGAAGCCCATTTTCACGATCTGCCCATGAACTGCTCGGCCGAGCTCAGTAGCCGATGACCGAGCACAAGCCTTAACTATGTGCGAGAAGGTACATCCATCGGGGAGCACGTCGGACCTCAACATGCCAACGTACAACTCGAGGGCCGTGGTCGATTCAGACTGCCGAAGGAGGCCACCCACGACGGCATTGTAGACGAACACGTTCGGGTCAGGCATTTGGACGAAGGCCCGGAGGGCATAATCGATCAGGTGCAGCCGGGAGCATGCGGCGACGAACTGGTTCATCAAGAAGGAGTCTCGAAGAGCGCGGCGCTTGAGCATGGTGGCGTGCACGGACTCGAGGTCCTCGAGCGAGCGGCATTCTTGCAGCAGGGAGGGGATTGCTGGGATTGTTCGCAAGGCGGAGGCGGAGAAGAAGACGGCAATGGCCCTCCGGGGCTTGAGGACCATATGTTCTCACAAGCTTTACCATAATGTTTGCAGTAATGATGGCGATTTATTTATTGGTCGAATGCTTCGACAAAGAAGCAAAGTTACACCCCCCAACAGCATACACCCCTAAAAATCTCATCTTTTGAGCAAATAATATTTAATATTTTTCCCATGACAGATAAGATATCCTACTAGAGAATATATATATATATATATATATATATATATATAATATTTAGGTTTGTATACATTGGAGGATTAGTATCGCTTTTGCAGGACACGGTGACATCAGCAAATCGTCTCTCTGCGTCACCCCGGTGACCTCACGAGGCCAAGACACAACTCTCTCTCTCTCTCTCTCTCTCATTGGTGTTTGACGAATTGCCTTGGTAGGGGCTGGCCATGGCAGGGCGTGAACCGAGCCCTGCTCCCGCGTCGACGTACGAGATTGCTTCATTAAACTAATGAGCGAATTTGGAGTAAACAAATGGGTCGTGAGACCAAATCCAATTCTATTCCCTCTTTCCTTTCTTCTCATCGCACATGGAGAATCGCGCCACCGGGGTTAAATCCCTGGCGCGGGGGGACGAGGAGTGAGCGAGCTGCTCTGGTGGCGATCGACTCCCATGGCGGACTCGGGAGCAGCAGCAGCGGGGGGAGACAAGGACGGCGAGCAGACGCGGTACCGCGGGGTGCGGCGCCGGCCGTGGGGGAAGTACGCGGCGGAGATCCGCGACTCGACGCAGCACGGCGCTCGCGTGTGGCTGGGCACGTTCGACACCGCGGAGGAGGCGGCGCGGGCGTACGATCGCGCGGCCTTCGCCATGCGGGGCTCCCTCGCCGTGCTCAACTTCCCCGCCGACGCCCGCGCCTACGCCGCCGGCTCCTCGCGCGGCGGCGGCAGCAGGCAGGTCATCGAGCTGGAGTGCTTGGACGACAGGGTGCTCGACGAGATGCTCGAGTTCGCCGAGAAGGAGAAGGGCTGCAAGAAGAAGTGACGATCGAGCGCGGCGCCGTCGCAGGCGCAGAATAAGCCAAGGCTGTAATACGTGTATGTAACTACGCTGATGGATGTTTGGAGACTCGGAAATCTCTTGCTACTCCACTCTTGTGCCGGCGATCGTCCGATGCATATGCATTCACAGAAGCACATCCGTTCCGCCGTTTCCATGCGTCACTCCACCCATCTTGCCATCACAGCTCCAAGGGTTTCGCCACACTCGTTTCAGCTCAGTTGCTGTCGGCTTCAGCACGGTCTCACAAAAGAGCATGTCGCGAAGAAGGGTGGGGAAGCAGAAGAACGCAACCAACAGTCCGACAAGGAATAAGATGATGAACCGACCTTCCACGAAGCCGCCATGCTCTCCCTACTCGTGCATGGTTCCGCCATCGGACCTCCATCCTTCTTCCTTGCACCGAAACCACCGGTTGTGCGCTCCATCCTCGTTCGAGCTCGCTGTCTGACGATGGGAGAACACACGCACCTGGTTCTGTTGATCATATACTGATTCTCCTCCTCCTCCTCCTCCTCCTCCTCCTCCTCCATGGCCAGAGACATTGTTGCGATCACCGCAACCTCGATGTCCTTGATGCCACACATAAAGACTACAAATTTAGCCCAAAATATCGATTGGATTCGGCAAACTAGTGCAACAATGTATGCATCTCCCGATCATGCAGGAGAGGACCTGAATTCCGCTGGATTAAAAACTCAAGCTTCCGAACGTTTACATCAACCTCGGATCGAATGAGCGCAGCCTCCTTTGTTGGTAGTGCAATTCAAATGGGTTCTCAAGATTCATTCATGTACGGGGGCGATGCCTCACTACATTCTTTCAAGGATTCAATCCAAACCTTGCTCGTACATGTTGTTGTGAATGCAGGTTTCCATTATGTGGTAGCTTTGTGTCCATGCATGGATCACATAATTTTTTTTTTTATGATAAGCAAAAATAATATGTTAGGATGTCATCCGATCGATACGGTATTGTTGTATCGTTGTATTTAGTGAATTGCATAATTTGGTTAAGCACAACTAAAATTAAAAGTAGTGTAAACATTAAAAAAAGACTATTCATAAATCTAAAATTAAAATTTGATAGTGAGGCTAGTTATGCAACTTAATCTTTTTTTTTTAAATGTTTCGGGAACATCGGATGCCACATTTTGTGTTACTTATTACTCCATGCAGTTCTTCTTATTTGGAATGAATCTTCATAAATTTCTTGTAAAATGAAACAAAGATGATAGATATTGTTAAATTATATGTGACAAAAGAGTTAGAGGTTTCGTAATAAAAGAATTTTATTTGCTAATCAACTATATACTAAGCATAATCCTTTCTCAAATAATAATAATAGAGTACTGGTAGCTCATAATCTAATACGAAGAATAAGGAGAAAAAAACTCAAGGCAAAAATATAAAAGATAAAATAGAAATAAAAAGAAAAAACTACAATGAACTTCTCAAAATAATCTTGGACTTAAACAAATATTATATTTTTTAATCTCTAATTTAAATTAACTAAAGCTCTAGCCAATCAATTTTCGATCTTAAATCAATAAAATCCTTGTTTATCGATAGGACAAGAGTTTCAAAATCTCGTCCAAAAAAATATATATATTTCTTTTTCTCCCTTGAATGCTCGATGCATTACCTTGCCGCTTTTTGTAAAGAGATCCAAATGAGGGTTTGACTTTAGTAGCTCTCGTAAGCTAGCTCCTTATGTAAACAAAAAAGAAAAAGAGAAAAGGTCTAATTAATATTCCAGTAGCGTTGGGGCCCCAACGAAGGTGAAATCCAACGAGGTCGTATGTTTCAATCTCTGAGCTAATTTTGATGCCAAAACTAGTCTTTTTAACGATGATAGTAGGGAGATGCATTGCTCTCTCACTAACACCGCCGACTTCCCATGCTGTCGTGGCTTTTGTGATCCATGAGCGGATGCGCCGCCCGACTGAGCTCTGATTTCGATTGCTGATCACAACTGGATCATCGTCCGATTCAATTATCAGACAACAAATCCAGCGGGACGAGCATAGAATCCATCTCTATGGGTTCTACACTCTTTGGCATGCATCGACGAAGCAGAAATATATATATGTAAGAATGAAATACATATATATGCATCAAAGAAAGAAAACCATCACAGTTTTCTCTTAAACCCGAGCGTGTGCACAGTCCCATTTCAAGGAGCTCCTGTTTCCAGATTTAAATTCTTATTCCCAGAGTAACTCGGTGTCCGAAAGAGAATTCGGTTCATGTTAGATCCATTTTTTGCATCGGCCTGAAGAAATCGTCAGATGAATACGAAGAAAGAGAGTCAGTGCGCCATGCATGGGGTGATGGTACGTGAGTGAGCATACGAAACGACCACCGCTCCTGTTGTCGACAAAATACGCCCGGAATGCTAATCAAAATAACGTGTGTCGATCGAGTTCAGCAACTCGGTGACTGACAATATGTATGATCCGGTAAGCGAAAGGAGAACAACCAAAGCAACCCTAGTTAACCCCAAGAATGTTTAGCTAGGCAAAAGCAGACGAGGCTTTGGCGATAGGGGGGGAGGTGGGAGGAGGCAGGCATGTTAGAAAGTGGCCAAGTGCTGGCCGGAGGAGGAGTTGGTGTGCAGGACCGGAGGGAGGAGAAAGATGGCGGCAGTCCCATCAGATTCCCAACCCGCACGGCCCCGCCTCTAGAAGACGCTTCGAGGCATCCTTTTTCCTTTGCGCCGGCCAATCCTGGGAGGGCACCATCGGAGGCTTTCTCATCATCTCCAGGGCCTACTTTGGTAGGGGACGCGCTACGAGAACCACGCTCGCCAGCGTGCATGCACCTCTGATTCCCATCCTTCCCATCCTCGAATCCGATTACCAAGTGTTGTTCATGGATTTCACCATATCTACTTCTGAGCCCCACTAGTTATTCCGATGCAAGTGTTTGAATTTGACGATCGAGCATCCCAATTTCTACTAGCATAGGCATCAGTATCAACCCCCCATAACATAAAGCAATCTGTGTTTTATGGTATCTACTTCTCAACCCAAACTAACTATTAAGTGTTTGAATCATTCAGCTGACTTATCGTCGAACATGATGATCGAGTCTCATGAGATGAACACATGTATGGAGAATATGATACGAGCAGCTGCTGCATTCTTCTTCTTTTTTTCTCTTTTCTTTTTTATTTTATGTCTACTTTGATTACACTAACTATTTAACTTGTTTGTAGACTCGGTGGTCGATGATGGATTCACTTGTTATATCTAGTTTGATTATACTATTTAATTAGTGAATTTATTTTAAACTTGATGGTTGATGATGTGCTCCGAGCATGCATATTTACATCTTTAATGTGTGCTTGTAAGCTTGGAGTGCTTGATGATGTAAATTACATTTTAACTTACGTTGAAGTATGTATTGTTCGATACAATTGTATCTAATATTTTTAATATTTCTTTAAAAATAAATACATATTTTTATATATATTGAAACTGATAAATAAATGCAATCTTACACCAAAAAAAACATATAATAAATGAAAAACTACAATGATATAAATGAATATAAAATAATATTTTCGTTTGATGAACTCGCCATAAATAAAAGATGAAAGAAAAAAAATTCAAACAACGGGATAGAAAGAGTTGTGAGGATAGAAATCGAGAGAAGGGGAGAAAAAAAAAATAAGAGTTAGTATTTCTACGACACGAGTATTTTAAACTTTTAAATTTTTTTGTTAACTTTTCATAAATATTAAAATGTTAATGTTTTTGTGAGGTAGCATGAGCATTTTGGAATACAGCATCAAAACCAAATATGACTTTAAAAATTTTTCACCAAACATTAATTCAATTTAAAATGTGCATTGGGTCTACGTTAATATCGAGAATATATATAATAATATTAATAAATATACAGAGAAATTTAAATGATGAACGTTGATGAGACATGGTTGTCATAGAACGCCACCTAATTAATATCTTTGAATCCAACTAAAATTATGGAATAGTTGAAGTGGAAAGAGATCAACTACTTAATTAATCAACTAAAATTTCATTCAATTATCCGAGAGCTATAACGATGGAATGAATAATAAATAATAAAGGAAAAGGAAAAGAACACACACTTGACCACATTTGCAACGACGTGCGCATGACGAACACGATACGATGGCGGGAGTCAAATGGGAGACGAGCATATCCTGCGTTGACTTTTGTGCCCACCCATCGCCATCGTGATCATTGACAACTGGAATTGAGCTCAAAGTGTCGAACCACATCACACGCCAATTATTGTCGCATGGGAGCAGGAATAGCTACTGGTTGGTGCATGATCTAGAAGAGACTAGAGGGCGCACGAACTGACCCAAAAGAATATGACAGGCAATAAGATGGCACACCCATGCAAAGAACATAATCTGAACGATACCAGCACAATCATATCTGGAAATGTATCGGATTCTGAGACATCAACTCATTCGACTCGGATTCTATCCGCACAAAATCATATGACCACCTACACCGGCTGTTCCCATTGGAAACCGGGAGAGCAGATGGATGCATCAAAGGAAGCTACAAAAGCAAGCAAATTCCGATAGACAACGACGGACACGCTGCGTGGCATCACATCACGATCTTTTGATCGCAGATTTCCATCCCTCGTCTATAGCTTAGGAACAATTACCTAACCGTCTAGGCGCACCGCGATGAGCATCGACGAGAAATATTAGCACAGTATCTGAACCCGAGCCCTACGAGCTAATTATATAGATCATCATCATCATCATCAGCTCCAGCGCCAGCGGTCCCGCTTCCAAATCCCCTAGACTGCTGCAAAGTCTGAGCGAAAGCCTGATGTTTTCGGATATCTGCATGTCACCGACGCTCCTTCGAGCAAAATTCATCGGCATCGTCATCGTCCGTAGCTTCTGGATTCTAGCTCCTCCGTCGGTCCCTTTTTTATATCCTGGACACCATTTAAAAACACGTGCAAAATCATGAGGGATTCGATTAATAAAAGTGTACCGGACTACAACATTCTACAAAAAGGTCGACACTAAAGGGATTAAAAATTGAAGGGCCAGGAGAGAACTAGAAGGCTTGCTGCGACCGTACACAAGACTGGAAAGGGCTTCGTCCTCTGAAGGAAACGAGAACGCAGAGTGAGCAGCCATGGCAGGACCAAACTCACTTCAGTGCCAAGGAAAAAGTTTACCTTTTCGATGTTTTCTCTGATTGCCTATTTACATGCTCGTTGGCAAATTTCTGTGATATCTGCACAGCTGAAGCCTCGAGTGTACTTAGCAAGAGCCATCGGATCCACATCTTTTGCAACAGGGGAGGGACTTCCTCAAGCAAGCTTTGAAAATTTGGTTTGGTACCGTGATGCCTCGTCTGGCAGAGGAATGCAGATTAACTGATCAAGACGGCCTGGCCTTAGCGATGCCGGATCAATAATGTCAGGCCTGTTTGTTGCCCCAATTATAAAAAAAACAGTTTTCTTAGCATTCATGCCATCCATCTCGGTCAGGAGTTGATTGAGAACTCTATCGGCCAGCATCCCCAACGCCCCTCCCTCTCTGTGATGGCACGAATTGTAGTTAAATGAATAATAGTGATAGATTAGAAGGGCGATCAAACATATGCTGGGACAAACCTGAGTTGCGATGGAGTCCAGCTCATCAAAAAAGAGTACACATGGAGCAGATTGACGAGCCTTATCGAAAATTTCTCAAACATTTGCTTCACTTTCGCCAAACCAAATGGTGAGCAACTCTGGACCCTTGACACTGATAAAGTTTGCTTGGCATTCGTTGGCTATGGCCTCTGCCAACAAAGGTTTTCCACAACCTGGAGGTCCATAGATCAGGACTCCCCTTGAAGGTGACATACCAAACTTTTCAAACTTCTCTGGATGCTCAACTGGATATTGGACAGTCTATAAATAAAAGAAAATTCATGACCAAGCAGTTGGTTGAAATTTCCAAGAGTACCAGAAAAAAAATGTCAATTGTTCCTTCAAGCGGTGTACCTCTTGCAGTTCCCTCTTGACATTTTCAAGTCCACTGCTATCATCCCAAGTAACATTTGGCACTTCAACAACCTGGATGCAGGTTCCAAGAACTAAATAACGAATTGTATTTCAATTAAACAAGAATTACTAACAGAAATGCATATGTTGGAAAAAATAAGAACATGGCGTTTACGGTTTCCCGGAGTGCAGAAGGGTTGCTGGTTCCAAGAGCAGTTTTAAAATGTTCATTTGTAACAGCCATAGAGCTCAGAATCTCGGCACCAAAGATTCATCCTCCAAGTCAACAACATCCATTTTCTCGCGTACGCACTGAAGAGCAGCTTCGGTGCACAAGGCAGCCAGATCAGCCCCAACATACCCGTGAGTGTCCTTGGCAGTTCTTTCCAAATCAACCTGCATATAGACAACGTGTCAACTACCATCATAAACCAGGGCACCCACAAAAAATATCATAAAAAAGACAAAGCATTCTCATAAACAATCTTACGTCTTCAGCTAGTTTCATATTCTTCGTATGTATGCGAAGAACTTCCAGGCAACCAACCTCGTCTGGCACCCCAATGTCAATTTCCCTATCAAACCTCCCAAACCTTCTAAGAGCCGGGTCAATGCTGTTTGGGCGATTTGTTGCACCAATTACAATCACATGGGACCGTGACTCCAAACCATTCATCAAAGTCAAGAGTTGAGAAACAATATGCCTCTCCACTTCTCCATGGGTTTTTTCCCTCTTAGGAGCAATGGAATCTATCTCGTCGATGAAAATAGTTGATGGCACATTCTTCTCTGCTTCTTCAAATGCCTTTCTAAGGTTGCTTTCACTCTCTCCAGCTAGCTTTGACATAATTTCAGGATCATCGATGCAGAAGAAAAATGCTCCAGTTTCATTTGCTACTGCTCTTGCAATCAGGGTCTTACCAGATCCAGGAGGCCCATACAACAAAATGCCTTTTGGTGGTTTTACACCAATGGACTTGAACAATTGAGGGTGTCTTAGGGGAAGCTCCACCAATTCTCAAATTTGTGCCATCTACTTCCTAGCACCACCGACATCATCATACCCTACCTCATCAAGCCGTTCCTCATCCTCTCTTTTAATAGGGTCTCCATCACAGAAAATCTCCATATCGGAGGCAACCACACAGCAGTCTGGTGGGTCAGTTTCAATTACCTTGAACTCAACACTGCACATCCCACCCCTAACAAGGAAGACGTCTCCTTTCCTAACGGGGCGATATGCCTCCAAGAAGTATGCTGAAAATCACATAAGAAAAAGATATAATATTATGCAGAACACAAACAAAAATAGCAGGTTTCTAAAGCTATGGAATGCAAAAGAGCCATTTTGAAGATAACGAACAATATTCCACAAATAACATAAAAAGTTAGAAATAAAGATCTATAGTTAGCTGTATTATTAGCGATCAAGCTTAACCCAGCCAGAAACTTTTGCCTAAGAAAGTCAAATTCAAGACAAGTTGTGGAATGCTTATTGTTCTTTGATTAGATGTACTTCTTTCTCAATCTACTCCTCAACAAATTAATTAACCCAATGACAAAATTAGCATACTGTGAAAATCCTAGCTAAAGGCCTTGAGTTTATGATCAAACAATGTGCTCAAGGCCCAAGTTGTAAACCATTGATCTCCCGCTTTAACTCCTCTTCAATTGCTTGATATAGACCATATCACTCAGTTTTAATTCAGCAAACAGAATATGAACAATCTAATTGAAAATTTAAAAGATATATTCCTTCAAATAGATACAACTAAAATGCATGACAACCTAAGACTGTTTAAAGCACCAATAATATATACAATAGGCATATTAAAAAGCACCTCTTGCTTGATTGGCTAAGCCAGAATCTGAACAGATTGATGTATAAACTATCATCTTTTTCCAAACTAATAGTAAATGACAAACAAAGCTTTCAAATTAGGCATCAACTAGCAGAAGAATCTATCAACCAAACTAAGGTATGCTGGAAGCATCTCTTGCCTCAATTAGGGCCATCGGGTGTTTGGCTCCCCAAAGACACAATATTCCATAATATACTAACTTTTGCTTCTCACTTTTGTGTTAATGTTTTCCCTCAATGGGATTCGTAGCTTTATAAAACGAGAAAAAAAAAAGGAACAGATAATCTTGTATCCAACTTGGTCTAGGGTACGGAACCTTCTACAAACAAGCCTTACCCTGTGCCCTTACTGATAATAAAAAGAACACTAATTGAATATTTTGCTGCCACCAATATTTCAATAAGCACCCACAGTCACAACAACACAATAAGGCATATTCTCAGCAGGCTCCGAACCAATGTTGTGAATGAAGTACAGACTGAACATAAAGGAAGGGCTTTGAAAGAAACAAATAGTTGGTCAACATAACTAGTCAAAATCCAATGACCTATTATGTTACCACGACAAAATTGTCCAAACTTCGATATGCAAGAGCGGAAAGGATTACATTTTAATAACTAAAAACACCAAAAACATCACGTTACTTCAAAATTACAGTTTACATCTCTCAGTACAGAAGAAACACCGTCTCATAACAGGGCAATGAGTCCCATGAAACTTTTAAGCCGTATGTTGATAATGAACCATTACCCACAAAATAATTTCATAAACAAAATATCTGCCCAAGTATCCTTCCATAAAAGTGTAAAAACACTAGATCCAGCTAAGCCAGAGAATTTGTGAGAGAAAAAAAAAAGTACAACTTACGCTTCAAATAAGCGTCGAACAAGTTTCCTGTAATGCCTTCGATTGCATCATCTACGGGAGGTATATGCACGTGCTTTCCATATTTCACATCCTGAATCTGATGCACAGATACCACATCCCCGAGCCTCACTCTAAGGTTTGACCTAACAACCTTATTCATCCTGATCTTAGGTTCATCACAAGTGCCATCAGCAAGTGCAATACAAATTGTATCTCTTCTTCGCTTCTTCCCCTGAAATCATTGCCAACAAAGACGAGAAAGCATTTACTTAGTCAATCAAGGAAGTGAACCCATTAAAATGAAATCCATGGTTCAGAATTCCCCAGTTATACAAAAGCTGTGGATGCCTGCTGTTTCTTGTCACAAATGGAATATCAGAATTTTAAAGCTATTTATATTTAAGGCGAGAGAGTGGTCTTCCTACAAATGTGGGAGAGACCAATTTTTCAAATGTCAATTAGGGAAATGATACATAATAAATTGAAATCTACATGCGAGTCCGGGCCTATGTTCAAGAAAGTGCCAAATTTTCACCAGCAGTATTTCTGAACAAATTCAAAGCTATAGAAGAAGAAAAAAAAAACTAGTCAATCGACGTGCCCGATTTCTTCCAACACAAAATCCAAACTTCACATAATTTCCTCGATGGTAAACAAGTCCCCAGATGACTCCATAACTCCAAAGATCCCTAGCTCGCAGTAAAAAAAACTCACGCACGGTGCTCAGCATTGTCACCTTCAGAAGGACCGCATCGCCACGGAAAAGCTGCAGCTTTTCCATCGTCTCGGGGTTCAAGGAGACGACCGAGTTGTCATCGTTGACGGCCTCGTCAACTATCAAACGGTCGGGGGCCTTCTTCCGCTCGAGAATCGCGGTGCCGAAGTCCTTCTTCGCCCCCTTTCTGCAACGATTCCCGGACGCAGAAAGAAACGAATCAGATCGAAACCCCGAGGCCAGCATGAACCCAAAGAGATCAAGGGCAAACAAGGATCTCACGGGTCGGACGAGGAGGAGGACTCGCCCCGCTTCGGCACCGGCGTTCCGCGAGGCGGAGGGGATCGAATAGGAGGGGCGGGGTTTCAGGGGGTGGCGTCGGGGATATTTATCGGAGCCCACTACGCGGGCCCCTACCGCTGAATCCACGTGGTCAACGAATTCTGATGTGGAGACACCTGGACAGGGCCAGTGATTTCAAATCGGATTCGGGTTGACTGACTCGATCCGACCCAATAAAAGTAAGTTTAATTATTAGTACCGCTCCAATGCATCGTTAATATGTTTTATCTATTTACATGGTGACGGATGACGTCATTCTACAGGCTGCAATAAAATAATAAGCCGATTTAACGTTTGGACTCCCTCGATTGGATTCCTCCACCTAATTCTTGTAGTCTTCCACCTCGATCCCCTTTTGCTCCATTCGCGATTGCGTCCATGGCGCCGACGGCTGAGGAAGAGGAGGCGGCGGGGATCGGCGGCGGTCGCGGAGCCGCGGCGGTTGAGGCCCTGCTGGGGGTGGTGGCGGAGGTGTCCGCGTTGCCGGACAACCGCGGGCCGTTCAGGCGGATGTGCTGCGACCTCGCGCGGCGGGTGAAGCTCCTCGCCCCACTCTTCGACGAGCTCGGTGACGACGCCGACTCCCTCGGACCGGCCGAGATCCGCGGCCTCGAAGCCCTCTGCGCTGCCCTCCTCGAAGCCAAAGACGTCCTCCGATTCGTGAACGAGGGGAGCAAGCTCTATCAGGTGACTGCTATCGACTAGCCTTCCCTACTTCTGCTCGTCGATTGTAGTCGATTTCATCCTTTTTATGGTGAAAGGTGCCGTTTTTCTCTTGTTGCGTCGGAAGCCCTCTGAATTCGTATTGAATCTCATGCTATCATGTTGTAAGGTGAAATTTTATGTCCAATTATCCAGTCGATGTTTAAAATCACTCGCTTTTAATTTGTGGACATATCAAAATTTGCCCCTTTTGATCAACTTCTGAATAAATTCCTTAATTCTTTTCCCTCTCGGTGTGTCTTCTCCAGGTTTTGCGCCCACAAAAGTTCGAACAAGTCTTCCGCAAGGTGACCGAATCCATTGAGAAGGCACTTGGTGAGATATGCTTGGACAAGCTTAATGTATCTGTTGAAGTTAAAGAACAGGTAACATAAAGAACGCCTGATCCATTGAGGTTTTCTGTGAGTCAGTCTTACATTACGTGGTCACCAATTAGGATGTAGTTGTTATAAAGGCGAGCTTATAAAACTTGAGCCTAAGCTGATGTGCTTATAAAGGTGCATATAACCAATTTACTACAATAGGATTCATTGTATTTATTGAAGTAGTTAGTAGAGTTGTTGATCATGCAGTTGAGGTTTCATTAGATGAAGGATGCTGGCTGGTAAAATTTGTTACCATAAGCATGTCAGCAAGCTTCACGCAAATTTGGGATTCTCCTTCAGACTGCTGAGAAATTTTGTCCTACATGCTTGTGCAAATTAAATCTCTTTTATATAACTTTTCTTCGACTGCAGAATATAAATTGTTACCATCAAATTGATTTTCTAAACAGATATTGACTTTTGACACTAGAGGAACAAGGTAAATCAAAGTTTTGCAGCTCATCAAAACATATGACATCGTTTGAATATGTAGCAATTGGGGATGGTATGGCATAATCTTTGGGGCACACAAAGATCGGTACAATAGTAATTACATCAAAGGACAGAGCATCGTTTCTTTTTTTCAAAGTTCCATGTAATATTTTTTAAGATTTATTTTAGGGGAAGATGTTGGAGATCAACTTTATTAGTATTCCAGTGGAGTTGAGTCTCATTAGGGGTAGAATGAGTGTTGTCCAGCGAGACATGATGTTGAAGTTTGGAACTTGATTAGATTCAAGATTAGTATATTGTCATTCCTATTGGTAGACATTGTCAATCTAGTGTTGAGATGAGAGGAAAATTGTACCTTTGGTGAAACCTTGATAAGTATGGTTTGTTATTATCAACTAATTGAAGTAAGTGTTAACCTTCAATTCATTTCGAAGGCATTGTATGAGAGATTGAGAGAGAGCATCCAGTAGAGTGCATGCATCACGCCAAGTTGTGAGGCAATAAAGAGACAGTGAGATAGAAACTCTGCAGTGCAACGTTTAAAATCTTTGTCCAATACCAATGCTAGTCCATGGTTGGACCAGTCGGGCACTGATGTCGTACCTCGGTACTTCCTTGAGCCAACTAATACAAGTTTAGCAGGTAGACAAGAATTGAAATTTGAAAGAGAGACAAAGAAGAGGGAGGAGGAGGAGGAGGTCTACTACTGGTATGAGGAGGCAAAGGTGGGGAGATATACTGATATCAGGAGAATGCACAGGAGGACGAGGAGGCATTGGCAGGAAATGAGGTGAAGAAGAGGGGGAGGAGACAACAACGGATGACAAGGAAGTGGCAGAGGAGGTAGTGGAGGAGAGAGTGGAAGAGAGAGAAGCTAAGACAGCTGTCAATAGCCATCATATCCTTATTAAAAAGAGTTACTGGGTGGTAAAGCTCTGTTTTGGACCTGACCATGTGACGTTGCTTCATCTTTTTAGCAATCAACCATCAAACCAGTAAATGTTTGTCTGTATCTACCGGTATGATCGAGACGTTAATCCTTGTTGTAGTGCTTAGTAGAAACCATGAGTAATAGATAGGCAACACTATCCTGTTGATAGATAGCTGAGTTGTCTTTTTGTGTGGTTCTCTTATTAATGAAGTTTCTATGTTGGTGTCTTTTCTATCTTTGGTACTCTCTTTTCCATATCTTCTTTGTCTCGTTTGGGCCTACTACCACCCCACAATTGCTATCAAAGTTTACGATATGAAACCTTTTTTTTTTTTTTCCAGTTTCTACTGACTTCTCAACCACATACCTCTTCTGTTAACTTTAAATTTGAGAAATTTTCTTTTGAATTTCTATTGCAATGTGTATTTTTAGATTCCATATATCTTGTTACAGTAAACACTTGTCAAGTGGTTAAAGTGGATGAGTTGCCTTAAAAATCATTGTAGCTGCTAGTAAGTTGTCATATTTGTCTTTTATGATATCTTATAAGCACTATCCTGAACTCAACATAGCTGTGATCATAGGCATTCATTAATTCTGGTATCATAGTTATTGCAATCACTCTGCTTCTAGAAACCTTGGTGCAATTTTGGTCATCTCAATCCAAGCCTTTTTCCTTCTCTCTCTCTCTCTCTTTTTTTTTTTTTTTTTTTTGTGCATTTCCGATCACTGTGGTAAGGGATATGCAATCCTAATCATTGAAAATGGGTGTTTGATCTTGTCAAATTTTGATCGGTTTATAATCATTAATAAAAGAAATCCATAGTCAACATCCTTACTCTACAATCTGCTGAAGGAAAGTTCAAAACAACAATATTACTAACAAAGGGCAGTCCGCTGCATGATGCTTCTCTTAATGAGGGTTCAAGACAACAAAGGTACTAAATTAGCGAAAAGAATTATGTATGTAACAATGATTTTGTTATCTTGCTTTTACCTCCATTATTTTTTATTTAATTTGATGCATAAAATAATTACAAACCTGAGTTGCTTATCACATTCTAGGTAATTATGTTTAGGATGCAACATACTAAATATGCTAATGCACACTACCTGTTGGTGTTGCTTGTGCAGACCAACTAGATTCTATTGTTTGCTTCCTTTGATTTTATCAATTTAATGTAAAAAGACATGTTTCGGTCCAATTGGTTAGAATGGCTTAGGCACTGAGCATTCATAGTGTATCCTTTTCCTCGTTTCTTTAGCTTTTTTTTTTTAAAGTTTAATCACTAATGTGGGATATATGCTAATTACTTAAAGTTTCCAGATTGAACTTGTGCATTCCCAGCTTTGTAGAGCAAAAGAAAGTACAGACTCACTCGATTTACAACTAAACAGAGATCTAAATTGGGCAGTAAGCGAAAATCACTGTGATCCTACTATCCTCAAAAGAATATTAGAAAAACTTCAACTCAAAAATAAGAATGACATCATGAAGGAGTCTGTCGCTCTGCATGAAATGGTAATTTCCGGTGCCGAAGACCCTGATGTCTCTGTGGAGGAAATGTCGTCACTGCTGAAGAAGCTTAAAGATTTTGTAATCTCAGAAAATTCAACTTCAGCCAGCATCGAAAAGAAAACTAGTTTTGCAAAGCATAGATCTCCGGTGATCCCAGACGATTTTCGGTGCCCGATTTCTCTTGAGCTGATGAAGGATCCTGTCATCGTCTCCACAGGACAAGTAATGAACAAAAACTTAGAACTTGTTTTATTTTTTCAATATTCTAGTAATTAAATTGTTTCTGCAGACATATGAAAGATCTTACATCCAGAAGTGGCTAGACAGTGGACACAAGACCTGCCCTAAAACACAACAAACTCTGTCCCATTCCACGCTTACTCCCAATTTCGTTTTGAAGAGCTTAATTGCACAATGGTGTGATGCCAATGGCATCGAACTGCCCAAAAAGCAAGGCAGTTGCCAAGAGTCAAAGCCAGGGAATAGTTCTGAGTGTAACCGTGCTGGGATCAATGTGCTCCTGCAGAGACTGGCAAAAGGGAACCAGGAAGAGCAAAGAGCAGCTGCTGGGGAACTCCGGCTGCTCGCAAAAAGAAATGCTGACAATAGAATATGTATTGCCGAAGCAGGTGCCATCCCGATACTTGTACAACTCCTTTCATCTCCTGATCCGAGGACACAGGAGCATGCGGTGACAGCACTCCTGAACCTTTCGATCAACGAGGACAACAAGGGTCTAATCGTAAAAGCGAAGGCAATCCCAAAGATAGTAGAGGTGCTGGAAAGTGAGAGTATGGAGGCAAGGGAGAATGCTGCTGCTGCTCTTTTTAGTCTGTCGGTTGTGGATCATAACAAAGTCCTCATAGGAGAAGCCGGGGCTATACCTGCACTCATTAATCTGCTGTGCCATGGCAGTCCAAGAGGTAAGAAGGATGCAGCTACTGCAATCTTCAACCTCTGCATTTTCAAGGGTAACAAGGTAATTGCTGTTAAGGCTGGTATTGTGGTGTACTTGATACGGATGTTGGTTGATCCTAGTGGGGGTATGGTCGACGAAGCGCTGGCTATATTGGCGATTCTTGCAAGTAGTCAAGAAGGCAAGACGGCAATCACACATTCGAACCCTATACCGCTCATGGTGAAGTTGATGAAGACGGGATCTGCGAGGGTTCGCGAGAATGCTGCTGCTTTGCTGTTTTCGTTGTGCGGTGGTGACGAACAGCAGCTCAGGGCTGCGATGGAGTCCGGCGCAGAAGAGGCCTTGAAAGATCTCATGGAAACTGGCACCGAGAGGGCCAAGAGGAAAGCCAGCAGCCTCTTAGGGCTCATTCGCCAGACTGCAGATTCTTCCAATGGTGGTTGTGCCGAAACCTAGAACTGCTTGTTCACACAATGTAAAAGATCGAAGAGCACAAGCTGGTTTCTGTGAATTATTGGTGTTAAGACCTCCGGCATGAGCCGGCTTGTCGGAATCCTGTAATGAAGATACTGTTGGATTTGTGCATGTAATCCTTTGTTGAAGATATTGTTGGATTGGTGTTAATCGATTTCAGCTATTTATGCAAATTGATTGTACATTTGACAGCCGGTGGGCTCTGCGATGCAACCTTGCTGTAATAGCACAAACGTCATTTGCTCGTCTTTGCCTTCGCATTTGAGTTTTGATGCAGCATGATGAAAGCTCCACCAGGTTTACATCGTGCTTGTGGATACACAAACTTTCTTCTTCCATCTGAATCCATTTATTTTTAAATAGAAATGGCATCTGAGCTCCATTTTAATGGATTGAATGGATCTGACATCAAAAAAATCCAACCCTCTATATATATATATTAGGAATACAACCACATGACATCATTATATATATTATATATGTATAAATAAAATATACTCAGCTATTGATTGATTATTAGGGGGGACAAAGGACATCTGCTGCTGCTGCAGCCTCGATGCCGAGCACCTGCGCACATCCAGCAAGAGGTCAAATAATGCACATCCATGTGCAAGCCCCCATCAATCACCATAAGCGAGAGCAGTCGTGGCTGGATTGCGACTCGTGTGCGTACCACGTTACGAATAATACTCAAAATTCGAATTATTTTTTTTTCTTTTTCCAAAAGCAAAATATTTATCATCGGTCGACGTCCTCTTCGAGTTTCATGTTAATATTATCATCAAATCAACGGTCGGTTGGATGAGCACGCCGGGCACAGGCTGAAGCGGTGCGAAGAAAACACACATCCCTTTCGCCACCCACCCGATTAGGTTTGACGTGCCAACGCCAACGCACTGCATAAACTTGTTTAGCTCTTAGAATACAAGCAGAGCTGGACGTCGTCTCGTGGTACGTGGAAGAGTTATGAACAGTCGCGACTGTGAGACCGACCGTGGTGACGCAGCGGAGGTAAGAGATGCGACGGTGGCTCACTTCGTCGGCACCACTTTATGATTGCCATGTGTGTCAGCTCCGGCGACGCCCGACACCGACTCGTGGGAGGCGGACGGATTCGCCACATGCGATGTCAGCGATGGAAAGAGATGGACTGCAACCCCCCGCTCTCCTCGTTCATACGTACTTGTCCAATCTTGATACCGAAAGAAAGAAGCCAAATAAATGACTATTAATACTCACATTTTTTTTGTTTTCATTTTCTATTAGCATCTATCATGTTTCTAGATCACTATAATAGAAACACAAAGAAACTAAATACAAAAAAACTAAATATGAAACATGTTTTTTTAATGGACTTAAATTTTTTTTTTTTGTTATTGAACAAAAACATTGCAGCTTTAATAATAAAAAAACCTTGTGATCAAGTCTTGATTAGTATAAATTCCCATAAACCTTCATTATATATCTTATTATAGATCTTAATATTTTATAAAATGACTTGCATAGGAGTTTATTTTGGCTTTAGATGAAAAGTAAAACCTTTTAGGTATATATATATATAAAGGAAAAAATGATAATAAATAAACTAGAAATAAAAATATTGTCATTTTGTATAAGAATACTGTAAGTGAGTCTTAATTACTTTAAATCATCGTAAGTCTTAAAACCTTATTATTTTCAATATTAGGAATGTTCTCATATATTTTAAAAATAATAATAATATTTTTTTTCTTATTTAGTCTTAAATCTTGTTTACATATTTTGACGGTCTTATAGTATTTGTATTCATAAAAAAACGATGAATTATAGTGTCTAAGTTATAATGTTTTTAGTTACTGAAAAAAGAAAACATTATAAGATGACAAATAAATTAAAATATTGTAATCTTATTTTTCAAAAAAGTACCCAATCCAATTCGATTAAGTTGATTGAATTTTGAAGGAAAAACAAAATGCTATTGAAAAATAGCATTGATGTATTGAAAATATTATAAATGCTATTGAAAAATACTATAATATGCCAGTTATTGATATGGTAGTCAAAACATCGCAAAAGGTAAAAAAAAAATTGCAATAGGCCAAAATACTATAATATGCAAATATATATATATATAAGAGATAATTTTTATTTTTAAAAATTAAAAATATTATTTAAAAATGGTAAAATGAGGGGTACCAATTGAAAAAAAAAATTAAAAATATAGATTTGTTTTAGAAATATCAACAAAAAAGGGAAGTGAGATATCTAAAATAATCAAGATATGAAACTTTTAGGGTGATTAGCCCAAAAAAAATCCTATTTTTATGTTTTTTCCTAGATGATATCCCTTTTTCATAATTCTCAAATAGTGATATCCTATTTCAAAATTTTCAAAAGTACCCCCAAAACTATCATGTATTTTTCCATCCAAATATATAAAAAAAATTCCACCAACTGTTTACGATGGTTTGCATATTGGATTTTATCCACAAAACACTGCATAGTCTTTTTATTTTAAAAATACTCTATAATATATTTATTTCAAAAATATTATGACATTAATATTTAGTTTAAAATGGTGTAGTATTTTTGAATTAGATTTACAATATTTTTATGGATAAAAATACTATAAGCTTAGTTTAAAATATATATTATTAGGAAAAATTATCGTCGATATTTGAATTAACTTGACGTGGTCCAAATCTAAGGGCATAGGAGTTTTTGAGTTAGTTCCGAGATAGAAATGTTGAGCTCTCAAGGTGTACTAAAACTTATGTCGAGAAAATTTTTTTGACCTGATCTCTCTAATGCACAAGTCAATGATCGAGATCTCTCAGTAGATGAGAGTTTTTCTTAAGAAAAAAAGCCATCTGACGTAGCATTAAAAATTAGCTTTTATATCTAACCTTAAAGTGGATAATCTATAATTACTCTAACTTCTTATTCTTATCATTTTGTTCACATGGGTGCTAGGGGAATGGGTGCTAGGGGAAGAGCTTCGAACAATTTATCTTATACATTTATCCACGCAGACAAATGGAGTGAATGGTAATCTAGACCTTTTCCTCCCACGATAATTTGCATGTGACAATTATGTGTCGGATAATAATTGAGTGTCAATATATATTTTTTATCAATTGTATATTATTTTATTTTTTTTAAAAAAATACTATATATTATTTTTTAAAAAAAATACTATATATTATTTTTTTAAAAAAAAATACTATATAATATTTTGTGGATAAAAATCTTGGTGAAAATTTTTTAGATATTGATAGAAAAAAAATAGCTTTTTAAAAGATCTTTGTGAAACATTAGAAATAGAAAATTACTATTTGAAAATTATATATATATATCATCCGAAAAAAGTCTAAAAAGTATTTTTTAGAAAATGGTCCAAACTTTTATGTATTAAGTATCTTGAACATGATAAAGAATTCAAATGCCAAAATTAGAAAAGAAAAGAAAAAGAGTTCGAAATGCACATCCATCACATGCCATGTTCCACGTCAAATAATTACACCAATTATCGAGGCGCGGGAGAACAACGCTTGTGCTGGTACGACATCCAACGTGGCTGGCAACAACGCCCGAGTTAAAGCTGCCGTTAAAGTTTGTTGAGGAAACAGTGGGCGCGGCGTCTTCTCACGGTGTCGGCTGGTGCCAGATGCCGTCTTAGTTAACGGCACCGTTAGGGAGAAGCGAAGAGAGAGAGAGAGAGAGAGAGAGAGAGAGGCGATATCCCACATCGCCCCCTATAAAAATGGCGATCCCGCGGCGATGCTCTCAGCAACTGCCCCCCTCTAAGAGCTTCTCCTGGAATAGAGAAAGAGAGGGCAGCAATGGCGGTGTGTTCGAGATCGAATCCCGCACTACTATTGCTGCTGCTCGTTGGGTGGATGGTGGCTTTAGCTGGAGGTTTGGCATGGACGGGAAGCGAGAGATCCTCTGCGTCGAGGTGCATTTCCATCGTCTCCGAGCTTGTTCCCCCGAAACGGGAATGTCCGGGTTCGAACATGGCGCTCCTGTTTGGAGCAGAGCCCCAACGATCGGATTAAGAATGTCCTCACCAGTTCCCTCTTTCTCGGGCTTGTTGCAGGAATGACGGAGCTTCCCGAAGGATCTTGAGAGAGGCCGCCGCCACGAGCGCCGCTTCTTCCATGGAGGAGAGGTGAGCGCCGAACTCCCAGTTCAGCTTCCCCCGGGGCTCGTTTCTTGAACGATCTGGGCTATTCCGATTGATCCACAAGAAATCATGGCCCGCCCCCTCGATCACCGTTTAATTCCTTCCAATCGCTCTCTATTGCTTCTTCGTCGTCACCATCATCCCTCTTCCCGCTTTGTCGCCTCTTCCTCGGCGTTCAATTACGTTTTCTTCCCCCACATTTTTGGGACTTCGATTCTGTGATCGACCGACCACCTCGAACCGTCGATTTCTTTTTTGTGTTAATGTGTGACTTGCATGCTTGATCTTGTCCTAGGACTGCAACTAAGATGGCGGAAGCCGCAGTCGATGACCCGGAAGAGGTTGCTTCCGCCGTTCACATGTAAGATTTGATTTTTTCTGTACCACCTCATTATATTTGTTGACAATATTTACCGACATAAATTTTTTAGATGGAATAAGATCGGAAAAAAAAATTGATGATATCAAATGTCTGTATTCAGAACTTCTTTAAAAAAAGTTGTAAATATAAATTAAGATCATATCTTTTCTACTAGAGTAAGCTCTTAGATGGACTGATATTGGTCGGAGATTTATGAGTATGCTTATGTATATAAATTATATATATATAAATAATTTCGTGGTTTATGTTTGTTTACTCATCGTTTTTATTGTTCTTTTCTTACATCGTCAAATATAATATTATTTTTTTATCTTGAAATTGTTAGGAAAAATCTGTTGTAGCGAAATAATTCTTTTCTCTTCCTCTTTGTGTATCAAAATGGATTTCTCATAAAAAAGATCAACTTGATATCAAAAGCAAATATTAATTAGAATAGTATAAACAACAAAACAATAAATCAATCACAAGTGAGATCGAATTTTTAACATGAAAAACTCAATATGCGAAAAAAAAATCATGGAATCATAGTCCACTTCAAACTTCCACTATCACCAATAATAATAACAAGTTTACAATAAATCTTCTCTAAAATAACAAGAGAATCATAATAACACCAGAGCTCAAAAATCGTATATCATCATCACATGGATGGATCTTATCAAAAGAAATGTTTAAGTCTCACTAAGTAGATATAGTAGAAAAGCATTCCAGAGAAGATAAACTTCAGATCAGTATCATTAGGATCGTGGAACTTACTGCAAGGATTCTTCACTTGATGAAATTTGACCACTAATCGTCAAATAAAAACTAAATATTCTAATTTTCTCTCTCCTCTTTCTCTCTCGGTCTGCACACACGTTTATATATATATATATATATATATATATATATATATATATATATATATATATATATATATATATATTTGGGCTTAATGGCCCAATTCTCCGGTCCAAGCCCACGTATGGGCTGAACCAAACAGAAACTCTCGGCCCCTTTCAATCGAGGAACAGAACTAGTCGCTCTCATGCGTTCTGTTTTGTTCATGGGTCTCTTCGTGTACAAAAGAATACATATCTCAGAGGAAAAAATAATAATAAAACTTCTATTCATTATTTTTGTAGTTTTTTCTTTATGAAATTGTTTCCTTTCTTGAATCGCGGTGATTCCTGTTGTTTTTGTGGATTCAGCCAGTACTTGTGATGCGTAGTCTCGGTAGCAGGCATAAGTCCTCCATTGAGTTCACTTTTTTTTGCTGACAGGAGCATCAGCAACAGCACCGCTCGGAGGTCTCTCGGTTATCTGTCGTGCGGCACGGGCAACCCGATCGACGACTGCTGGCGGTGCGATCCCGACTGGCATCTCAACCGGAAAACGCTGGCCGACTGCGGGATCGGCTTCGGCCGCAACGCCATCGGCGGCCGTGACGGCGAATTCTACGTGGTAACGGACTCGGGGGATGATGATCCCGTGAATCCACGCCCGGGAACACTCAGGTACGCGGTCGTCCAGGATGACCCGCTGTGGATCACTTTTGAGCGCGACATGGTGATCACGCTGGAGCAGGAGCTCATCATGAACAGTTTCAAGACCATCGACGGCCGCGGCGCAAACGTCCATGTTGCCAATGGAGCCTGCATCACCATCCAGTACGTCACCAACGTCATCATCCACGGCCTCCACGTCCATGACTGCAAGCCGACCGGCGATGCCATGGTCCGCAGCTCTCCTTCGCATTATGGATGGAGAACCATGGCCGACGGGGATGGTGTGTCCATCTTCGGCTCCAGCCATGTTTGGGTGGACCATTGCTCTCTCTCCAACTGCGCCGACGGGCTGGTTGACGCTATCATGGGTTCCACCGCGATTACAGTGTCCAACAACTATTTCACCCGCCACAACGAGGTATCCCTCTCTTGCGTTGCTCTTGTTGTATTCTTCGGTACCGATAGCTGATCTTTCTACAATGTGTGTGTGTTTTTTTTTCTTTTTGTTATAGAACACTGAAACAGACAAGTTGCTCTTGTAGCTTAGCGATCGTTGCTAGTACTTTAGACATCATTGGTAGATAAATTTAGAGGTCTGCAGCGGCTGCAACTTCACTGCGCCGTGTTGTTCATTGCGTCGATTCATCCGAGTTCTGACATTCTTGGCCAAATCGATGCAGGTAATGCTTTTGGGCCACAGTGATTCCTACGAAAGAGACAAGTCCATGCAAGTTACGATCGCATTTAACCATTTCGGCGAGGGACTGATTCAGAGAATGCCCAGGTACATCCACGAGCACCAGAGATACATAGTTCGATGCATTGTTTCCCTTTGTGACACAACACATTGATACCACAAGTAATCACTGCAAGTGACGAATGCTTGTGGTGGCACTTGCAGGTGCCGGCATGGCTACTTCCATGTGGTAAACAATGACTACACGCACTGGGAGATGTATGCCATCGGCGGGAGTGCAAGCCCGACCATCAACAGCCAGGGCAACCGATATCTTGCCCCGACCAATCCCTTCGCAAAGGAGGTGCACTAAAGCAACCTTCCACGTTTCAAGGATTTTGCTTTTGATTAATCTATTCCGCCTATACTTTTTTTTTTTTGATTTGGATAGGTAACGAAAAGGGTGGACACAGATGCGAGCTTGTGGAAGACCTGGAACTGGAGGTCCGAGGGTGACCTCCTGCTAAATGGTGCTTATTTCACCCCCTCCGGCGCAGGGGCCTCGACTAGCTACGCAAGGGCCTCCAGCCTCGGAGCCAGGCCTTCCTCGATGGTTGGCACACTGACTTCCGATGCTGGAGCCCTGTCTTGCCGAGCTGGGGCACAATGCTAAGGCGTGCCCTGCGCCAGAAGAAAGTGAATCTCCAGTCGACGGTGTTACAGCTTTTACGTTACACCGTCGACGATGCCATTGCCCAACCTCCGCCTGCTTCCACAATCTGGAGCGCATGCGGAAGTGTTGTTCATTCCCTTATATCTTCTACTTCGGTGTTTTAGCTTCCAATATGCTCTCCCTCCTCTTTTACTCTCGATTTCTTTACAGCTTCTTCCCTTGCGGCAAGTAAAGCGTCGTAAATGGATTTAAATATACATTTCTGTTAGTTTCATTGCCGTACATGTAAGTTTGGTTTGCCTACCTTTGATAGTTGATGTTGGATATGAATGTGCCTTCTTCTTGTTCGCCATTCGAGTGACCATCACATCCAAGGAAATCAATTTAGAAATCTACTGATCGATCCACGAGAAATTGCCTGCTCTTCCCTTTCCGCTGGCCAATCCATCAGTTACTGAAGAAGAGAAGAGAAGCGCATGACGTTGATGGGGAAGGAACACTTGGAATTCAGCCTTTTTCTTCCTTCATACATCCGCATGTCTATATACACATCAACATCACCTCATATGTATATATATTTTCATGGAAATCTACTTGCACTATGAAATCTACTTGCACTATACATCAGATTACACCCCCATACACACACACACACACACACGCAAGAACGTGTTCTGGAGATATATATATATATATATATATATATATATATATATATATATATATATATATATATATATATCGAGAGAGAGAGAGAGAGAGAGAGAGAGAGAGAGAGCAGCTGCTCAAGAACACCACGACAATTGCATGGCGTCGAAGCTCAGCAGTTCCTTGTCGAACATCGTCTCCGCGAAGCCGGCGTCGTCGAAGAGCGGAATGTCACTGAAAGCCTCCAGCCCGAAATCCTCAGCTTTCGGCAATCCTGTAACGTAGTCATCGAAGTCGTCAAGCCCGCCGCAGAAATAACCCGCTGGCGACTGGACGCTCCCCCGGAAGGTCGCCCTTGACCCGCTGGTGCTCGTCTCCGTCGAGCAGGTCGGCGAGCAGGAGGCCTCCGACTTAACGGGCGGCCGCCTGGGGCCGGAGTCGTCGGACAGGTTCAGCCTGGCGCAGTCGCCGTAGAGGCTGCGCGCGGCGTTGTCATAGGCCTGCGCAGCCTCCAGGGAGGAGCTGAAGGTGCCGAGCCAGAGGCGGGCGCCGCGGTTGGGCTCGCGGATCTCCGCCACCCACTTGCCCCACGTCCGCTGCCGCACTCCGCGGTAGGTGCACGCCTGGTTCTCCGGCCCGCCTTTGCCCTTCATGCATCCCTTCCTTGACCTCCTCAGAGGGCAGCATTTCTTCTGCTTCTTCTCTTCAGGCCCCATGCCGTCCCGTCGTCTCGCTGTAGCTAGGGAGAAGCGCCACCTTTGTCCTGTAAACGGCGTCGACAGGTGGCAAGCAGCACCAACAACTGACTATGTAGAGGGAAAGCGAGCGACGCCTATACTGACGAGGGAGGGGAGGGAGGGAGAGCCAGCGCCACGCGGCGGCTGCTGGCGGCGCCGGGTGCGATTCCGATGCTAAGTGTCGGCTAACGAGAAACGGGCTCTTCCCGGCTTTCGTGGGGCAGGCCCTGGGGGTTGCTGATGCATGCGATGACTTCAGGTGGGTTTGGGAGCTGGCGGTCGCGGGGTGGACGGCCATGGCGGAGCGACAAATGGAGGTCTGCTGCAGGAACGGTCGCAACGTCGGAGGGACCGCCTCAAGTCTTCACAAAATATTAGTTCGTGCGTGTGCGTGTGCGCGTGCGCGGGCGAGCGTGTGATGTATTGGGTTTGGTTTGGTCTATAATTTAATGAGTTGAAGCTTTTATATTAAATTTATATCTAATCTTATATATATATATATATATATGGGATTTTTTATCTAAAAACATTTATCTTAACCTATAATTTTTTAAAACAAAAGAAAAAATTTTGTTACTCAATTGCTCAAAATGAGTGGTTTGGAATCTATGCCATCCCAAAAATAATTGAGATCCTAATTATCTCTCCTTCATTATTTTATTAGAAATTTTTTTACTCTATTTACATGCTCTATGTGGAATTATAAAAAAAAAATTAGAAGAAAAATAAGAATTTTGATTGACTAAAGAGTTATAGATATTTGGTTAATCATGTTTTTAATACAGATTTTACAATCAAGCTTTAAAATCGATTAATTTTTTTATATTACTAAATCAACCCTCATAGTATTATTAAGATCCTAACAATTGATATCAAAGCAAGATTATCTTATATTAAGACCCAAAAGAGATCTAATAACTTTTTCAAGTAATTAAGAGGGTCACTCTATCACTTGTTCTCCTATGTTCAATGAGACAGACTACATCTTTTGGAAAACGTAAATAAAGATTTTCTTTATATGAATTTTGATTTATGAAATATTGTCTAGTTTAGATTTCAAAAATCTTCTACATCGATGGACGAAATGATTTTGAAAAAAAAATTTCTAAATGCTAAAACTACGAATGTTTTATTTTATATCTTAGATAAAAATAAATTTAATCGAGTTTTTGTTTGTGACACGATACATGACATATGGTACATCTTTGAAGTCACATATAAAGGAACCAATTGAGTACTAGTTTTATGATGTTGTGAATGGATTGAAAGATCTTGGTCCAAACTATATTAATCTTGAATTAGTAAGTCAAATTTTAAAGTCTCATTCTAAAAGCTGAGATCCAAACATAACAACAATCCAAAAAGCTCTTAAAGAATTATAGAATTTTTAATGACCCATGAAATGATATGTAAAACACATGATGAAAAAGATGAAAACCATCCAAAGAAAATGAAGAATATTGCTCTCAAATCCAAAAAAGATTACTCAAGCAAAAGCTAAAGTAATGGCGATGAAGACATAGCACTTTTTACAAATGAATTCAAAAAGTTCATAAGGAAAAATAGGATAAATCTTATAAGACAAGAAGGTAAAAAATACAAGTCGAAAAAAAATAGTCATTTGCTATGAGCATAAAAAGCTAGGACACTTAAAAAATGAGTGTCCACAATTAAAAATGAAATCATCAACGAAAAAGAAGAAGAAAACACTCAAAATAATATGGGATGAATCAAGTGAGTCGGAAGTGAAAGAGCAAATCATTAAAGATGTGGCAAATTATGCCTTAATGGCTCTTGATGATGAGGTATTGAACTTTCTTATCATATGAAGAATTATCTGAAGTATTTATGATTTATATAATAAACCCAAAAAGATTGAAAAAAAATATAATTTACTAAAATAGATCATGTCTCACTCGTTAATAAATTTGATACATTGAAAATTAAGTATGACAATTATATGTCAACATCTTCTACTTCTGATACTAAATGTGAAGATTTAGAATCATCTAGCCTTGAACTTAAAAATGAGTTAATTCAAAAATCAATAAGACTACATACTTTGAAAAATACAAAGAATAACCTATCATGAATGAAAAACTAGAACATTTCTTAAATGAGTCTATTGATAGTAATTATATAATACAATCACTTAAAAAGAAAAATATGTTACTGTTGGAAAATCTAGGGACATATCACATGCGTAGTCGAAGAATAAAAAATAAAAAAATTTAGATTTTTACAAAAAGGTTTCGTTTTCATGTGAAGATTAGTGTGTAAAAACCCGCGAATCAGAAATCACGTATATAAGAAAGATAGTATCAGTGGAGATCGTATATCCCTGAATTCCTACAGATATGTAGGAGAGAATGAAGGAGATCAAGGATCCTCCTCTCTAGCAGTGATCCACATAGTAGGGGCTGCGAAGATGCTCATCAAGAGGAGAGGAGAATAGAAGGTGGCAACCAAAAAAACCCTAGTCTATAGACCTTTGGTTCCCTCCTATTTATATAAGCCCCCTGTCAACTTAACCCTAATGGATCTTGCCCTATTGGGTACTGGATCTCGATCTAATTACTTGAGCCTCTTAGATTAGTAGGTCTCTACCCAATAATCTCTTATTAGCTCTTATTGGATCTCATCCATGAGATCTAATAATTCAGGGACTTATTGGATATCCAATAAGATAGGAGCTCTGACGGATATCTCATATCCGAATATTTATTTATTGCAACACCTACCATATATGTGTGACCCTCTAGGCCCAATATCGAGCTAGCATGAGTTATACATGTCAAAACTCCTTTTGACCAAGTGAATTATTATCTCTATAATAATTCACTCGACTTATTGACTATGGGCATACTAGGCCATTACGTCGTAGTTCCTAGACAATACAGGGGAATCCAATCCTTTAGATCTATCTGTCCTCAGTTATTATATATATAATTCCTCATCCATCTAATATTTCAGAGACCGTATATTAGGCATGGTGCTGTCAGGCCCATACGGTTTTCACTCGAGTCTCGCTCTAATCGAATTTTTTTAGAAAACTCTTTTTCTCTCAATCTGAATGACCATAGTTAAGGATTTGTTTGAACAAGAATACATAAAATATTTATCTCATGATACCGAGAGTATATGATCTTCTATTGATACTCAATTGCCTTTATAAGATTTGCTATCATTCTCAAGAATCGTTTGTATCTCCAACCTCGCTCAACTCTATCATGCTCCCATTGTCTTCACCAAGAATGTGTTCCTTCTCAGCATTTCATAAGCGGATCAATTAGTGAACTCATTCTCCAATGAGCACTTGCACTATATCTTTAGTGTCCCTACACGAGTAGCTATGAGACCAGTCACCTCCATCATATGGATGGATATACAGTGTACTAGTTTGTCTGATTATCTTGATTTTCCTCTCGAGTAACCTATGACCGGGATTATTTAGGGTCTATGTTTAAAGGCAAATCAGTTTCATTATCGTGATTTCGTCACGATCTAATTCCTATTGCACAGATCTAAGGACATCAAAATATACATCCAAATAATGTAAGAAAATACTAGTAATTATAAACAAAGAGATTGACGCAGCGTATTACAGGTGTCATCACTCACGTGACTAGCTTGTATAGTACCTATAACTAATAGTTACTATGACAAACATTAAAGAAATTTTAAATTAAAAACAAGTCACTTAATAAGATTCTTGTTAAACAAGATTGTGCATTTAGAAAATAAGGTATTGGTTTTACAAGTAACAACACATATCAAAAGTTAACTAAATTTATAAAAGGATCCACATCATATATTTCTTATAAGTTAAATACATTTTTGGTAGAAACTTTGGTCACCCGCACATGCTCTAAACATAGTTATCATAAATTAGTATAGATTCATAAATAAATCATAAATGATTTAAAGCCAAAAGACAAGAAAGGTAAATCAATGATCCAAAGTTCAATAGATATCTAAAACATCTCTTTATTGTAGGTATGTTTCCAAATAAAAACTAGGAGCAAAAGATGATATCTTGATAGTGGATGCTTAATATACATGACTAAAAATCTTACTAACTTTTCAAAGCTTATTAGTCGAGATAAAAGATATATTACCTTCAAAGATAACAATGAAGGAAAATTCATTAATATTAAAAATATTAGTAACAAATTGAATATCTTAATTGAAGATATGCTTTTGATAGATGGTTTGAAACATAACTTAATAAGCATTTCCCAACTTTATGATAAGAGATATAATATTAAATTTCAATCTCATGCTTACATCATAGAAATACCAAATAAGAATAAATCTATGATAGGTTTAAGAAGTGATAATGTTTATACTATTGATCTTGATAATTTTTATGATGCAACTTACTTTTTGATTATGAATAATAATATATGGCTTTGGCATAGGAGATTAGGACATGCTAATATAAAATTAATTTTATAAATTAGAATGAAAGAACTTATAAGATGAATGTTTAAAATTAAATTTGTTAAAGATAATTTTTTTTTTATGAAAATTAAGTAAGTACCTCTAACCCATTATAACTAATTTATATGGATTTATTTGAATATATTAATATCACAAGTCTAGGATGTAATAAATTTATTTTTGTGATTATTGATTATTACAATAGATATACTTAGACATACTTCTTGGTATATAAAAATAATTATTTCAAATATTTTATCAAATTTTATAAATAAGTTCAAAATGAAAAAAGTTTTATGATTTTCTCTATTCATGGTAATCGTAGTAAATTTAAAAATAATTATTTTCAAAATTTTCATAATTTAAATAGATATAATCATAATTTTTTAACTTCAAAAAATCCATAACAAATGGAGGAGTTGTGAGAAAAAAATATGAGCTTATAAGAAATGATAAGGATCATGTTTAATAAACATAACCTATCCAAATACTTTTGGGTCAAGACCATTAACATAACATGCTATGTCATGAATAGGGTTCTTATAAGATCTTATCAATCTAAAACTTCTTATGAATTATAAAAGATTCAATATCTCGTATTTCAAAGTTTTTAGTTGTAAATGTTTTATTTTAAATAACAATGATATCTTAGAAATTTTTGATATAAAATCTGATAAAGGTATTTTTCTTGATTATTTTTCTTTCTCTAAAGCTTATCGAGTTTTCAATAAGAGAACCTTAGTCACTAAAGAATATATTTATATTATTTTTTATGATTTTAAATATGATAAATTAAAATTGAATGCAGATTCTATTCTCTAAAGTAACTCGTATGCATCTACTTTCAAAAAATTTTTACTAAAGAAATAGAAGTATATAAATGCACATCTTAAGGAGCAAATTATTGAAGATATATCAAAAATATTCAAACTTATTTTTTATTAAAAAAATATTTATGTAAATACTATTTTTTTTATCTTAAGTTTGAGCATAAATGCATTGATGATGTTCTTAAAGATGACTTATAAGTCTTGACAATACATTAAAAGTTAAATCAATTTGAAAAAAATAAAGTTTGGATGCTTATTCTTAAACGAATGATGATCATCTTGTGATTGACAATAAATGGATCTTTAGGAATAAGTAAAATAAACAAGGTATCGTGGTTTGAAACAAAATTATATTAGTGACCAAAGGTTGCAACCAAGAAGAAAATATAAACTATGAAGAAACCTTCAGCTAGACTCGAAACTATAAAGATACTCCTTACCATCAAAAATATAAAAATAAAAATAAAAAATATCTTTTAATTCTCTCTGCATTTAATAACTTCAAATGTCTTCATAAATTGATCGTTCAACAAAATTAAATCTAGCTTACCATAAAAAATTGATAATCTCAATAAATGATCCAAAGTATTTATTTATTTATTTATTTATTTTTTTGTTTACCCTGTTGAGCTTCCTCATGCTTCTCTTAACAACGGATTGTAGATCCAAGTCAACTTCTACTTCACACAACCAAAACTTAAATCTGTCAAAATACACCTGAAAAAAATCACCTATTTATATGATCTTGCAAACCAGAACAAATTTGTCAGCACAAATTTCACAGTAAATACGTTCATCTGATACCGCAACAAGATAAATGTCAAAACAGATACTTGCACAGCACACGCACGAGGTTGCCATGGCAGGTCTAACGAGGAAGACAACATCTTATTTGGCCAACACATCGCCCTCCCACGCAACAACATCTTTAAATATGCTCTCACCAGCTCATCTATCAATAACCAAACCCCATAATTTCACTAATGCAGTGTCTCGTTGTTACATAACATCCATCCATTATAACATCCAACCTTGACTCACAACAAGAGTTTGGATCATCTGCATTCAGGATGATCAGCTGATGTGTCGCAGGTGAAAAAACCGAAAAAAAGGGGCCTAAACTCGCAGTAAGAGACATCAAAGCATTGCAGCACATAAATGAAACCCAATATAATAAAAAACATACATCTATTCTCGGTAATAAACTTGACAAGAAAATGACAGCTGTATAATGCTCCAACGGCTTGAAAACTTCTTCGCATTTGATATGTAAGCCAAGCTTATGTACTAATAATACTGCTAGGGTGGGGAAATATCACCATCTTGCCTTACGTGACTTCTAGTTCCGATATAGACATCCACTTCGGTCACGACCCATACATTCACCAGGATTGGCAAATGATGATGCTACCCGCGAAGTAACTCTGCAGTGGCGATGCTGACACATTGTCACAGTTAATCAGACATATCTTCCTCCCCACTGAACTGATCTATGTCATCTGTTCTCTGATATTTATGCTCCCTTTCAAGGTCATCATCCATTGTGGAACGTCCTCGCTTTATGTTCCTGACATCCAGTTTTTCCTACAGCACATTTTCAGAATCAGTAGGATGATTTCAAAATATAATGCAACTGCACTAACATAGAGATTTCCGAAAGAACAGATGCACCATTAGTATCATGCAAGCATTAATCCATAAGAAACACATGTTGCCTATTTCATCCCGTGCAGAACTGCAAATATTAGAAAGAACAAACTTCTACCAATAAGAGAATATCTCTATACAAGAAACAAAGGATGACAGTTTGACAGAACTTAAAACAAGCATATCTTTGAATATTATGCATTGCATCCCATTTGAGTCAGGCTATTGCATGATAGCTTATAGACGTCCTGGCTTGTATCACTACTACTATGATTCCCAGTATTTCCTCGTAAACAAGTATCTATGTTTAATAAAAGATCACAAATACTAACTATTTAATAAAAAATAAAAAAATATAGATATCTAAACTCATGTGTTTAACTAGATAATCTGACCATTGTTTACAATGAAAGGTCCTCCTACCTTGCAAGTGTCGTGAGGCAAAAGCAACACAAGGATAAAATTAAAAAATGGCAGATTCAATAGGATATAACCATGCAATGCAGGCTAGTAGCTTCATTTATACCATTTCACCGACAACCATCAAGCAAAAACCCCCAGATTGACTAAGCTATGCAACTGTAATTGGAAAATGGCAGTTAATACCTTTCCTGAAATCATTCATTGGCATCACGTGTTGGATGAAGTAGCAAAATCTAGAGGTACATGTTCACTCGGTTGACACAGAAAACAGTAACATCGAGGACCATGTCTCTAAATTGATCCATCCAATGAATACATGTTCCTGTTGAATCCATCATGCACATCTTCCGTGTAATGTGCGGCTTTAGGTAAATTAACAACCTTATTTCTTCATCAATTATATCAAGATGACCATACCTCGGTTCTTAAACAACTTTAAACAAAGCTCAACGGCATGAAAAACCAAGTAGCCAACCCCAAAAAGTTAGGACCTTATGGTTTGTTGCTGGTGTTGTAATTCCAGCATCAGATTAAATACATGACTTACATATCTAAAGTGCCTGCATTTTGCTTTGTGCAAAGAATATGAATGAGTAAATAAACACTTTGTGACATATTTCTTTCCTTGCCAGTCTGCTGTCCTGACAAATCGCTTGACATGGTAGGCTGTCTAATTTATACCATGTGCGTGCCTCTCAACAAAAATTAAATAGACAACATGGCCTTCATGACAAAGCCATGCTTTCCCAAGAATGAAAGCCAAAAAACAATTGTTATTTCCAAAGACAATGACATATATCCATGAACCCATCTGGTAGCCAGATAAATCTAAAATACATTCCAAAGAAAACAGTTAAAGATAAAAAAGAAGATGAAAGAGAAGCCATCATCACATTCATCCATGATTTGATAAGGTGAATTTATGTACATTAATTGGTAGAGACCAAGTTTCTTCCTTGACATAAATCAATTTATCAAACTTTATTTATTGCACACATGAGATTTATACAAGCTCTATGTTTATTTTTAAAGAAAACAAATAAGGTTTCTTAACAATATGTAATTGTTACTCTGCATATAGAGAACACATGTTAGATTCAACAGACTTGAGTAAGAGCAATATTTAACATACAAGAGGATTTAAATCTATATCCACTCGTATACTTAATCATCTTGGGTTTAGTATGCACTCAGAATTCCTAAGAGGTTCAAAGAACTAAATCATTAAGTAAATATTCTAACATATACACAATAATTAAACATCATATCTACATAGTCATGAAATTGCGGTTGCCACTGCCGCCGCTCCTCGCTCTCGCTCCCTCTCCCGTTGCCGCTTCTCTCAGTCAGCAGTCTCGGTCTTACTCTTACGCTGCGCTCTCACTACCGCTGCCGCTGCGACTATCGCTGCTTGCCGCTACCGCTGCCACTGTCACCACTCGTCGCTCTCGCTCCCGCTATCGTTGTTCGCCACTGCTATCTTACTCTTACTCACTCTTCTCACATCGACTTGATAGTATACTGTTAACAGTATATTAGCGGTATATTGTTAACTATATACTAGTAACAATATTTTTATTTATTAGATTAATAATGTATTATTTTGATTTTAATACTACTAATTTTTATTTATTTAAAATTATTGTTATTGTTTTGAATTTTGAGACTTTTTATTAATGTGATATTGTGATTTTATAAGATTTTCTTAATTTAATATCATATTTTTTATTTAAAAATTATATTTATTAATTATATTATATTTTTATATTTTAGCGCATCGCTTCGCTCGGGCGAGCGCCTAGCTCCTCGAGCGTTTTTGGACATTGGCATCTAGCGCTTTTTAAATCACTGATAACGATCAAAGAACTAATAGAAAGAAAAGACCTTTGTGTATTCATATCAGTAAAATGAAAACTTGATTTGCCTACCAGTAGGAACCTCATGCCTACCTAGATACTTACACTGTGATTGCTACAGATGATAGTATCCTATATAAAGTTAAATTTCAGTGTCATTTTCCTTGCCAATATATAAAAGTTGTGTTCTCAAGTAAATCCACCCATCCCAGGAATAGATGTTCTAAGAGCAGGAAGATGGGTAACTTGATAGTGAAAAGGTTTTGGGATGCTCATAATTTCCATTCAGGAGAGCTTTAAGAAGGCCAGGAATAAGAAGAATAGCCCACACCGGAGACTAGGACAACAAAGGCCACTTCAATGCCTTATCTCCAATAGAAAGGCAGTGGGCAGGATGCCTACAACAATACATTAGATTCAACCTAGCAGAATTATTCCAAAATGTAAAACAATTTATATATGTAGACCTTATCTATAAATACAAGAATGCAAATAGAGATTAAGCTATGCTTGTCAAGAAAAAATAGATGGACATCTGCAGGTATGCATAGACACCTGGTTGTACATACTATTCTTAGCCACTAATAAGTCATCGTAAAATAAATAACTGTCTCGATATACATACATACATACATACATAAATATATATATATATATAATCTCAAAATACATACATAAATAAATACATACTTCCACACACACACACACACACATACACACACACACATATATATATATATATATATATATATATATATATATGTGTGTGTGTGTGTGTGTGTGTGTGTGTGTGTGTGTGTGTGTGTGTGTGTGTGTTGCATGTACAGAACTTAAACACAACTGTAAAAGTAACAGTTGATATGAAAATATGCTTGTGGCTTATGAGAACATCTCATGCATCTTATATTACATCATTATGCACATGAAAAACCATAACAACATGTGTGAGCATGCAAACATCTATACACTTCATCTAATATGTGAAGTATGAACGGATAAATCATATCCACTTCTTATTTTAATGGTAAATAAATATGTACTCTTAATACTAAACGCAAGGTGATATTATCTGAATGCTCCTGTAATGCACCATGTTATGTTTATATGCTCCCTGAAGTTAAAGCCTTAAAGGTAACGGCACTTGGATCACGGCATACTCAAACAATATGCAGCAACAGGACTATTTAATGTTACTAACAAAAACAAGGTGAACACCAGCTAACAAACAATCAAACAGTCTGATGGCTAGATATTTCATCTGTGTGTAAGTTTATTACTAGAAAGCGCAGCGATAACTTATGAAGCTATTGAATCTAGAAGTGACTGATTACTAGGAAATTGCAGTGTAGAACATAATTAAGAAACATGATCTATGGTCCTTTGTAGCAGGAATTCAGAAGTGAAATTTTCTATACATTATTTCTAGATGCTTCCCCATATTCGTTTGGCTCTCCATATGCAGTAGCTGATTTCTTCCTCACGGTCAACCTTGATGGCACTGGAAAATGCTCGATCTCATCACCAGACCTTCCCTCTTTTGCCTTCTTCTTTTGTAAAACAAGCTTTGTAGGCAAGGGCTGCATAGTATGAAGTATTATGCATCAAACATTTGTTACATCCTCTAGCTCAAAATTGACTAAGATAACTATACCAAGTAGCGAGCATCTTTTTCTCCAAAAGTTACAAAGTACGTTGTTGGATCATCAGCATCATCACCTCTTACCTGCAACGTACAGAAGGAATTTGTTTTGGAAAATATGATTTTTTTTTCCCTTAAATAGTCACGAAACAATTTTTTCTATAATGCAATCTTGGATCTGTAGCCTGTACTATAAATGAAGAGTGTTAATCATAGGAGGGGAGCAAATTTGAAACATACATCCCAGTGATATTCCCTAACCCAGGAGTATGATGTATCTTCGTTTTCAGATTTTGAGTCCCTGTACAACTGCCAATGGTAATGAACAATGTCAGAGTGATGCTACAACTTATAAACAGTTTATTGAAGGAATATTTGATGTAATTCAACAATTTCTAGAAAACAAGTAAAACTAAATTATTGCAACATAACTGGTAAGCCATTCATCCTAATGATGCAGATCATCACAAATGAACTGGCACGGTAACAAACAATATTATATACCTCATCCGGTTGAGGAACCATGTATGCAAGAAACTTCTCAGGATTCATTGGATCTGAGCCATTGGCTATGAAGCTCTTCATTATAGCCTACAAAAAAAAAAGACCAAAAAGGTAGGCCAATTTAAAATTAAGATGAAAAAAAAATTTATATGCTGTAAGCCAGTTTAACAAATTCATTGTAATAATTGTCACCCCCAAGTTAATACCAACAATTAATGATATTCATAGACGCTGATGTATAGAATAATCTGACACAACATCACTTCACACGATTATTACTCTTGGAACACGGCATACAAAAAACAATAATATTTTTGTTTCAGATTGAGGTTAAAACATTTTATATTAGAGAACTTATAATGACTAAAGTTCAAGATGAAATAGAAGTTAACGGAGAAATTTGTTCTACAAAAGGGTTTCTTTCACATATTTGACATGATAAAATTATGAAGAATAGAATCCAGCATCCAAAACTAGCCAGCAATAGTGCATACAATGCTATGTTGAGTGTTGTACGATATCCACCGCTTGAAAAAGAAAGTTTCTAGACCAGGATCATATCAATAGTTGCATGTTCTAAGTGTCAAAAGCTGAGGTTCATGGGTTGCATATTTGATCATGCCTCCTCATCCTGACTACAACACCATGTCAGTGTGAAGCTGGCACCACACACGGAATCTTACCTGCTTATGCTGTCACAGCCCAGAAGAACCACAAGCGTCCCACCCAACTCTCAGCAAAGAAAGAAAAAGAGAAAGACAAATTCTCAAGCCTTGTTCTTTGAAGTTAGGTATGGTCCGACGTATGTACAAGACAGCCCACACCAGAAGTTGGATAACTTGGGTGTATGACAAACACATGCCCATAAATTAACTTGGTTGTATAACAAATACTTTTTTACATCCAAAACTGGTCAAACAATTGACATTCAGAAAATTCCCTTTTCAATATGGCCAAAACTTAAACTTAAAAAATCAGCCAGAATATCACAAATAACTGAAGCTGCCAAATATTTTAATATGGCCATCAGCCAAAACCAAAAGGCAGACTGAAATTCAATCAATCCTGCTGATTAACTAAACATTTATTATATAACCATTCAACTTTCTAAATGCTCCATATATGGCCATGGATCCTATTTCAGTCTTTGTGTAGTTCTTCAGTTGGTAGCCTAGCAGCTCTCATTCAACAGAGGGGAGATTACAGTGTAAAACTGAAGACCAACTGATACAACCTACCAGATTGTTTTTATCAGCAACCATGATTCTGTCAGTCTAAAACAAAATTTATAAGCTAAAAATAGATTCCCCAATTAATAAAAAGACTAATTTACTTTAAAAGAATATTGAGCTCACTCATACATCGAAAAACAACAAACAACCAGAGAATAGAAAGCATATTGATAGCATCTGAACTTGCATGCAAGTCCATACTAGAGAACATATGAAAAAAAATCACCTGAGACTCGAGCTCATCACGGATAGACCTGTCTAGCTTGTTATATTGTTCTGAATCAGCAGTTGGATCTCCATCAAAATTTACCATAACGAATTGGTCTTCGCACCTGGCATGGTGAGCGAGTCCACAGAGTTATGACATATTAAACTTTTTGCAGACATCAATAAGATAAATAGAAATGATAACAAAATGGTCCAAAATTAGATTGATCAAAATGTCTAATCTAATATATTCTCCAAGAGAAGTTAAATTATAGATTACATGTGAATCAATAAAAAAAAGCAAAACTAATTCCCAAGGTGAAAAAGGATTTCAACGTAGAAAAACAATCAATGCTATACATTTGTCAAAATAGTATAATAAATCTAATTTTGCATTAGTTAAGCAGACACTGTGCAACCCACATATTGTCCTGCGAAAAATCATGCTTCAGTTGCTCAAGTTTTAATTTGTAATCACAAATGAAGACCTTCAACATACTGGAGGAAGTCCAATATAACTTTTGGATTTTCTTCTTCCAAGAATATAACAAGGAACCCAATAACAGTTATCACTACTGAATATTCATGCATCTCATGCATGATCCTGCTAATGATAAAAAGTGTATAATACAATTAGCAGCTCAGATGAAGAGACATTCATAAATATCTATGGCCATTATGAATGGTAGTGAGACTGAAATAAGTAGCTTGCATAAATGAAAAGTACGCACCGGTCAAAATCTGGTAACAAAGGCAAAATCTCCGCAGCTTCTAATTCAGGCTTCGTTTGATGGACAGGAGGCAGTTTGGCAGCCCTGAAAGATTCTTCGATGGTTTGTATTTGTCTATCCCTGACATAATAAAGAAGGGATCAAACAGAAACATAAGACAGTGCTCTTGATCCCAGTAAAGGGCATCACAAAAAATATGGAAATTGACTTAACATTTAACATGTCAATATACCTATTGTTAAGATTCTCCAAGAAAATATTTCGACCTTCTTTTGATTCTCGTATTTCTTTTGCTTGTTTCTCAGTAAGAGACTGCAATTCCAGATCAATTAGCATGTTTGTGTACTAAGCTACTGGCAGTAAAGATAAACCCTAAAATATCACGCTGTCGTATGTTTTGTACCATTTTTGCTGCTTCCATGCTGATGGGAGAAATGTATTGAGTCTTAACCAACCATGAAACACCTTTATCTGTAGGTCGCTCTTTCCTTCTTATGCCTCCTTGCTTGATAGGAGTTACTACCTCATCGTCAAGCAATAACTCTTCATCTTCAGGAGATAGGGCAGTACGGACAGCGGAAGGACTGGAGAAGCATATAAACACATTATCTGAGACACTAAAGGCATTCATTAAGGTATATAAAAATCAAGTGCAAAGCTCTAAAATCTCACTTGTATACACTCATATCAAGTAGGTCAAGAGGTACCCCAAGATCTTGTTCAACATAGAGTTTAGGCTTGTGCATTTTCTCTAAGGATGTGATTGTATATTTGGTATATCTGCCAACAGAATCACAAACTTCTCATGCATTAAAATTTGAAGAAAGTAAAAATATCCACCAGAAAATTCCAAGGAGAAAAAACAGATAAAATGATGGATCATGTTAGCAGTACAAATTTGGGTCATAAAGCACCACATAAATAAATTGTTCAACAGTTGCAAAAGAAAACAATTCTCCAACAATGAACTCAAGTACTCAACACAACAATATTCAAACATAGCATATTTCATTTTTAACCACCTGCTACTGTCAGTAATCACTGTTCATAATTCCACAAGAAAAGGGTACTCATACATAATGCAACCAACAACTTAAGTTTCAAATTTGAGTACAAAACTAATCCCTGAATTTGAATATGCTTGATTAAAAGAAAAAAATTATGAGAGTCAAACAAAAGCCATTAACTTCTTTTAAATTGTTAATCTTTTCTTAATATCTATGTCTATGTTAAGCCGAAATGAGAAATTTGAAAGAGCAAAATATGATACATACCGGTCTTTATCCTTATGCATAGCTAATAACTTTGGTTGTGCCGTTGGATCTGGCAAGTCATTTCTAAACCTGGATTTAAAAAATGAATGAGTGACAAATAATGCAAGTCACGGTAAGGAAAGAAGGAGGTCTACTTGCACTTGTTAAAGTCATATTAGAAATTAACATCAAAGAAAAGATGGAGCATCTGCAGGCATGCAAGTATACATCTGTTCCCAAATAATGAAGAAATAATTTATAGAGTAAAGTCAATAGATTTTACTTAGTTTTAATTAGAATTGATGCTGAGGATGAATATATCACCTTATCAATAAGTATAGTTAATCCTGACCAAGGTTCTAAATATCATGCCAATACCAATGGCAGATATTAGTGGTCAAAGAGACTGGCAAATACCAAATGACACATAGTGGCTCGACCAGTATTTGAAACCTTAATCCGAACACAAATCAACATCTGACTATGAACTAAATCAGGCCCTTGCATAGTATTATTAAGCATGTCATTAACAAAATGATTCACCACTGGTAAAAGAAGATCCAAAAGAAACAAGATAACATAAAGTTGTGCTTCATAGTTGAGTGCTAAGTTTCAGTTGATGTCACCAAAGATGTCCAAACCAAAGTTGGTATATGCTCAAATGACCTAGTTCAAATGAAATTGATCCCAACTCCCATGTAGGATATAAAATTGAGGCATAACTTGCAGATATGATGGGTTATTCCAGAATATCCCCAGGGGTTATTCCGGAATATACATGTCTGAACACGACTGTCCGCAATTCCAGCACCATGGCTGATTCAAGAAAACAGATCCAAAAGAAAATTGTGTTGATGGGTCAATCATCTGTTACAGCGCAAACTGAGAGGTAATGCGTGTAACAGATAACTTGTGCTGAACGTAGCTATCATGTTTTTCGATATGCAATCAACATTGTATAAACCAGAAGAACATTGTTCCAGTTATTAGAAACATAATCTGAAAGAATTAGATCAAAATCAAATTACACAAAGGAGCAACCACAGCAAGAGTACTATAGTTTGCAAATGGAAAATAGTAGATTCTTGCTTGGGAAATCTTTATCCATAATAGCACTTTCCAATAACAAGTATGTGAGGAAAGAAAATCCTACTCACTTCATCTTGCAGATGAAAGTTGTAGGCTTTTTCAATCGGTTTTCGATCCTTTCCCCACTCAGGAATGGGGTTGTCCGGCGCTCTGCTATGCGCGACCCAGTGATGGAGCCATGTGGCCTTGCGCTGCCTGACACCATCATCTGTGTCTTTTGCAGCACAGTGGCTTGTGATTGCTTCAGCAAAAGCTGCCTCTTCTCCTCCTGCTTCTGCTTCTCATACTCTCTCCTTTTCCTCAACCTCCTCTCCTCCTCAGTCTCCACCCTCATCGAGGTCCCATTGGGGCCTCCAGGTTGGGCCGGGCCCCTTCCGGCTGGAGGTGCAGAAGGAGGCTTCTGCTGCTTGGGCGGGAGAGATAGCTTCTGCTGCCTCCCAGGGGGCAGGGCCTCTCTAGCGCCCTGATGACGTTGACCCACGTCTGGTGGCACCAACGGGGACGGGTTGGACGAAGGAGGGGGGGGGGCGGGACTGACGGAGGGGGACGGGGGCGGCGGTGGGGGAGGGACGGAAGGGTTCGGCGGCGGGGAGGAAGGCGGAGGGGGCGGTGGGGGCGGCTGGGCCGGAAGGTTATAGTGAGGAGGGTACTGGGAAGAAGGATAAGACATCGACGGCTGCGGCTGCGGCTGCTGCTGCGGTGGGAGGTGGGGTGGAGGCGGCGGCGGTGGATAGGAGGCCGAAGGTGGCGGCGGTGGCGGTGCCTGATGAAGATGAGGGGCGTACGGATACTGCTGCTGCGGCCCGGGCGGCAGCGGCTGCTGTTGGCCGGCGGGAGGGTTAAAGGGGCCAGCGAAACCGTGGTGGGGGGCCGAGCCGGGCGGAATCCGGCCATAACCAGACGCGGCGGAGGCGGCGGCGGGGCCGGAGCCAGGGTAGTTACGGTGCTGGGGGTAGGGCTGGAACTGCGGGTTGATGGGCGGCGGGAGGGAAGGGGGAGGCGGAAGAGCGCTCTGGTTCGGCGGGGGAGGCGGCGCTGCTGCAGGCGGCGGGGGACGGTGGAAGGGCCTGAAGGAGGCCATTCCCGGCGACCCAGATACTTCGATCGGCGCGGGCGATCGCTTCTTGGAGCCGCGAATTAGGTTAAAGATGAAGGGATGGGGGAAGGAAGGGAAGGAGCGACGAGGAGGAACGAACTCCTAAATAGGAGGTAGAGGCGGCGGCGGCGATGGAGAAGATGGGGCGGAGGGTGACGACGGCTGGTAGCAGAAGCGGGTGGAAGTCCGCTAACTCGTGATGTAGGGAACCGCCGGAGGCGAAGGAAGGAGCAAGACGTGAGCTGGAAAGGAAATCGATGCGGTCTCGTCGGGTCGAATTGGATCGGGTGAGTTGTATCGGGTCGGGCGCTCGAGTTTGACTGCGATTGGTTGATTCGATATTTTTATTATTATTCGGTGAAAATATTTGGGCGAGTTTTCAATAAAAGTCTCTCTTTTCTTTTCATTTCGTTTTCAAGGGAAGTGGCTTTATTTTCAGAATTCTTTTTTTTTTCTTTTCTAATGCTAGGAATGCCTAGTTATCTATTTCTTTTTCATTCCTCTTTTCCAATTACAATGTTTTTACATTATTATAGTGTTTTGAATAATACGAGAAATTACTCGGTATAAAAAAAATGCTATGTTACAATGTATTACCCTATTTTCCTTATAATGGTATCCTAATATTGTTAACAACATCATGATATCGTATAAAAAAACATTATAGCATAAGTATAAAATTCCCGTAACGCATCATGAACAATCGTTACTCGATTGTTCACCCTCACAAAATATGGATGATTGCCTCAAAATTTTCTTTAAGAAAACCCAAAAGAGCGTCTTTCTCGTCGATTCCCCCGTTCTATTTGACTCGCGATCTGATGGCTTATCTATAATTACTTTCTTATAGAACTCGTACCCTAATTACATATTATTATATATATATAGTTTGCTAGTATATATTTTAAAAAGTTATATTGACATTCTTATAATTACGAAAATAAAATATCTATGTCCATTTATTATAACGTCGTCGATTTTATCAACAGAAATATGATGATAAAAGATAAAATTTTAATATTCCAATTGATGGTGACCAGTCTACTTAGAGTCACGAGTGGTTATCGTAGATTAGAAGAGTGACTACGAGAGTTGAAAGTCGCTCAATAACTCCGTCGACGTCGATGCAGATGCAGAGCGACACTAATCGACATCTACATCGATGGCCATTTTCATCGCTCGACAACTACATCGATTCCGATGTAGACGTAGAGAGGCGAAAAGACTATTCGACAACTGTATCAACATTGACGTAGATTCAGAGCACCCCTCACATCTCGTTATCACTTTCCTCATCCACAAAGTCATCCGTACCCCCCTAGCAATATCATTGTCCACCACCACTAACTGAAATGTTAAAATTATTTTTTTTGTCCTCTATTTTCATGCTTCGTTGATAGAAACGATGACGTTAGAATAAATAGAACTAGATGTTTCACTTTTGTATTTATAGAGTGCCAATATAATTTTTTTAAGTATATGAAGCAGGATATTGAGTTAGGTAACTACATGAGTAATCTATAGATAGGCTGTCATGTTATTATTTGAAACATTATTTTCTTCCATTGATGTAGTCTACAAGTCAAGAAGAAAGAAAAAAAGCTGATGTCTTAGAAATAATAATATATATATATATATATAAATATATACCCACAAAATTTAATCGTTATTGGTTTATATATTTTAATTTTAATTTTATTTTAAAACTTAAATAGTATTGTAGTTTTGTTTGATACAAATCACAACAAGTCAATTACTATGTGTCGAGTTGTTTGATACAAGTCAAGCACGGTGTTTTGTAAAGCCGTTACTCTATTGCCGAAGCATCAACTAAACTGCACTCGATATAAAATTACGGACGTTCTCAAGCGCCGGATGGCTGACTTCTTCGCCTTTTTGGAGTTTTAGCTGACTTCGGGTGTTTCACCCGCACACCCGTAGATCGATTCTGAGGCCGTCGTCGGCCAAGGATCAATCTGAATCCATCCTCGTTTCGGCTCTGCGAGGAGCGAAGGGAGGGGACGAGGGAGGAGATGAGGGGCGGGGAAACCAAGGGAGGCTCCACGGCGAGTGTCTCAGGCGTCCAACATAAATATCGATGAATGAAAGCCGTTCTTCTGCAGAAGCTTTGAAACCTCGGCGCCGTTTGGCTTCGCATTCACAGTCCGATGGCAGGTCATTCACCGAGGGATTGATTAGTAGCACAGGCACAACATAAGATTGAGCTGGACGAAGGGGACGGCGAGCTTGGGGATCCACCGGTCATGGCACCACCACCGGTTCGGCGGACGTCTCGCATCCATCAGCCTATTCCACCTGCTGTTGGATATCCACCTCCTCCTCACTTACAGGATAAACTTTGAGAATTTTGCAGAAGATTTCTGAACAAAGCTTTGGGAAACTTCATCTCACTTCGGTAGGATGGATTGTGGTAAGCTTCTTACCATGTCCCGTGGATTCTGGTGACTCGTGAATGGCAAAGTTTCACTCGGGGTGTCTCGACTTCGATCTTGGAACGATGGAGGAGCCTTGTGATGTGTCCGGGTGCCTTCTCTATCAGTCATTTCTTGCAACTAAGTCAATCCATCCACCGCACTGCTTATGATATCTGTTAAATTGGCCTTCTCCGGTTCAACCAACAATTTCCAGTTCCAACGTTTTAATCGAACATCGTGTGATCATCATAATTTGTGATCAACATAATTCGTGATGGTGTTTGTTGATTATAATATGAGTAACACTCGATGATCTAATATAACAATCAATTCTCATGAATTAACTCTACACTAACAATTATAAAGTGTCATGTCCGAACTATATACTTGTTTGATTATAACAAAATTAAGACCGGTGACTTATGCTTAATAAAATTAATATGCTAATTATTCTATCCGAAGGAATCCTGACATATGTTGTATAATATGCCGTTTTCAGCAACGGAGAAAAGAAGATATCAGAAAGATATTTAACTTGAAAGCGTTTATAATTGAGTGGTGTAAATCATGTAAAATTATTTGCAAAATGATAAATAGTAATTTAAGTAAATTAAGTTAGCTCAATTCTAACTTAATTAGACCTTAATCATACTTTAATTTATATAATTATTATAAAACTTAATCGAATTTATCCAACATGTCATCAGTCCATCGACGCTTTGTTCAATTCTTCAATGCATCATCTTCTCTTACGACTTGTTACCCAATCGACAGTTGTCCTCCATAATTTCAATCTTCTTGACGTAAGTTGATTATAAAGAAAATAATAAGATATCTAAGAGAGACTAAGATCATATGTTCATATATATAAAATTAGATCAACTTGAAATGATGATATTTTTCAAATATTAATTTTATAAATTATCTCAATAACAAAAAATCTAATTTATGATTTATATTTATATCAATTAAAAGGACATTTTATAACAAAAATATAAAATAATATATTATTATATTATTAATAATAGAAGTAAATTTGATTGCATATTTTAATACGACTAATCAAATTTTATGACTATAAAATTTTAATCTCTTGATATGATCACAACATATCACAATAGTTTTCTTTTATAAAAAACACTATTGTAGCTCTATACATTATGATATAAGGTATTTAATGATTAAAAATTAAAAAATAATTAATATTAATTAAAATTTTAAATTCTTGATCATTAAAGAGAACATATTCTTATGATTAAATTTATTAACAACATAAAAGATATGATAACACATGTCTAAATAAATATTATAATTGACATTCGTACTTACTTAATATACTTAAAGTCATATGACAACTTAAGTTACATTAACAAAGCTGTTTCATTTTTTCTTTTTTCTTTCACCACATTATGTTTCCTATTAATTAGTGATTTGTGTGGGTAATCAATTGTCACTCTAATGCTTATACATTGGAAGAAAACCTTTTTTTTTTTTTTGTAAAAAGAAGATCGATGCAAGCATTTGTTTGAGAGTATCCCATCATCACATGGGTGATGGTCTTCTCTTCAAACACTTGAAACTTGGAGCATTGACCGATATGGCATGATTTGTTGGCTTTGTGCTCCAAAATATTCTTACCATGTTCTGAGATCGATTGATGGGCATCAGCACTTGGTCCCCCTCCTCGAGCTGCCACGCCAAGTAAACTCGGATTCTTGAACCGCATGCAACTGATATCATGATCAATGGGCATGCAAGGACGTCACTAGAATTCAAGTCCAAGTCTGGTGTCTCGATCTGCATCCGAATGCTGAAAGGAAACAAGAGTCTCTAAGCTTGTGCTGTGTCTTCTTATTTACTCAAGCTGAACTATTCTATCTCTCGCATCCGTTGGAACCTTGTAATTGGTATCTACTCGAGAGAAGGTTGGCAATGCCAACCTAGCAATCAGATTCTGCTGGGTAAATCCTAAGCTCCATCTTGTTCAAAACCCTGCACACCAGCTTGTTTTTTGCTGCCGCCACTGATGAAGAAGAGATGGCTTCAATTGTCATGAGCTTTACATACTTCTATTTCGTGTACTAGAAGAAAAGATCATATCATAAGATCACACACAACGGCTCAATCTTGTATACATTAGATGAACAGGCAGGACAATAATTTTCATGCACAAACAAAAATAACATACATCAGAAAACACTAAACTCCAAAGGAATACTTCTTGATATACTAACGAAGAAATGTATAGAGCTACCTGACACTTACACAGCTGGATAGTTCATGCTCCTCCATATTCTGAGACACAGCAGCAAGATGACCACCAAGAAAACCAAAAAAATCACGTAAGCAACAACCGACTGGCCCCTTGGTGCTTTTGGATTTGAAGGGTATGTCGGTATATTGCCACCATCATTTGTCGACGTTCTTCTCAACCTGAGCACAGATTTGGACTTTTGGTACTTACTTGATGTCTCATCTGCGTCTGAAACAAAAAGACGGCATAGCCTGTAAATTGAACCAGAACACTACAAGAGGAGAGGATCAACAAGAGGAGAGGATCAGTGTTGATCTTGTTTACCATGAATAGATAAGTCCTCAAGCTTGTCAAGAAAAGCAGGCAGTGTACTCTCCTCACTTTCAGATATGCCATCATCCGCATGGTCTCCTGCCTGCAGACAGATGCGTTCCGTCTATTTGTTATTCTGGTATAAATAAGCGAACCTAGTCATATAGATAATGACAAAAGAATCCTCACCTCTGTTCTTCCAACTTTATCCTCAAAATTGCTTCTGATACTTGATTCGCCATCAGAAATGGATTCAAATTGAAGCTCAATATGTCGAGTGAATTCACTTGATGTTTGAACCTCCTGCGTAGGTAATTTATTTGCAGAATGCTGCACTTTCCGAGCCCTAATCTTAATTCCGGAATCCATAAGATCATCCCTATTTGTCACATTCTTCTCGGATATAGCTTCCTCCATGCTACAAAACAATACCCGTTTTGCTTCTGCAGTTGATTCTTTGTCTCGATCATCATTTGTACTGCTCGATTCATCACTAGCACTACCAAATTGGACGTTCCTAATTGAACTTTGCAAACGAAGCCTTCTTCCTGCAGTACCCTGCTTGAATAATAAATTGTCTGAATTTTGTTGATACTGCTGTGCCTGACGACTCCTAATCTGGATTCCAGTCCCCTCAAGATCATCCCTACAATCAGATATAGGATTGTGGCTACCCAGTTCCTCCAAGCTGTTAAACAAATCTTGCAAGGATTCTGCGCCATAGTCCACCGAATACACATCTGGCCCACTAATGTCATAAGGAAGCAGACTTGCATTTTCATATAGAGTACTCAACTGCGTCGTTGCTCCAGGAGAAACAACAGAACCATCGATCTGCAAGGAATCGGTTGGCAGAAGAGATGACCCACAGGACCATTCACAATTTTCCAAATCTGCAGCATGCTGAATTAAAAAAAGAAATTGAAATTAGAAACTTTACTCATAATTTTTTTTCTAGTCACTGCTCAATTTACAAAGCAGGCATCCTTACCTGCGGCAAACTCGGTTCAGTCTCAATATCACTGCTTGATTCACCATCCCTGTGTGATGCTGAGTCCCAGGGACTGTGTTCAGGTAAACTCTCAGCAAATGGTTCTTTTGGAATGATTGACGCACCAGGAGAGCAATCATCTACACTGAGTATTGAATTTAACATTGCATCCAGATCATCACCAACAGTACTATCATCCGGATGGAATCCTATATGCAGTTCCTCATTGATATCCCCAAGGAAAGGATAACTTGAGTGAGGCAGAATTTGGGAATTGATATTAGGGGCACCATGACCTATCTGTGCAAACTCCTGGTCGCAAAATTTGGCGAAAGCATCTTGCCACGGATCAGCCTGCAATTTGTGTAGTAGACCTGAGTGTGGGGAAGGTAAGACCAACAAAAGAGAACATTACAAATTCTCATTTTAACTGCACCTTTTCTCTTGCTTTCGCCGCTTCATCAGGTGAATCCAAATTGAAACAATTCATCTCTGGTTTCACAGAGACTCTAGTTGAACCATCAGTTTTACCAGCAAACAACATCTCAATACCGGCAGGTTGCTTTTGAACAGAAGCAGGCATAGATTGTGGCTCTTCTTGCAAGTCTGACTCTGGAGAGTCATGATTCATCTGGGTTTCAGTTTCTTCCTTCATATCTGCATCATGCTGGGTATCGCCAGGGGAGAAACCATTTACCTCCATCTCTTCGGCATTGGTGCTTGAACTCCTCTCTTCTGGCTTTTTAAATAAGCGATAAAGAACATAACCACCCTAAAATAAACAGTAAATATACACAAAAAAAAAAAAACAACATCAGTATTGCAAGATCAACAACAACCAAAATTTTAAGAAAGCTTCCCGCAAAAAGACTATTAAAGTCCAAAGTAAAGCATAGGTCACGATGAAGAAGCGCAGAAAACAATCAGTTTTTTTCACCAAACAATCAATTCTACTCCATTGCATGGCTACGAACCTATCATGGAAACTTAAGTAACAGTAGCACCTAGACTAAAAGACTGGGAGAATCTGAGCAGAGAGAATGACTGCAAAAGCAGAGCTGCAGACCTGATCGCCAGACTCGAACTCAAGCTCGGTAGTGCGGTACTCATGCATAATCCAGTTAGTCCGGACGCCCTTGGGAGCTCGCCCCCGATGAAAAACCAGCGTCTTCTTCATGCCGATGGTTGTACTCTTCGCCGGTGAAGACTTGGAACGTATGACCCGGTCCTTCCCCGTGGCCTTCCAGTAGCCGGCCTCAGTCGCCCGGTTGGACCTGTGACCATTGGGATACTTACGATCCTTGGGCGCAAAGAAGAACCACTCGGGATCCTCCGACCTAATTAGGGATTTTTCTGCGACCAAGATGAACTTTTTACGACAAAAGAAATCCCCATCAGAACCGAACAAAACCAAAGGGAAACGAGAAGCACCTGGAAGATCCCACGGCTCGCACTTGCAGACATCGATCTCGGGAATCACCTGCACCTCGGACTTGATCCGGCCAGTGATTTTGCGCTTGAGGTAGTGGTTGATGAGCTCCTCGTCCGTGGGGTGGAATCGGAACCCTAGGGGGAGCGAAGCCAGAGCAATTGCCGCCATCGCCCGCGATCTCCTCCAACTCCTGCTCCTCGGATGCTCTTAGCTAAAGATTACCACAGTTCCAAATGGAATTGAGAGCTTTCTCGCGTCGAACGCCGCCAAATTGGAAACAAGACTATATGGAACTCCACGAACCCCAAAGAGACCCTTCAGCTATGTAACCGCTTAGGGTTTCGGGGAAAAGGAATGTGAACTTTACCGACCATTCACCGGGGGTAAAGCGAAGAGCGGCACGGCATCAGAGAACTCGGTGGGCTGTACCGAGAAATAAAATACCCCTGTAGTGTGGCTTAAACTACCGGATGTGCCATTCAAGCTTCCGTGCAACTCTACGTTATTTGAAGATGATGCTGGGTATGCGGGTAAATTTGCCAAACGGGAGGACGACACTATGGTCATACGACTATCCAGCCTAGGATCGACACGTGGTGACGAAAATGATAGAAAACCGCAACGGCCGTCCGATATCGATCCAACGATAGACCTGCCGCGGTCGCACCACCGCGTTACCGCGTGGTGGAGCAGTGCGCTGCGGCCAACGCGTTCGCCACTCGCGCCTTCCCCGAGTCGGCCTCGGACAACACGACCGCGCGGGGGTGGGTCAACACGTGCGCACGGTATCCCAGGCCGAGCGTCACGTGACAGGGAGGGCGATCGAGGAGACGCGTGGCTGCGTTCGTGGAAAAATCACGTGAAATAAAGCAGTCACGTGAGTCGAAGAAAAGGTTTGGCTTTAAGGACATTAAATAAGAATTATGAATGATAATAAGGTATTTTAAAGTATTTTACATTAAAAAAAAATAGTATCGGACTTTTAGCCAATAGTGTCCGCCTAATTGATTTTACTTTGGGGGATTTTTTTTTATTTTTTCGTTTAACGAAAATATCCTTCACTGGCCATCCATATGTCATGATTCCTTCTAATAGAATAATTAGCTTATTAATTGTTAGTGTAGAGTTAATTCATGAGAATTGTTATATTAGATTATTGAGGGTTCTTGGGCGGTGTGGTATTAAGTGGACATGGTTTGGACCGTCGAACCAAAAAAGGCCGACTCGGTCCGCTGCGAACCGAGCGGCCCGTCTCGCTTCGCATATAGCGAGAAGAAGCGGCCGAGCGCCGCAGGCCGGTCGCCGCGCCGTGGCGATGGACGACCTCGGTTGGGGCTCCCGTTTCCCTTCCTACCTCGACGCGCGCGACCGCCGTCCCGACGCCGTCAAGCGCGAGCAGCCGGAGGACGCCGCCCCCCGCCTCTTCTGCGACGCGTGCGGCGGCGTCGAGTTCGACAGCGGCGACGACGGGTTCTACTACTGCCGCCTGTGCGGCTCCCAGAGCCAGGACGTCGTCGACACCGGCTACGCGGAGGAGGACGTCTTCGGCGACGCCCAGGGCTCAGGCGCGCTCTACCACATCCACCGCCACCGCGCCCAGAAGCACTCGCAGGACCCCGCCGCCCCCGCGATTTCCAAGGACGACGTCCTTCGGTCCCTCTCCAAGTCCCTCGCCGCCGGCTCCGGCGGAGCCGTGAAGAAGGAACAGGAGAAGGCGCTGCCGTACGGGTTCGAGGATGAGCCGTCGGAGCCGAGGGATTTCGGGGCGGGCCCGTGCCTCGACGCCGAGACGCTCGCCAGGGGGATCCGGCTTCGGTACGTGCAGGGGTTGCAGGTGATCCTGCAGCTCCAGTGTGAAGCTCTGGTCGAGAAGTTTGGCGTGAGCCCCCTGATCTGCGGCCTCGCGGGCACCATCTGGTTGCGGTTTGTAGCGTCTTCCATGGTGTTCGATGAGGGTTGGGGACAGAAGGTGATTGCCGAGTCCGAGGCTGCTGTCTCGCAATCAAGGGATGACAACCTTGGTAAAGATCTCGTCCATCTTTATGCGTCTATCTCCCTTGAATAGTTCTTATCCCATTTTTTGTTTCGTTGGACACGACATATCCAACCGTAAAGATCATACTTTGAAGCACAGAAAGGCTACAACTTGGTATGTTGGTACCTTTAGAATTAGCAGCTTCCTTCTAGCTGTAAAGTATCTTGAAAATTTTGAAGTGGCATGAGATTGTCTGAATTAAAATCCGGATAAAGCAACACCAGAATCCTACAGCTTGTGATCATGCATTTGGACCCTCACGCAGAGATTCACTGCTTATTCAGTGGCTTTTTTCTAACCTGAAAAAGTTGTTCAATGTATTTTCTTTATGTGCAACAAGATATACATGATGTCTTCCTGGCAGCATGTCTAATGTTGGAAAATGTCCTTATGCCGTATACCTGAACAATTTTAATGATAGAGTTTGCATTAGCTGTTTGTTTGTTCTCTTTGAATAAAAAGATGGTTATTTTCCTTCTTCTTTTTTTTTGTGACATCAATGTGAGAGGTCAAGGTCAAGGTCAATACCTATCTGATGCCATCATCTGTAAACTAGAAACCAAACCTTCATCATAGCTAACAAATCCTGTGAACAGTTGGGTAGTCATGCATTTGGGCCAATTATCAACACCTCCATGTCCATGTTCCAAGATCTTTAAGCTTTTCCAGAGCAGTTGTGATAGATTACCTTGCAGTGTGGATCTGCACCATTGTAACTGAGAATGCAGATAGATGAAGAACATGCATTGCCAACTTGTAGCGTATTTAAACTCAACAGAACTTTCTGTTTTGTCTGAATATACATCTATGTGTAAAGCTTTTATGGACCACTGCTTGTGAAAAATGTGGAAGGTGCATGTTGTGAGAGTAAACAGATCCATTTGTTGATTAAACATCCTTCCTATATAATTCCTCATTTGTGATTTTTTTTTCCTTTGCCACACTGAACCATGTTGCAAAATTGTCCATATTACATCTAAAATATAGCTTCTTTCTACTTTGGCCTATAAGAAAACTATGCCTGATGGTAGATATTTCACAATTTCTTCATTGTGCTTTCTGAAAACACTTGAGCCATTCATTTAAGAACTATTCCTTTAGTGTTGCTTGATGCATTAATTGTCTTGCCTATTTATCAACTGTTCGCATTCTCTACATGTTTGTCTCAACTTATTTGCAAATGTGTAGCTTTTTAATGTTTTTATGAATAATTTTCTCTTATGTTTAGTTGCAGAAGTGCACAGGCCTGCTAAGCATATCAAAGCTAAATATGTGACAGAGCCACGTAATGCAGTTGGACGGAGAGCTATTTATATATGGCTTCGTGCATTGAGAAAGACAATACCTGTGTATTCCTCACTTGCTATTTCCTTTTTGGCTTGCCATATTGCACGGGAAGCAATTCTGCCAACTGATATAGTTAAATGGGCATCAGAGGCAAAACTTCCTTACCTCACAGCATTTTTGGTACTTGATAAGTATCTTGGAAGTTCGTCAAATTCTTGCCCACTAAGTTCGAGGCTTTTGTTTAGGCCTGTCCGAGTTATTGGATCTTGGCAATTAGAAGCAGTAGTTGGTTCCATTGCACACAAAATTGGACTGAACCTTCCTTCTGTGAATTTTTATGCTATCGCATCTCGGTACCTGAAAGATCTCTCTCTTCCAACAGAAAAGATTCTTCCACAAGCATGCCGCCTTTATGAGTGGTCAATCCCTGCAGATCTATGGTTGTCTTGTAACACATCTAGGCTTCCAACTCGTGTTTGTGTTATGGCAATTCTGATTGTAACAGTAAGAATCCTGTACAACATACATGGCCAAGGGTTCTGGGAAATGACTTTGTTGGATGCAAGTGACACCCCAAGATGCCAAACTCGAAATCCTGATGTCTTCAGTTTGAGCCCTGCAGGGAAGCTTGGAGATGTAGCTGGTGGTGCTAAAGGATGTTGCTTCACTACAAATTCCTCAACAGTTAAGAACATGCCAAGCATCAAGAGTTCTGATTTCAACACTAAGGAGCTGTTGGACATTCTTCAAGCTGCACATGATAAGATCAGCACCACGCACGGTACACTAAATTATAAACTATTTTAGTCTTGTCAATAGTCAATGATTATGCACATGATTGATATTTACGGAAAGGCTTCACAGGACTTCCTAGTCTCTTCTAGGTTGAATTTCTTTTGAATTTCACATGTAGATTTGATGATATGAACATTAAAATGTTTCAAGATTTCTGTTTTTGAAACTAGGCGACCTAGACGATAGGACTGGCAGTGGGTCTGACTGGGGCAGGGATAATCTAAACCTATAAGATGTTGGACCTTTCGTGTCAGGTAAATTTAGGCTAATTGAGTGAGAATGTGCACCTTTTTGGAAATAAATGTGTTGGATGTTGTTGAGACTCTATAGGAAGGGAAACTATGCTGGACCAAACTCTGACCCTGCAAGCTGGTTATTCTTGTTAAGTGGATGAGGCCAGCATGTTTAGGTCAGGATTTACATGCTTATTTGGTTATCTGTATATTCCACAGGTTATGCGTTACTCCTGATTGCTACTTTCTACACATATGCTGTAGCATTTCATATTTGGAGGTAGATCCCATTATGCTGAGCCTAACCATAGAAATTTTTGATAGGTTGGTTGTTAGTGTATGCATTGACTTTTTTGCTTCCTATTACAACAAATCTTTTGTTTACGGAAATGAATGAACAACTGGAGCAATGAAAAGTTCTTGAGGCTATTCATCACCCTTAAATTTTTTCCTTGGAAATTTATGTAATTAGCTATACATTGATCTTTCTTATGTACATATCATCATTTATTTTATACATTTCATTTCCTGTATGCTGATCTTAGAGAAACTACTTGTGGGTATTTTATTAATTAACAAATACTCATTTATTGGCAGATTATTCAAGAGACTTGAGGTCTTACCTCAAATACTGCCAGGATGTAGTTTTTGCTGGAATGACCACCTCATATGATGAGCAGACACTAATAGAAAGATTCTGGGAAATATACGACAAACAAGAGGTACCCGAAAAGGAAAACCTTGGTCTCACCTAACTTTTGTGTTTTGGACTTATTTTTGAATGGTTGCAAGATCATCTCTAGAAGTTCCTCACTTTGTTGGAACTTTGTTGCTCTTTTGAAGATTAAACTCTGTCTATATAGGCTTAAAATTTTATTCAAATAAGATATTATTTAGATTCAACAGACATTATAAAGCTATAAAGCTATGCAAATGAATCTATTAAAATTTTATGCAAACATGATACTATTTAGATTCAATAGAAGTTATGAAACGAAAAAAAAAAGATTTGCATATTGCCTTTATTGATTTATATAGTAGGTCATAAAGTTCCTAGAGATTTATTATGATGAGCTTAGAAAAACAAGTTGTATCCACTAATCTTATGAAGGATATGTAAGATAATATAGTTACTAGTATTAGAGAGTATGTCTAGTGAATTTTCTATTAGTATAGGACTACATCAAGGATCCGCATTAAGCTTTTATCTTTCCAGATTGATAGTGGATGAATTTACTAATTTATATGATAGAATTTTTTTAGCATATATTATATGCTAAAATATTGTCTTAGTTATTAAGAGTTTAAATGGAATCATTTCTAAACTCGAATTATGAAGACAATTTTTAGAAATTAAGATTAAGACTGAATAGATGCAATCAATGTTATCAAAGGCGCTAGACGCCAATGGTTTGAAACGCCTGTAATGCTGGGCGCTTGCTTGAGTGAAGTGAGGTGTTCACCAATATAAAAATTATAAAATAATATAATTAAGGGGAAAGACAATCATTAAAGTAAAAATATGATAATCCCTGAGTACCATATAATTTTATATTTAAAATATCACCACTAAAACATTGAATGACATTCATTTCATCATCTAGGAAGATTAAAGTACTAAATTATCCAAATCTAATAACAAAAATAACAAACCAAAAGAAGAATGAACACAATTCAAAATTCATGGTACTAAAACTAGAGTGACAATTAATATTCTAATTAATACAATTTCTAGACTATTATTAACAGGAATTAACATAATTCTGCAGGGGAGGAGTAGGGTCTGAGAACAAGAGGAGGTTGGTGGAAAGTAGAGGGCAGGGGAGGGGGTTGTGGGCAATTGGAAGCAGGGATAAGGGCTCACAGCAGGGGAGGCATGGAGGTTGAAAGCAGGGATAAGGGCTAACAGCGATAGGGAGTGGATGGAGGAGGGGGTTGCCAAGAAAAAGAGAGAGGTAGTGACTGTCGAAAGAAAGAAAGAGGTGGAGATGACTGGCTAGAGAAAGAGAGAAGCAAAGGAGAGGAGTGGGAGGGAGCTGTAGAGAGGCATGGTAGAGAAGAGAGAGAGGGTGGGGGCTGAATTGTAGGGAAGAGGGAGAAAGTGAACGAGAAGATGCAGAGAGGGTCGTTGCACCACCGGAGAGGGAGAGGGAGAGAGAGCATATTGTGGGGGGGGAAGAGAGCTAAGAGGGAGGAGAGGAGGTTTTCTCATTGTGGTCCATTAAGAAGGAAGGCACCACCATGCCTTTGATCGTTCGATCGCTAACCTCCTTGTATGCATGGGGATCATTTAGTCGTCCGTTGCCTCCCATGCATCGGGGTCGGATGCTTAGGGTTTTCCAATGAGAGGAGGGTTGGGGGGGGGGGGTGGTTGGGTTAGCGCAAACTATTAGTTGGTTTGGTTGAACCCACTGAATCCAATGAATCGAAGTCAATCAAGTATGATCTGAACTCGCTCGATTTGATTCAACTTAGGTGCGCACCCAAGTCGCGCCTGGTTAATGACGCTCGCATAAACCTTCTTTGAGGCACTCATGCCTCACCTTGCCTTACTCGGGTGCCTAGGTGAGCGATATACAGGAGGCTATAATTTTGGTAATAATAGGTATATACTAGAGGATATAGTTAAGGTGGATAAGCAAGAAGTTTCATTAAGTAAAAGTATTATGTATACTGGATCAATTATTTAGTAAGATGAAAGCAGGATGGTTAAAATAGTGAGGAACATCCGGAATTTTGTGTAGTTGGTACTTTTGAGATTAATAAAATAGATAAGGTAGTTGTTAGATCAGTAATGCTTTATGGGTTTGAGTGGGTCCAAGTGTTAGTTAAGAAATAACATATACAAAATGTTTATGTTGCTGAGATAAGAATGTTAATTGAATGTATTAAGTTACTAGGAAAGATAGATAAAGAAATGGTTTCATTTGTGAATAATCATGTGTTGCTTCAATAGAGGATAAAATGAGAAAGAATTATTTAAGAAGGTATGAATATGTGCCCAAGAGACATAACGGTAGTTAGAAAATGTGAAATGATTATTATTATTGTATGATGGGAGGCAGAATAAGATTTAAAAAGATTTTAATAGAAACTATAAATAAAGATTTAAATACTCTTATTTTAAGATATGACTCTTTATAGATCTCAATGGCAACAAAGGCTCAATGTAATTAGCCCCAAATAGTTAGGACTTTATGACTTTGTTGTTGTTGTATCATAGAAATTGGTGGTTGGTCTTGTGCCCTTGGATTATATCAGCAACTAATGACTAAGTGCAACTTTTTCAAATCTTTTGTAACAAGTAAGTACTAGGTATTCTTAGGCCTTTCATCCCCTCTATCATTAGACCTTCTTGAGTATGTTTATGTGAATTCTGCCCTTCTTTCTCCTTTCAGTTTCAAACATATGAAAATATGTAACCTTATTTTGTTTAGGGATTGGCCATTTAAATTATGAGAATATAGTATTCCGCTCCTGCATTTTTATGTTTAGGTACCACAACAAACAGTTTGCCAGTGTTTTTCTATTCATTTCCTGCTACTGATGCACTGGCAATGCAACATATGTTGCTTGAGCTCATCCGAGTACGCGTGCCTATGCTGAACAAAAGTTACTGCTATGGCTTCTGGTATATGTTGCTTAGAGTGCCAACGGGTGAACTGAATTCCTGGATAATCAGCAAGTGGGATTAGACCTGAGAAAGAACTGCTCAATATCATGAAAGCACTGGATCTGACCATTCCTTGATAATAGGGTTGTTTTAGAGTAATGTGATGGCTTTCATTTATTAATATCTGTCTATTTGTGGAAGGTGATCTCTGCCCATTTCATCAGGCTTCCATGTGTAGATTGATGATTGGACTTTTGTTTGGTTCTTCTAAATTCTAAGCATTTTCATTTGCACTACATGCAGTATCTTTTCAACATAGAGGCCTGAATAGGAATTTTAATGTGATCTGATAAATAAGCTGTACACCTGCAGATTATTGTGTAGAAGGATACTCCCAATAGTAATAAAATTCTCTTTCGATATATGCTACAAGGTTTAGATGTTCAGTTTTAAAGTTAGTCACATTCTTTTACTTCTAAAGTTCCTTCTTTTGTGCAGTCAAATGTTGTGGTCTTACCTCGATATGTTTTCTTACTATTTTTTGAATTTAGGAAGCCAACAAGCACATTGGACCGGGAAAAGATATGAAAAATAAAAATTAAATTGTGCCACTCTTCTCATTTCTATGAAATTTAACCTGGAACACTTTCTCCTGGCATGAATAATTTGGACTTCAATTGAAACTTCATGTAGTCACAAACTAAAACAATTTGAAATTGTTTGCTTTGGTCGCATTGCATGGTTGTTTTGTTTTCTTGCTTTAATTTCTTCTTTTTGGATCATGACTACTACAAGCAAAGACAATCATATGAGTTTAGTCTACCTTTGTGTCAGGACGATATTCAACAAGAGGGTCTAAAAGATGAGCTTCTTGACTCAAAGGGTAAGAGACAGAGAGAAGTACCTGCTACCTCTTTCTTTGATTTCAAAAGAAGGGAACGGAGCAAATGTAGCCAACACATAAACAGAGAGAGATCACCTGATGATTATGGTGTTACAACCAGCAGAGATGGTTTTGCAAGTAACTCTGCTGATCCAAATGAGAAAGATCCTCTTTGTAATTCTTCTTTGACGCCTTCCAGAAATGCTGCAGTGGAAAGAATGAAATTGAGCATGGAGGAGAATGGGTTTTATTACCTACCTCCAAGAGTTCAGAAGAGAACAGATGGTTATCTTCACTATAAGAGAAAGAGATTAGATGGAAAACTAATTTGTGTTGCACATGCTGATTATTACATAGTGTTACGGGCTTGCGCAAAGGTTGCTCAGGTTGATATGCGGATGATGCATCTTGGGGTCCTGAAATTTGAGAGAAGACTTGCTTGGATTGAACAACGGATTGATAGCAGCTTGAACACGTTACCTCAGCTTTTGCATCAGATGCAAGACAACTAATAACTTCATCACAAGTTAAAGGAGTTTTCTTCTGTGGTCCCTCTTTCATGATGGCGACGAGAAAGAGTAAAGTTCATACTTTGTTTTTGTACATATTATTTTGCTGATATGCATATATTTTGTTAATTCATCTTGTCATTAGATTGGCATTATTTTTTGTAGTAGTACTAGTATAGAGTTATCTGAAATCTTTTGTTTCTCAACGTTCCATGTTGTATTGGCTATATCCCTGTGTTACCATTACCGCTTAAAAACAAACTCTTCATATTCCTGCCTACAAACTTTCATTTTAATTTCGACTATCCTTTCTGAAGTTTCTTTAGTTTTAATTTGATGAATTAGAGAATACTCCAGGCGGACAATACCAGAAAGCAGCCTTCATCTGAGATGGTAGTTCATTCATTTCGTTTCATTGCTTCATAATTCTTAGTGATCTGGGTACAAACTTCTTGAGTTATCTTGTCATTTCTGTTGGTTTTAATGGACAGTTTCCTCTCTGCAGCTTTGGATCACACAGTAATTTCAAGTGCTCATGAGAGGCCATGAAACTGCGAATTAGTCAACCATGGAATGATGAGAGATTTACACAATTATTAAAGCACACATTGTTCCAAGGTAAGCATCGAGTTGTTTCATGGTTTGTCATCTGGATTTATGTTGGTTGTTAACTCTAACTGCATCCTGACAAGTGTATGTCTTGATGTTCCTAAGGACAACGTCAATTGCTTTCATGTTTTCCAATTTTCTTTCCTCTGCAGACTCTGATTACACTTTCCAGACCATGGTGGATTTTTCAACGTATGCAACAATGTTCCTCACATTTTATATTCTTCATCCGCTGGCCTAGTTGTCCTTGCCCATAGTGCCAGGTTTCATGTAAGCGACACCAGCATCCAGGTGCCAGTTCAGACTTTATCTGCACTCAAAAGGAAGTAGCAGCCTTTGCTGGTTCAAGGTGAGAGACATTTTTAGCTGTGGATCAAAACTATAGAGGCAGGAACATTTTATAATGTTTCAACGCCAGCTTAATTTTGTTATTTGATTTTCTATTTTAAGGGCTGCACAATCTGCGAATTCGAGTACAGTATAAGCGTGAGATCATAAAAAGCAACGGTACCATGGCTGTTCTTGCAGACCGTCAAATGATCATTCCGCCCCATGCCTGGTTGGAAACACTTTGTTATGGGACTTGAAAGCAAGATGCAAATCTCCTGTTGCTCAGCATCATTTTGGAAGATACCTAGATTCGCTGGATGGATGCTGCTTGGTCTTTTCTTAAGCTGTTCATCGGAAAGGTAAGAGTGATTTCTCTCTTTATTTCTGTTTGATATAACCCATAGATTGATCAAGTATGTATACTCTTTCCAAATTGAAATTTTCTTCTTCTTCTTCTAACGCACTAGTTAACAAGGGAAAGGAGGAGGAAATGAGAGCTATAATTTTCAGCTAGACGCCACACAAACAAACCACCACCATGGAAGGCAACGTAAAAGTTTCCTCTTCTTCTTCCGACATCGATTCTCTCATTTCCTTTTTCTTCTAAATGGACTTCCGATCGACATCAGCGATGTTGCTAGTGGGAATGGCTGCTTGCAGCGGTGGTGCGACTGCCACAGCAAGGGCATCATGGGCGGTGCTGTTACTGCTTTTGTTGCGTGGTGATGGTTGATTCTTCTACTGAAAATTTTTTTGGGTCTGTTGGTAGCAAACACCGGATTCAAGAACAAATAATTGTAGATGTTCCTCGTGTTGGCTAGAACCGAAAGGACTGCATTTGATGTGAAGGCAAGTTTGTTCTGATGTATGTAGATTGAATTGTTGTGATTGTGGTCGACAAATGTTTTAGGTTGAGGGCCGGAAAATTCATTTGACAAATTTTACACCAAAAAAATATTAATATGATGTTGGATTTGATGATTTATAACTGTAGTCTTTCTTCTGATTCCTTGTATTTTTTTTTCTAAAGAAATAATTTGTGGGAGCACTCGGGCATCTAAGAAAAACTCAAAAATTAATAACTATTAAATGAAAACAGTAGAATTCTTCGTTTCTGAGATGCGAAGCTGGCTTACCGCTCACCACGGAATCCTGGAAGGGGGTTTCTTCTTTGACGTCACAATCAATTATTTGAGAATCTATCCATCTAGATCTTGTCGGAGAGGGGAAGTCCTTAAGATTCACGTGCTCTTTTTCTGCCGCCCATGTGCAATTAGTGAAGCCAAAAAACGTTATTTTATAATATTTTTTTATTAAATGAATATATATTATAGTATTTTATTTGATGTGCTTAATATCATTTTTTTAGTTTTATTATTATAAATATTATATTTTATTAACTTAAAAATATAAATATTAACTTTCCTTAAATTGATCATATTCAATGGATTAGTTACTTCGGAAGTTAAATTCATTTTTAAAAATTATCACGCTCTTGATAATTAGATTTCTTAGATAATTTCATATCGATGCTCCTTCAAACTAGTCTCCATAAAGGGTAACTCCTCTCGACTTAAGTACTTTTCGTAAAACTTAACATGAATATTTAAAATATTCTTTGTCCAAAAAAAACACATTGGTGTATCGCATTGGATGCTTTAGATGTTTTATTTGATTATAACGTATCATAAATGGAAGATGAACCTCATCATATGGTCTAAGGTCCGAAGAGGCATTTGCTCCCGCAACTAGGATGTTCCGATGGGGTTACTTGTTGAAAAATTGAAGAACTAATAAAGTCAAAAAGTGATTCCTCACTTATTTTGAGATTCACTTTACGAAGATTCATTGGAGTAGATAATTATTTATAGATTTATATACTCGCACTCACCGAGACGAATGATGAGTCACTAGGATTGAACTAGTTCAAAGAGATAAAAAGTATCTTCTACTTTTAGCCAAAAATACAAAAAATTTTAAAAAGGGACATGATTTCAAAAAAAAAATAAAAATGTGAGAATTTTTTTTAGGAAAATCACCTTATATATAATAAAAGAGGATATTTTCATACTATTTTTTTATATAAATCATCTAAGTTTACTGGTAGAAAATCACATTACAATGTTGTGCTCAAAGAAAAAGAAAAAAAAATTCTCATCTTATTGTTGATGAAGAATTTATGTATAAAAAATTATGACTATTTTATCACTAAAAAAATAATCTTCTATTGCCAATATGATGGGCCAATCACCACCACATCTCTCATCCTAAATATGAGGTCGTGACTATTTTATCACTAAAAAAATTATCTTCCATTACCAATTTGATGGGCCAATCACCACCACATCTCTCATCCTAAATATGAGGCAGAGGAGCAACCTCACTTGTCGTGAGGTGACAAATTAAAGCATGATTGTTGCCAATCATGCTACCATTTCCACTCTCACATTTATCACATTCATGTTCCAATCTAACATTTTAATTTCAGGCCATCACATCACCATGGCCCACCAAACAGAGGATATATAACTGATATGTTTTTTTTTCGATAAATACCTCATTTAAAAATTTCTTTTCTCGAACCTATAAAAATTAAATAAAAGGACAAATCTCTTATGATGCATCACATTCGATTTGGCTATTGACAGACAGAGTGAATTGGATGCTTAATTTCATAAAATATATTTTTGTTCACATCATAGAATAGATAAAACAAACATAAGATATGCTTAACGTTATAAAATTTTTTTACTCCATGTTCTTATTCTTAAACAAACAAGGATACATATTTTAGACTCACTCAACCAACCTCGTTTAACTTAGTTTATACTGAATCTTGAGTCGGTTATAATATTTTTGTACACATACACTACAATTCTATTTCTTTTTTAAAAAAATATTATAACAGGAGAGGTGAAGGTTTGTTCTCAATTAGATTATATATGCACATTTATTTATTACTTTTGTAATATTTTAATTTTCTATTGGCATTTTTAGATGGTGGTGAGAAGTCAAAACAAAACATGGTGGGGGGGATCTAGCCACGTAGATTGGTCAGTGGCTGTCCTTTTCGTGTCCCTATTCTACGAACCAGCATGCTACGACTCCCACTCGCACATTCATCACGTGCTCCAATCTCACATTTTAATCATGTCCCGACTTCACATGTCTATTCCACGACAGCAGAGACCGAATGATTTGAAGCTACATAAAATAATAACGAGAACCATAAAAAGAGATGGATTTGAAGCTATATATATATATATATATATATATATATATATATATATATATATATATATATATATATATATATATATATATATATATATATGATGGTTGGAATTTGATAGGGTTGGATTTGGATTAGTAGGGATTCGGATCCGACCGGGATCCGAAGGTAGTCCGGGCAGAGAAAATGAACCCGTTTAGCTTTCTATATACCAAAAGCTACCCGAGGCAACGAACAAAGCTCTCCGTCGACCGCAAGCTGACGCGCCCTGTTGGTACAGAGGTCGGATCACCGGCGTGTTCCCGTTAACCTTTGGATCGACGACAGCGACTCCGTCATGGAGTCCTTCCTCTCCCCCTCCCCCGCCCCCCGCTGGCCGCCGCCGCCGCTAGCCCACTCCGCTTCCTCTTCCTTCTCCTCCTCCTCCTCCCGGTCCACTGTCACTTCCTTTGCCCCGCCGTCCCTCAACCCTGAGACGCTCCAGCAGCGCCTTTTTGCCCTCATCGAGGGCGGCCCCCAGAATTGGACCTACGCTATCTTCTGGCAGTCCTCCCCCGCCGGCGGAGGTTGCGGCGGCGCCGCTGTCCTCAGCTGGGGCGACGGGTACTACGGGGGCGGGGAGGAGGACAAACGGAAGCGGGCCGGCGTCGGCGTGTCGTCGACGGCGGAGCAGGAGCACCGCAAGCGCGTGCTCCGAGAGCTCAACGCCCTCATCTCCGACGGCGGCGGCGAGGACGCGGCCGACGAGGAGGTCAGCGACACCGAGTGGTTCTTCCTCGTGTCGATGACCCAGACCTTCGCCCCCGGCGCCGGACTCCCCGGCCAGGCCCTCCTCTCCGGCGAGACGGTGTGGGTCGCCGGGGAGGACCGGCTGGCGGCGGCGCCGTGCGAGCGGGCGCGCCAGGCGTGGGCGTTCGGCCTGCGGACGATGGCCTGCGTCCCCATGGGGAGCGGCGTCGTCGAGCTCGGCTCCACCCAGGACATCTTCCAGAACTCGGAGACCTTAAGCAAGGTCAGGCTGCTCTTCGGCCACGGCGGCGGCGGCCCCGGATTCTTGCCTCCGCCACCGGAGCAGGGGCTGGTGGATCCCTGCATGCTTTGGATATCGGAACCTTCCGCGCCGACGCCCCCTGCCCATCCTGAGAAACGCAGCTCCAGTTGCCTCACCGAAGACCCGAGCCCGATTCGTGTGCCTTACAGCCTCGATTTGACCGGTGAGGGCGATGCCGGCGACGCGCTCTATATGGAGACGAACAAGTCGACGACGAGGGGGAGCGATGACGGGGGCTTCCTGCCCTCGTCCACGGCTGTGGCGGCCACAGCACCGAAGCCCGATTCGGATCACTCGGACTTGGAGGCCTCGGCCCGGGAGGCGACGAGCAGCGCCACGTTGGAGCGGGAGAAGAGGCCCAAGAAACGTGGCCGGAAGCCGGCCAACGGCCGGGAGGAGCCGATCGACCACGTGGAGGCGGAGCGGCAGCGCCGGGAGAAGCTGAACCAGCGCTTCTACGCGCTCCGCTCCGTCGTGCCCAACGTGTCGAGGATGGACAAGGCCTCCCTCCTCGCCGACGCCGTCGCCTACATCGACGAGCTCCGCACCAAGGTGCAAGCCATGGAGTCCGACAAACGAAGGCTTCGGTCCGAGATCAGCGCCCTCAAGGAGGCGAGGGCGACGGCGAAGGAGCGGACGACATCAGAGACCGCCACGAGCGGGGAGGGGGAGGGGGAGGTGGAGGTGGAGGTGAAGCTGCTGGGTCGGGAGGCGATGATACGGGTGCAATGCGACCGGAGGGCACACCCGGCGGCGAGGCTGATGGTGGCGCTGAGGGAGCTGGAGCTGGAGGTGGACTACGCCAACGTGGCGGTGGTGAAGGAGCTGATGATGCAGCAGGCCACCGTGAAGATGGGGAGCCGGAGCTACACCCAGGAGCAGCTCACCGCCGCGCTGTTTGCCCGAGTCGCATAGCCTTCTCCCGCATCCGGAACTCCTCGAGTTGTACTGTGTACATATGCATCGTCTTGCCACGAATCTGCTACAAAAAATGTCAATCTTGGGTGTTAGTAGCCATTGCTAGTTCATCTCTGCTCTGCAGCCTACGATTCATTAATCTCCAACTCTCAGAGAGAATCCTCGGCAACTTCTCGGTGGATCATACCGCCACCATTCCTGAGCATCAAAAAGCTCAGATGAAGATGGTGGGTGGAAGGGATGATGATTGGGTTTTGGGCGATGCACACTGTGTTTATTACCAAATGGAACATCTCCGAGTCTTTTTTTCTCACAAACTCTTGAAATCTTACTTCACAACTACTGTCGACAGTAATTTGCTTTACAACATCCCTAAAATTGAAAAGATTATTGCCTATTATGCCCTTTTTTTCAAAAATTAAAAATTCTACACTTGCAGTGCTCTCACCAAACTCAAGATAAGTGATTATATAAATTTCAGGCTCAAAATTCGAGACTAACGATTCCTTCGATTCTTTCTTTTAATCTTTACAATAAAATTTTTTTCTCTCTCTTACTAATTCTATTACTCATGCTAATTTGATCATAGATGAGATAATTGAGAGGTACTTTTTTTTGTTGTCTACTATAATTTGTAGTATAAGTTAATGATCAATTTTTTTTCTCTAATATCAACATCTAATCCTAAACTCTCAGCTAAATAATCATTCGAGCTCTCTATTTTATAACAAAGATATATAAAAAAAAACAACAAAAGCAACAAGATAAATCAATAAAATCTCCAAAAAAAACAAAAAAGTTTATCCATTTAGTTTTCATTGTCATAATAATAGTGTTTAATACATTATCATGTTCATATTTTTCTAAAGCTCTTTCAATATCAATGCACACAACGAAAAAAATACACGAGCAGCAAGACAATAAACACCGAATAATGTACAAATAACATCATTAAAACTTTCAAAATTTTTACATAAACATTCTAATATTGTGAGTATTATTGGGTGTAAACTTGCTTGTCATACACTATTTCAATAAAAACACACAATAACTCTTTATATCTAAAACTTTCATTAGACAATTCATACGTTGAATTCAATGGATAGAAAAGCCCTTACAAAATCTCTTGGGCCTTTTGTCGTAGCCCTCCCGTCCCCGATCCCTCCTCCCTCTTTCCTCCTCCCTTGTCTACTATGATCGTCAAAACATCATATGGATACTCGAGCAAAACGAGGCACTTCCTGATATTAAAATTAAAAAAACTATAATTTACAAAAAAAAGAAAGAAATATGATCGAGAAAACAAAAATGAGATAATACATCAGCCTCATACAAATTCATATTTCAAATGTCTCCAGTAAAACACCAAATTACATTGAAAGCACCAAAATGTTAGCAGTGACAAGACCAATTGTTTTTAAACATTTCATAGGCTATATTTATTGATAAAAACCTAACTATTATTAACAACGATTAACATTTACGGCAGAGGAACGACGATGGTGTAGGGTTTCTCTTTTGCTCACAAAAAGGGATCGAGCATAGGGGAAGTAGGAGACTTCAGTTGGTTCAGTTAAACCAACTTAAATCGATCGAACCAGGTGGGGGCTGAACCCAAGCTTCGATTGGCTTAGGCGCACGCCTAGGCTCAAGCACGGGCTCGATTCGCGTCCGTTCAAATCACCTCACCTGGACCATCTTTGAGCGCTCTTTTTCAAAACACTTGAGCACCTTTTCGGAACACTGAGTGAACCACAAGAGAACTATCAAGATAACAAGCAAAGTCATCGAGGTTTATGGCCAAAGGGTTTCATAACATCTCCATTAGCTCGATGCGGCAGCACGCCGTAGAGCTATCGAGGATGCAGGGGGGTCGAAAGAGGTTATCAAAGCAAATCTACACTATCGATATCATATTCTCTTATTCCTATTCTTATTGAATCATGCCATGGGCTCTTATAGGAACACATTGATTTTACATTTGGCATTACGTAAATGAACTTTCATTTAATTAGATATTCTATAAAAAAAAAATTGATCTGAAAAGAAATCTACGCAACATGAACCTACAACTGTTGAATGTAGTGTGGCACAATGGTGCCAAAACAAGTGGACTCAAGCTGATAGCAGAGAATGTAAGCAGTAACATGTGTGTGAAAACTAGGTCGTCACGCTGAAACGAATTAGCCCATTTGCACCCGATCGAAGCTTAGGTGACAAATTAAGGATATGCCGTAGGAGAAGGAAAGGATGCCGGTTCCTGGCAAACCTATGAAGCTCACCCCAAACTTGGAACCTCCTTGCACGGCTTTCCAAATCCGAGGTCACCGAAGACTCTCATTTTTCGACTTGAAAGATCAATGTGGTGAGCGATTCCTACCAGAAAATGGTTCCTTTACACATATGTAGAAATTTCGACTAGATTAGCAACTCTTACGCTGTTGAATTCAAGCTAATTCATCCTCAAGACATCGCCAAGAAGGGCGATGTCCGATGGATGCAAGATAATCCATCATCCAAAAGCAAACTTTGAGGAGCAAGGCCCGGAGTCGACGATCACTTTGGTAACCAAGAAGGGATTAAAGAAATCAAAGCAAAAGGAGGCGGAGCTAAAGGAGGCTTACGCAGGGAGAAATCGTCGTTGTCGTTCGCCGCATCGATGCTTCCGCCGAGATCAGAGGAGCGGGCAACCGTGGCGGGTTAGGGTTTGGAAGGATCGGAGCTCGAAGCGAAGAAGGGTGGAGATGGGATTAGGGAGCGCCGCCCATGAATTAATATTTATAGTTATATTTTTAAATATAAATATTAAAAAAAATATTTTAAGCATTTTCTTTTCTTCTTTTTTTAATATGTATTTTTATAAAAATCTGAATACATGGGATGGATATTAACACGAATTAGATGTTATAATTGGGTGTGAATCAACTTAGTTGATAAAAGCTTTGATACTAGTTTAGTACTATCTTCACTATTTTTTTATTTTTTATAAAAAAATATTTAAATTATTTATTCATAGTAAAATTTAAAATGTATCATATAAGATAAAGATAAAGATTATTATTTTTCACAAAATATATATTTAAATTAATTTTTTTTCCACAAAAGATAAACGATAAAAGTGGGATTCAAACAAAAAAAAAAATCTCATATATTAAAATCTTTATCAACTCTTAAAGATAACCGCAAAGCCAATACTTAAAGTATAAAAATACATCAACGTACCAATAACTAGTATGATCATCGTTATACTAACATCGACAATGTATCGAGCTTTTAATCAATATCTTAAACTCTTATGTTCCAAACCCAATAAACATAATTTGTACCGATATTGAAGTAATATCGTTGGTACGAAAAAAAAAAAGACTGTGTTTTGATTTAGTAGTGATGTGATAGTCGAGGTTGGGTGATTTGGTTCGATGATGTGTGTTCTTGGCGGCTATGCCAATTAACCTTTTCCGTCGATGATGGATGGGTTTATTTCCCACTTCGCGTCAAGAAAAGTAAAAAAGAAGAGACGACCGCATTAATTCAATGCTTATCCACTTCACATCATGGCTACGAAAACTAGGGCCGAGCATCCATGCCAATTATTAACGGGTGCTTTCCATATTATTCTTTTCTTCTCCGACTTGCAACCTGTTGTGGATCACCGAATGCATGCATGAGTGCTTGAGTTCACATGCAATCTCCTCGTAAAGAACTCGTCGGACAATAACCTTAATCGTTCTTTAAAAGGGTGCATGAACGAGGCTTCTCTTTGTGAACATTAAATAATATATGAAAGGAGGATAAACTAAGTTACCACCTCCTGTCAAACGATGAGAGCTTGCAAAAAAGAAGATTAGACATATTTATTTTGAACCAATTCACCAAAAGCACACCCTTCTTCTTCTTCTTTTTTGCTTCTTTCTCCTCCTTCGTAACAACAACAACGACGAGAACAAAGAGAAGCTTAAGGAGGAGCACACATTTGTTGCGTCTACTCCTCTCAAACTGGAGGCAGCGGTGCCATGTTTCCATCTCCTGCTGCCGTCGAGTGACAGCCACCCACCGATCGACGAGGCTTTGGTAACGAGACGGATGTGAACACACGTTGGAGGACTTCGCAATTGGCAAGTAGGATGAGTGGGAAGCATTCGCATGGATGGACAGCTAAGTCTTGAGGAAAACCCTCCTTTTCCACCCTCCCCACCTTAATTATTTGACGCTTTTGATGGCATATCCAATCCGATCCTCGTCTCCCCTCACAACTATTTGACGCTGATCGATCGCACTCCCGAACACACATCCCATGCCATAATAATGGTCGCAAGGACAAAAGCATCACCTCCAAGCATTTGCTCGTGTCTTGAAATCTTCATGTCCAACTGTTCATACATTGCAAGATTAAAACTTTTTATTTAAAAAAAAACAAAAAAATTATTGTATGCTACGTTAAAAATACAAAATACATGAATAATGAAAGAACCAATGATTGGAGAGTCGAAAACGAAAATATTTTAATCATTTTGAGGTTTGAATGGTCTGATTTGAGAAGATAAGAAGAGTGTTTTTTTTTAATTATCTCAGATTTATCTGCTTAGCTTTTTTGCAGGGTCCTTCGTCGTCTCCCTCGTGGATCCCCATCTGACCTCATGTTTGGAAACATCATGCATTATTGGAGTCGAGGGATTACGCATCGTCCATTGGCAGAGTGAGGAGGGAAGAGGAATAGACCATGGCTAAGCCAATCTTTTACTGTGCGACGATGCCGAAGTGACGACGTTCATGACTTCATGCAAGTCGTCTCACGCAAGCTGGCAGTGAATTGAAGGCATATTTTTCTTGGAAAATGGATTTCCTTCATTGCTGCAGAATATTGTACGTAATGTGTGCTTATTAACATACGTCCTAAAAGAATTGGGTGATTTCTCATGGAAAATTTTAGTGCGATTTTTCTTATTTTGAATATTTTCTAATCAAGACTCCTATTTTTACCTTTTTTTAAAATAATATTTTTAATTCAAAAAATCTAATTATCTCTTTAATTTTTTTTTCATCTCCTGCTATAATATCTTGCTCACCACAATAAAAACACTATAAGATCTACTAAAAAATATTGTAAATGATCTAAATGAATTTTTCAGCCTTAACTAAACTGACTACAAGATTAAAAATATGATATTGTAATTATCTATGAGCAATGACAACCAAAGAGGTAAAATATGATGCAACTTGTAATATTTTTGGTATTTTTAATACTCCAATAAAACACTGTAAATGCTATTAAAATATATTATAAATGAACCAAATGAAAACATCATAACAGTTGAAAATAGATTTTTAAAAAGAGCAAAAAATAATTAGGTTTTTTTTATAAAAAAAAATTAAGCACATTGCTTTGGAAAAATAAAAGAGGGGGTATCTTTTGAGAAATATCCAAAATATTGATATTTTCTAGGGAAATAACCCAAAGTTTTACATTTTGGATTTTTATTCGTTTCTGAAAAATACAAGTAGACCGACTGGTAAGTTTTTTTTTTTTCTTGTGCATCTCCAAATACTCCAGGACGAACAAAAGATGAGTACAACTAAGAACTATCCTTCTAGCGAAAGCATTCTTTTTCTATCAAAACCCAGTCAGTCAAATTTGTCATGTACAATGTATCAGAATGAAGTTACAGTGTTTTAGCTCACTACACCAGTCATAGTATTTTTTGAATGATGTTATCATATTTTACTTTAATGATGCAGCAGCTAATGACCGAAAATACTGCAAATTTCTATTGAGAACTCGATTTAACAGAGAATTACAAATGCCTTAGAAATTAAAACACCTTCAACTACTAAACAAGAAAAGCCCAAAGTTTAATATGGACTTAATGAAATTAAGTCCAAAGCGCTTTTCTTGTGATGCCTGTGGTGTATCTCGGTGCATCGGGGAAAAAGCGATTTTCCCGGATGTGGGACTGATTTCATTCCTCCATGTTTCTGAAAAATGATTTCATTCCTCCATGTCTCTAATAAAAATATTTAGAGAAAACAACTTTACAAGGCTGAAGCATGCCTCCTTGTTCTTGTGCATTGTCATCTCCATCTTCATCTCCTGGGCTATCTTTGGTACTTGAGGTAAAGAGACACTAACAAAAGACGAGTACAACTAAGGGTGCAATATGCTCCCTCCATAACGATGATAATAATAATAATAATACTAAGAAAAGAGGAATATAACTAGTGCATGTTGTCCTCCGAGTGTAATGCAAGGTTTAAACGATGCTTGCTGTCCCCGTACATTGTCACCTCAAAGGCTATGGTGTTCGAGGTAAAGAGACAATGAAGGGCCGATGCATGAAGTATTTTATTTTTTGTAATTCGAGCGTTGAATCTTCGGGATAGCAAGGAAGTACCACAATCTGTGGTCGCTCACTGCGTAACAATCCGCCATCAAGAACAAGGCTTCCGTGCGTTGACGCAGGTCGGTCACAAAATGCGACACATGATTCATGTTCAATGTGCCCATGCATGGGGCACAACATAAATTTCTTCGACATGATGCAGCAGCTACCTACTATGGATGACCGACCGGCCCTGCTCGCAGTAGGTATGAGCTGCAGGCCTCACCGCATCCTTCTCACGAGCTTGGGACCTCCAAAAGTGGGCTACAGCGCGCTGACGGCATAATGTGATGGCAATTCTGCAGCTACAAATCATGTGTTGTGCCGAACATCTCGTGGCGTTCTTGGCCTCCAGCAGTTTCCTCGAAGCAAAGATCCTTAATGGCGGAAAGCAACCGGTGCAAGTTGGAATGGTTAGGGTGTCATTTTCCTGAGCTGAAGGTGTTAAATCACGCAGGTTTACCCGGATCTATCCGGATTCTGCCAAGTACATCTGGGTTTCAACATTGTCTTCCGATGGATACCCGCGTGATTTCTCATCTTCGTCGACTGTGAGCTGCGTTTCCAACAGGAGAAATTTACTCGTTCGTCTTTCGGGACTGCGAGAATCGTCTCACCATTCGGATAGATCGGACCTACCTAACTGGCAGATGAGAGAGACGAAGATAGAGCCTACAAAAGAGAGTGATTAGGTTGCCAGATTCACCGAAGGACAGTTTACTCTCTCGTTCTCTCCTGCTTGGTTTTGATATAAATATGTCACCCGGTGTAAAAGTTGGCTGAGGCAGCGGATGCTGGAAAACTTCGAGGAGACTTCCGATGTTCTTGAATTTTGAACGCTATTTTTCTTCATTTTTTTTTAACAGTGTCTTTGATGTGTTGACGACTTGTTTGAAAGGAGAATTCACTATCAGAGTCTCCTTGTTCTTTGCTGAATTTTGCATCGAGTAGGTCCAGTGCTTGTCGGACCATTTCGTTATCCCAAATTAACGAGAACATGACGGATCATTCTCTATCAAAGGAAATGTTCCTTTTCCTTTCTTTGTTTGTTTGCATATTTGTTTCTCTCGTATATTATGAAACGAAAACGAGAAGAAAAGAGACTGTAGATAGATAAAAGGGATGTGAGAGCCTTTTTAACTTCGTTTGCGTTCTCTCCATTAATGCTTGCAGCAGGAAGGAAATGGTGTGAAGCAAAGCCATGGGATTGATTTGTAGACTTGAAAGGGTCAAACCCACGATCGAGTGGGAGGAACAGTACAGATGCCACCAAGCCTACTCTCACCTTCAAGAAGAACCTTGTACAAAATATTCCCTCTCAACTCAGAGATTGCCTAACCCAACAGGTTTCAGGGAATCAAAACTTTTTCCAGTTTTCCCCCTCCCTCTCTCTCTCAAGTTCATGCAGCTTTTCAAGTGTCATTTTCTTCCACAGCATTCCAAAACAGCCTGAGAAATCGACCTGTGTCACCCCACACAAAGTTTACCCTCCATGTTCACTTTATATGCACTTCTTGTACAGGCAGCATGTTGCCACTACATCCACTGTCACTACCACTTATACATATACACATACCCTACAGTCCCATCATTTCACACAGATTTAGCTAGTAGTACATCCCTCTCTCTCTCTCTCTCGTACAACATTAATCACGGAAAGAGGTTAGGGCTCCGACGGGAGAGAGACTGGAAGAAAGTTAAGGAGAAGAAGAAGAATCAGGAAGGGGAGAAGAGCTCAGACAGGAGAGAGATTTGGAGTAACTTGGAAAAGAGGAGGAGGAGGAGGAGGAGAAATCTGGATGATCAAATGGAGCTGTTTTCGGCACATCTAGACTTATCACTTCAGATCAGCCCCCCAAACACCACACCATCAGGGTGGAGAAAGCCAGATGAGAAGATGGAATTAGGGTTCTGGAGGAGAAGCTTGGACTCCACCACCACAGCCAACAACAACGTCACCGCGTCCGCAGCCAGCTCTGCCGCCGCCTTCAAGCTCTCGTCTGTGAACCCGGGTGTCACGGACTCCACAACCACAAGCGGTGACATCCTACACCACCCCCAACCCTACCACCACCTCCCCCTACTTCCCGAGGGGTATCACCAAGATCAAATCTCGCTGAAGCCCATACGAGGCATCCCAATCTACCAACACCCGCCTTCCTTTCCTCTACTCTCCCCTCACCAGCTGCAGCCCAGCCAGGAGTTGCCGAGACCAAGGTATCTGCCGTCGAGGTTCGCCGCCAGAAGGACCACGAGAGCGCCGAGGATGCGGTGGACTACCACACTCCATGCCCGCTTCGTCCATGCCGTGGAGCTGTTGGGAGGCCATGAGAGTATGCTCACTTCCCCTCGTTCACACCTTTCAGCTGTAGAGATTGTTCAGATGGACGGCGAGATGGATCTTACCTTTCTGTTCTGGCTTCTTGGAGTTCAGGGGCCACGCCCAAGTCTGTTCTAGAGCTCATGGATGTCAAAGATCTCACCTTGGCACATGTCAAATCTCACTTGCAGGTTAGAGGAAAGAAACCCTATAAATATGGGCATCTAAAGTAAGATTAATGATGATCTTTCACTTGCATCTCCTTTTCCTTGCAAATATTTCCTTCCTTTTTGTTTCTTCTGCAACAACAACAACAACCGAAGGAAATTTCTCCATCTTTTTAGCTTTTGTTCCATTAATTACTGGTGTACTCTCTCTCTCTCTCTCTCTCTCTCTCTCTCTCTCTCTCTCTCTCTTTCTCTCTCGCTCTCTCTCTCCGGCAGCTTTTTGCATCGTAGTAAAAAGGGACGAGAGCAGTGCAGGAAAATACTCTAATAAGTTGCAACCATGCTTTAGGGAAAGCAAAGATGAAGGACAGTGTTGTGCATGTTGTTTCAGATCTTTCCCACCCTGCAGCTACAAAAATGTTTGAATGGATAGGGGAGTTCGTCAATGTCTATAGACAAGTAGATGCTGCTTAAAACAAAATGATACATGCTTTTTGGAGATGATAACCGTGTTGTATGATTGTAGATGTATCGGACTGTGAAGAACACCGATAGACCGGCAGCTTCATCAGGTTGAGAGAAGAACTTGTTTCCCACAGTTCTTGCCTGTAAGGCTTACGAGTTAGTCTCCTTTCACAGTGGATTTGACTGCTTGTTCCAGGCCAATCTGACGGGTTTGCAAATGGTTCTGCCGAGGAGAATTCTGAAGAAAACCTGGCAGGCGTTCACAACCCCCATGGATCAGAATCATCAGCTGCGCATCATGGAGCCAATCATGGTGCTCTCTGGAGCAGCGATTCCTCGAGGTAATAATCATCCGCTTCTGCTAAAGACAATAGATACATTTAGGTTATGCACTGTCAAAATCTTCTCGTTCTCAATGATCAGATGATCATATTTGCCAAATATTGCTCAGCCTAATCAGTGCTGAGCTGAGGAAGCATGAAACAGAAGGACGTAAATGTTCCCAGAAAGATTTGATGATGCACAAATCTGAAGTGGCTTGCTGTGGATCTGTATGCCTACATAAACTATACCCTAAAGAAGCTTATTTAATTTTGCTTCTTTGAAACAAAAAAGTTAATGACCCAAAAAACAACAAGAGATCAAACAATATGATGTAATGTCCTGACCTATTGAAATATGTTCTAGGCAAAAAAAATTATTATTATTATATTATCTACAATTAGTATTGCCATTACTGAAGCAACTACAATTTGATGTCAGACTTCCAAGCAAACAGTGGTTTGGTAAAAGACATGGGAGTTGTTGCCTAGATTTAAATCCATGTTTGTCACATAATGAATCTGGATTTTGAAAAGCTCTTCCAGTCACATGATGCAGTGTGATTGAAAGGAAAATTTTGTGTACTGATGATTAAAATCACACAAGGAAGTTTAGATGCACCATGTCAGGAACATACAATACTTTTTGTGGGATCTTCCTCCTGCATTTTCTTTTGGTTTAAAGGAGAACAAGAGAATGTAGGTGCATGCACAAAAGCCTGGTCTTTGGGATGAAAAATTATTGCTTCTTAAACAATTGTTAACCTTCATCTGAGCTCCATGGTCTTTCTTTTTCTTGCTTAATAATCACTCGAACATATGTTGCTGATCAACATATATCTTCTTCTGTCACTCCTTTCCTCTCTTCCCACCACATCCTGTCAAGGACTCAGACATCCATGATCAATCATCCTATGATCCCTCAAAAGAATAGTAAAGAGGCTTGTTCTCTCCCCTTGCTGTACACCCAAGCTCTTCTGAAAAATCTGCTCTAAAAGGACATTTCTGGGATCTCCAAGGCCCCCAAAGTGAGGCACGTATTCATTGTGTCTGAGATTTTGTGTGCAAAAGCTAGCTTTTTGAAACTTTTTTGCAGCTTCTTTTTGGGACTAATGACTCATACACTTTATCCAAAATAAACCGCTCTTAAACCTCGACAAAAAAAGGAACTCCATTAGCATACGCTTGTTGCAGTCCATGGTTTCGTTTGCTGACAGATTTGAGTTTTCGTGATGGTTTTTTTTGCACCAGGGGAAGCCGCTATCATCGAAAACTAAGTGATTCCGCTACAGCTTGCATGCGGTCCTGGAAGGTATCCAGACAATCCCTTCGCTCGATCTTATAGTATAATACTTTTTCCAGATCTGTCATCGTTAAAAGTGTCCTAGAACTGTTTATTTTCATGATACTTGTATCTCCATTTTTATGAACACAAGGCAGATCCTTCTCTTTCTTTTTTTGCAGCAGGACACGCAACCGAGAAGCTCTGAAATGTTTACGGAAATTAACTCATCGTGCCCGAATGATCCAAATCTCGAGATCTCATTGGGCAGATCACACTGACACGAGTTCTTTCGTAAGATGACTTTGTTCAGCTACAGCATGCATCAGTTAAAGAGAAAGAAGAACAAAAAGGTAAAGGAGACAATTGATTAGAGGGCAAGGAAAAAATAATGTGTGTATGAATTCATATATCTGTAAGCAAAACTAAGATCGTGTTCCATAAATATATATATAGTGTTATGTTGACATGTGAGTGTATGAATTCAAGTATTTGTAAGCAAAACTAAGATTGGGTTGTTGAAAAATGTATACAGCGATCTGTTGGATCGAAACCTAAGCAAAGATGATGTGAACAGCCATGGAATCGATCATTGTATATGTGCTGTTGATCTTGCTTGTTGTGCTTCCCTGAGAATGCGATGTAAGACCGATCCGGAACTCTTGTTTACTCGGGCGAGGAGAAAGTTTAAGCTGCTCTTCTTGTTGCCTTTTAGCAGATGAATCATGGATGGTAAAAGAGGTCTTTTCAGATGCAATAATACCGGAGCATCTTTCCTCCCCCCATCTCCATCTCTACTTTTCTGCAACACACACACTCTCTCTCTCTCTCTCTCTCTCTCTCAAGACTTTTTAACTCTCTTTACTATCTTTCATTTTTTGCTTTCTGAAACTGACTTTAACGGGATCAGAAGAGGCCTTTTTCTCTCGTCTCAAAACCACAGCCAGCCCACCGATGGAAGCAGCTCACGAGATAATAAAAGAATGATTGCCCTATCATGATCCCATCATCTCCTCCACAGTCCGACTCCCGGACTCTTTCTCTTCGTTCCTTCTCCCCTCTTTCTTCAAAAGAAGAGAGAGAGAGAGAGAGAGAGCGTGTTGGAGTTGATGCTTTGGGAAATCGTCACTGGTCCAGTCCTGGAAGGGGGACTGGCGGGACTGACTCCTGTTGAAGTGACGCCTCCTGCATGCATTGTTTTCCCCGCTGCTCCTCGGCGACTTCGCCTATTCCCCATGACTGCAATCACCCACTGTGCTCATTTATCGCGCCTGAACGCTTCTCCTTCGCAGAAGCTGCTCACATCCTCTCTCTCTCTCTCTCTCTCTCTCTCTGAGCGGTGGGCCAGCGAAGGTCAGCAGCAAATGGTCTCTGGGCCAACAGTGATTCAGACATGGCAGCCTACCGTGGTGTAGGCCTGTCATCACTGACTCGGTCATGGCCTTGGCGAGTCAGAGAGGTCAATGGTTGATTCCTCATGCGCGTGAAATATATATATATGCAATTTATAAATCAGTGGATTTCGTATTTATTCTTTTAAATTTGAGCTTTAGATTATAAAATCCTTTCAAAAGTTAAAACCGTAGCCATTACTTTAATCTTGGCACAGTTAACCATTATTAACAACCTTTATTTCCATTTTTAATACTATTTATTTTTAATATTTTTAATATTAAACTGGATTAAAAAAATGCTCCTATGATTAATTTTAAATTATTATTATTATTTTTCTTTACGGTACTGCTTGTGGTCGCCATACCGCCCTTGCTGCCGACAAGCGGTCACCGTTCTTCCACACCACCCTGTGCCGATCTATCCTCGCGCAGGTCTCTTCCATCCACTTTATCCCAGCTTGTGGCCATGTCTCTGCTGCACCCCCCGCAAACATGTCAGCAGCTTCCGCCTCTGCTGTTGCTGCTGCTGCGGCCTCCCCGATCAACCACACTCTCAGAGCCGCATCGGTTCCGCCTCCCTCCGCCCCGCCCCTCCTCGCTGCACAGGTGAGCTGCATGCTCTTCCAAGCTTTCCCGGCGATGAACTGCACGTGAAATCGTGACCCTTCTTCCTGTCGGCGCAGAAATCCGCTTTCCATGGCTCGTCGTTGTTGGAGCACAAGCGCAACTGCTCCTTGGCCGGGATGAAGAGGAACGGGGCCGTCGGAGGCAGACGAGGGCTCGTGGTTCGGGCAAGAACGGCGGGGGCATCCAAGAACATAGAGGTGGAAGTCGACAAGCCCTTGGGGCTCACCTTGGGCCAGAAACCAGGCGGCGGAGTCGTCATTACTGTGAGACATCAATTCCTGATAGCTAACACAAGTACTTCTTTTCATCAAATAGTTGATGGTGCGGAGTTTGTGTGAGATTGGGTACTTCGTTGATGCGGCATGATCATCTAATCTTTAATTTCGATAGGAAAGCGAATCTAGGACTAGAAAACTACACTTTAAGGCTTATTTATGGTGTTGATGGAGAGCAGAGTTGTGTGAGATTGGGTATTTTATTAATGTGATGTGCTCATCCGATACCATATTGTTTTCATGATCTTTAATTTTGGTAGAAAGGCAAATCCAGCAGTGGAGAAAGCACTGTACAAAGCTTATTTATGGTTCTTAGAATCTTGTCATGAAAAATTGTGTGGATTCCTCATATTCTCTTTCAACCAAATGTGTTCATTTGGAATTTAAGCAGGAAAAATAATCAAAGTGGCTGTTTGAGCTTGCCCCTTCCTTTTTTTTCTTCTGTAATTTCATCAATCGGATTTGTGGTGCTAGGAGAAAAAAACTTGGAAGTATTCACATTGAGCATCCATGTCAAGTTCTGTGTCGTAGAATCGATGATACGCCGTCTATCTTCATCGACAGTGATGAATTTGTTCACGCAAAAACCGTAACAAGAATGTTGCAACTTATTGTAGACAAAAAACTATCATGTTGATCTCATTAATCGTCGATATAAGTCCTTTTGTTTTACTAGTTCTTCAAGAATTGGATGCTTCGAGTACTTATCCAACGCACAACTCTGAGAAATTAGAATGACCGATTCTTTATTGCGAAAACGGTAAGCTCTTCTTGAAGTGTGAAGTTTTCAGATTTAAGCAACACAGAGTCAGAAGAAGTCTCATCTTGTTTAGGATTACACGTCTTTGGCCATCGGTAATTCTGATCGACAAAGAGTTATTATCTTTGTTTTAGTCAGACTGAAAGAATAATTTCACTGCCTTATGCTTAAGGAAGTCGGGTAAATTGATGTGCTTTCATTTTTTCTATAATGAACTTTAGAAGAGAAGTCAGCAACTTTTCGTAAACCATGCCTAACTAAGCATTTTCGCGACTTGGCCGATGTGTCTAACATGATCCTGTTTTTTAGGCGGTGGATTCTGGTGGAAATGCGGCGAAAGCAGGACTAAAATCCGGGGATCAAGTCTTGTACACAAGCAGCTTTTTCGGCGATGAACTGTGGCCTGCTGACAAACTGGGATTTACTAAAACCGCCATCCAAGCGAAGCCAGACTCTGTTTATTTTGTAGTAAGCAGGTATCATCTTCTGAATTCTCATGTTACAAGCCTTGCAAAATTAAATTTTCTGTTAATTTAGACTTTCATATAAGCAGAGATGAGATCTAAATTGTTTTTTTCTTCTTCCCCTAATTACTTTCATATAAGCAGAGATGAGAAGTGCATGATCTATATGTTTAGTTACTAAGAAATAGTAATTTGCAGTTAATATTAGTTACTAATTAATTAGGTTCATCAGAAAATAATCATTCTGCTACCTCATGCATTTCTTTTTTTCATTCTCACAGAGGAGCAGAAGTAGACGTAAAACGATTAACCAAGAGGCCAGCTCCTCCTCGCTTCGGTCGAAGCTTGACAGAATCGCAAAAGGCAAGCGAATTGTTTCATCTTGTATTGAAAGTTCAGATCTATTTATATCATCGTGCCACAGCTTTTCCTCTTTATAATTGTTGAATGCACCTTGTGCAGGCCAGAGCGACTCACATATGCCTTGATTGCGGCTTTATATACTTTCTACCGAAGCCTTTCGACGAGCAGGCAAGCATAATTGATTCTCATCTTCTCTCGTTGTCGCTACCTTGTAGTTTTCTATCGATCACCAAAGTGTCGAGCTTAATTCTCTTAAAATTAGTAGAACTCACTACAGTCTAAGAAAGAAGTTATCCATGAAATCTATTAGTTAATGTGGCCAAAGACTATGCTTAGCAGGTTTTGGTAGACATAAGAATCTGATAAATGATGAATAAATGAATGCAAGCTGTGGTGGTATCAGAACTTTGTTCCTTTGAAGGGTCAAGTCCTTGGAGCCATAATTTCTTAATCTTGATAGGAGTTGCAATTTTGGCAATTCTCTCCCAATATCTCGAGTGACAATATCTTGTATATATTGAGAATCACATCACAGAAATCGAGTGCGATAGCTTATTAGTACCCAAAATGTTGTTGAATGCGAGAGAGGGGGGAAACAATGTGTTCATGCAAGATTGTTTAATCATTCTCCAGTGCAGGATGAAGAATGTATGACAAAACCAGCTTCTTTTGCAGCCTGATGCCTACGTTTGCCCGCAATGCAATGCGCCGAAGAAGCGGTTCGCGCGGTACGATGTGGAGACCGGAAAAGCTATCGGCGGCGGACTGCCGCCCGTCGGGGTGCTCGTTGGCCTCGCCGTCGGGGTCGCCGCAGTTGGCGCGCTGCTGGTGTATGGTCTTCAGTGATTGGTGATCCGAATGTTGATCCTCCATTTCGCAGTCTGTGTGTGTTTCTTGTCCTGTCGAGCGTCCCCCTTCTTCCTCCTCCTCCGAATGCTCATCATGGGAGTTCTTGAAAGAGATTGTTCTCTTGGACGTCTTCACTGGTATCATTGACTGTAAGGTCGTAAATGGCTTCCACTAGGAGAGAAGCATCATGGATTTACGGTCAAGAAGAAGAGCTACTTTTCGATAAATATGCCGTTGTCATGCACCTCTAGAACTACAAGTGAAGAATCGACAGAGATGCATATGGGCGATGAGGATTTGGGAACAAGAGAAAGAAGAAATCAACATCATGCGCCGGGGCTTCCATCTTCTGTAAAAGGCTATAAACTGATACGGCAGTGGACCAAATCACAAGGATAAATCTCCATTCGTGTTTCATTGGTTTGGCCGAGGTGCATGCTGATGCGGTGGTGTATTGCGTCGATGTGACACCTGGGACTCGGATGGGACGGTCGCCTGTTCCCGCGCTGTCCAAGGTCGTACAAGACGATGCCGCATAGCACAAAGTCGCTCCGGAAAGCTCAGAACGGTGCCTACGCAACGTGGATCCATGTAAGTCGATCGACGCTCGCACGGTAGGTACAAGTCGATCGTCGTTAATAAACCACGTACGATTGACCCTCGTTCGCATGTATAAAAGCCAACCCTCGATCGACGTCAGGGGGAGGCACATTGAACACTCAACTCCCTTATCCACACTCAACTCTATGGCCGATACTGTAGTTGTGCTCCCCCCCTTTAGCCGTCGTGTTCTCTCTCTCGCTCTATTTATCCTGTGCAAACGGAGATGCCCTTTTCTTGTCTCGCACATTTATTGTGCGCTCTCTCTATCGGGCTTCGGTCGTCTTCCAAGCGACACCATTTAATGTTCATATTACTACTACCGCTGCCACTACATATCCCTTCCCCTCCTCGATGTCGAACTTTCCTATCTCTCTCTGCGATTCCTCTTTGAATCTCTTCCACCTCGCCGTCTACAGCTCCGATCCATGGCCCTTCCCATCATCCTCAGTCAAACAGTACTCGAGTTGTACACCTCGGCCAAACAATACCCGAGTTGTGCATTTTGGCTAAACAGTGTCCCAATGGTGCACCTCGACCAAACAATATCTGAGTTGTGCACCTTAACCAAACAATGCTCGAGTCATGCACGTCAGTCAAATAGTGCACGAGTCATGCACCTCGGTAAAATAGTGCCCGAGTTGTGCACCTCAGCCAAACAGTGCCCTAATGGTGCACCTCGGCCAAACAGTGCCCAAATTGTGCACCTCGGCCAAACAATGCTTGAGTCATGCACTTCGACCAAACAGTGTCCGAGTCATGCACTTAGGCCAAACAGTGTCCGAGTCATGCACCTCGGCCAAACAGTACCCAAGTTATGCGCCTCGGCTAAACAATGCTTGAGTTGTGCACCTCGGCCAAACAATGCCTAAGTTACGCACCTCGGCCAAACAATGTTCGAGTCGCGTCTCGGCCAGTCCAATGCCTGAACGATGCCTCACAACTAGTCCAATGCCCGAGCCACACCCCACGGCTAGTCCAATGTCTGAGTCACATCTTGGTCAGTCCAATGTCCGAGCTATGCCTCTTAGCCAGTCCAATGTCCAAGTCACATCTCGGCCAATCTAATGCTCGAGTCACATCTTGTGGCCAATCCAATGTCCAAGTCACATCTTGGCCAGTCTAATGCCCAAGCTATGCCTCTCGGCCAGTCCAACGTTTGAGTCACATCGCGGTCGATCCAATACCTGAACCACGTCTTGCAGCCGGTCCGATGCCCAAGCCACTCATCACAGCCAATCCAATGCTCAAGCCATGCCTCGTGGCCAATCCAACATCCGAGTCGTATCTTGGCCAATTCAATGCCCGAATCACGCCTTGCGGCCAGTCTGATGCTCGAGCCACGCCTCGTGGCCAATCCAATGTCCGAGTCACGTCTTAGCCACTCCTACACTTAAGTAGTGTTGCTTGGCCAACCCCATCCCTGAGTTATGTCACTCGACAAGTATAGCTCTCGACGACCGAACCAACAATCCCAGCACGACAGCTAACCCAACTAGCGAAAGGCACTAAGCCATGCCCTAAGCCCTTCCACGAGAAACTCGGGACATGCCTCTTTAGAGGGGCAGAGAATGATAGGGCATATTCTGATACCACCCCCACAGCAACAATCAGCAGCCACGTCAGTGTCAACACATAGCCTTAAGGCTAATATGGTGTGTTACGTCGATGTGACACATTGGGCTCGCATGGGACAGTTGCTTGTTCTCGCGCTGTCCAAGGTCGTACGAGATGATGCCGCATAGCACAAAGCTGCTCCAGAAAGCACAATAGGTACAAGCCAACCGCCCGAGAAGTTGATTGCAACTAATAGATCGCGTACGATCGACCCTCGTTAGTAGGTATAAAAGCTAACCCCCGATCGACGTCAAGGGGAGGCACATTAAACACTCAACTCCCTTATCCACACAACGCTGTGGATAAGGGAGTCAAGCGGGATCGAGTCGAGAAATCTCAACGTCAAGCGGGATCGAGCCGAGAAATCTCCTCCCATCCTCGACCTGCACACAGGTCGATAAAAACAAAAAATCACAAGGATTTCAAAAGCCCACCTATCTTTGCCACCATCATGGTCGATAAAAAAAAAAAAAAATCCAAAAGCGAGGCTTGGTCGATAAAAAAAAAAAAAAATCCAAAGCTTCTCCCTCCTCCCAAACCAAAATGTTTACAAAAATTTTAAAAAAAAATTCTAATATCAAAAATATCGAACCTAACACCATCGGTTAGGTGTGTGAAGTAAAAAAGAAAAATTAAATCCTATTCGAGAATGGTCGTACAAATCGAAGGGACTCCAAATAATACACCAAATAAGAGCAATACCTGTAAAACAATTTGTTACTACAACAACCGCAACAATAAAACATCAACAGGAGCACCAGCTGTGTCCCTCACAAAACCAAACCTTCCACTTCATCTATCATATTATAATCAAAATGTAATTACAAAAAACAAAACAAAACTTGATTCCATTAAGGAATCTTGTTGGTGCTTTGACTATAGTAGTGTTCTTATTGAATATCAAAAATTAAAAAAAAAAAAGTCCAGTCGGGGTTCTACTTCTAATTTTGATAAGCTAAGTCGCAGAGGAACAACCCTATCATAATACCAAGATTCACCCATCGGATATGGGAAACATATAATGTCGGTGAGGATTAAATAAATATCCCATATAAAAATTAAAGTGGGCTCATAAAATCTAAAGCAAGTGGATTTCAGCACAAGTAATTCCAAAGCTGTGTGATGGGTTATCTTGATGCTCCCGCAGCAGCTTCTTCCTTTTCAGAGTCGCCTTGTTCCTCTTTTGCAAATTCCTCGATCAGCATGCGCTGTCTCCGTGTCATGTTCCTGCACGGTTGAGAGAATATAGAACAGCATATAACTAGCCAGTGAACTGAGAATATTATTAAGATTAGACATGCACCAAAAAAAAGACTTACACTGGAATCACAACACTAAAGTGAACATATTGGTCTCCATAGTATGAACTGCTCCTCGTCTTTATTCCTGCAGACCATAAGCTCTATTTTAATATCTACATCATTCTTTTTCCGTTCCGGATAAAATTGACCTATCAGTAAATAGCACTAATTCTCGGCAAAGTAAAGAAAATTTAGTGGCATATCCTGGCTATGTTACCTTTTCCCTTTAAAACAACTTTCTGACCGGGTTGAGTACCAGGCTTAACCTGTAAACAAGCAAGCACTCATCACACTAAGTGCTTCGAAGCATTCAGATGATTCTACATGAAACCTCAAAGCTGAGTCCGACAGACCTTAAGAACTACATCTCCTGTGAGAGTTGGCACTTGAACGGTCCCTCCTAACATTGCCTGCAAGTTGAACAAGTTGTTGAAGTAACATTAGTCTCAATCAAGGGAAAGGTCTCTCGAAAGGCTGGTTTGCCAAAATGAACAAAGGATAAAAAGCTATTGTATTAAGATATCAAAAATAAAGCAGCATTACATCTGAAGGAAAATCCTTGGGACCTACCAGAGAATGCATGCGTATGAGCAATGCCATTGAGTTGTCTATGCAGGTGAAAAAAAAGAAAGTACATAGAAAAGGGTACGTAGCTCTCTAAGATTGGGCTGGGTTGTCAAATGGATTTATAAGAAAATGCACGTCAGTCAACAGGTGCTTGCTGCAGCTGTCAAGTCATTGTGCTGCGGAAAGGAGTGGATTGTGTTCAAAACCTCCAGACATAGGATCTATGTTTAACTAGTTTCTAATTGATAATAACTAATAGAATGTGTATCATAATGTGCACCACTATCGATATACATTTCCATGACCCCCATTTCATATGCTGCATTTTTCTCCTGTTTCTCCTATCACTGTTTTCGCTTGCAGGATATTTATTTTCAAAGTTGACACATTAAATTGGAGATCAACCAACACATGCATTATAATATTATAATGATAAGACACACGATAACTATGAAGATATAGTATATAACGTTACTGTCCCTGATAAAAAAAAATGAATTTCACAGTCAAATTGGGTTCACTTTCCAGTAGTCTTACCAACTAGTGCAGAGAAGGGCCAAAGCAGGAAAAAACTTCAAGCCTAAGAATTCAATGTACCATATTGTTGGTAGAAAGGCATATAACACATCAGTTCCTTCCTATAACTCGATGGAAGCAATGGAACCCAGACAAAACCCCTTTAACTTCAAGAAGCATGATTAATGATGAAGGTTACAGAACAAAAGCTCGATGTACCTGAGTGACACTTAGAACACTATCAACATGAATATTGGCTTTGTCTCTGCGGAAAACAGGATCCTCCCGAACCTAAAACAGGATTTGAGAGGATTAGCATGTTCACCTTTCGGTTCAGTGATGTACAGCATTATAAAAAAGTCACCAACCTTAATAGTAACATAGAGATCGCCGGGTTGATTGCTCTCAGGATCAGCACCACCACTTCTGTATATTTTAATAGTTTCATTGTCATCCACCCCTGAATATATAAATGTGATCAAATAAGCTATGTACCACATATATTGTTATGCAAACTAAATTAAGATAACACGAACAAGCATAGACACATTATACTCAGTATTCTATGTTCGGTAAGGAACCCGTGCCTCCATGACAAGTGGATAAATTTTCTGTTATTAAATCAACAAGTTGGTTGTAACAAAAAAAGATAATTCACACATTCTATAGATTACAATAATTGTTCTTTGATTGATACAAACACTAAAAATTGAAAAATAAGAAGCGAGCAAAGAGTAGCTTTTATTGAAACTTCCATCGGAACCACAAATGTGCTCTTTCACCCAGCTAGATGTCAACTGCACAAGCAAGTTTGAGAATAGAAGCAGCAAAAGCTAACATGTGCCATAAAAACAGATGTTCCGTAGAGGCAAGCAGATTCGAATTTGGCATCCACCAAAAAATTTCTTCTTATATCAATTGCTCATAAATTTGAATGTTAGAGACAAACAGCTTCATATTGCTTGGCTTTAGAGATAGAGTAGAAAAATGTATGGAATAAATCCAACATACCAGCCATCACATCCACTTTAACTGACTTTGTTCCTCTGACAACTTTCTGTCCTTTGCATGACTTGCAGAGGTTCTACAACATAATAAAAAAAATTAAGTTTCATCATCGGGCATATTTTTGCTATACAGAAGAAATTTGTGATGTCATCAAATGGTCCTACAACATGTGGACATGGTTACTATTAAATGCATATTCATCATAAGTGAAACCTGACAATAAGGAATGACTTCACTACACTAAATTTTTTCTGACTAGACCCCTTCATTCTGTCAAGTTGCCACATTAAGCCCTTGGATGCCTGGTACCAATTTGAGAGATAGCCACCTAGTGGAGCATCCAGGACTTGAATATAAACAGTCAAAATCACAAGATAATTATATACTTATGCATGCAGATGTTTTATATAAAAATATACATACATCTATGTATTGACAAAGAATAAGATTATTTTAATGAAAACAATACTCATGATGCATTTGTTAATAGATACTCTGATTAAAACCTAACAAAAGACAACTAAACAGAAAGTTTAACAGCCAGTGCCCTTTCATCTTCAAAGTTCCTCTTCTAACACAATATTACTTATCATGACATCTAATTTTCAAGAATTATCTCACAGTGAACCTTCAAACAGCTGTTTTAAACATTTTTCTCAAGATGCTTGTTCAGCCAAAATCTCAGTTCTAAAGTGTGCTCTTGTTTTATGCAAACCATGCCAGATTTTTGTCTCTTAAAACTTAGGTAGGTGAATTTCATCTCTATGGCAACTTTCCATGGAAGAATATTTTGAGAATTGAGATAAGTACAAGATTTCATGATAATCATGAATCCACTCAAGCATGCAGAAGAAATGTGGTTTGCCATGTTCCGAGTCGAGACATACACAAGATTTCATCTTAAAACAAATCGATCATAAAACATGTTTACCTTTACATGTTTCCCAGATCCCCCACAGTGTGAACATGCAGTCTGCAACCTGAAGGGACCATTTTGCATGAAAATCTGTGGACATACGAGAACACCACAGTTAACTGTAGGAAACATCACTCAATAGAAAAGATAAATAGAGCATGATATTTTATTGTCTAACCATTCCTGAGCCTCTACAAGGCCTACATGTTTCAGGTCTGGTTCCAGGAGGAACACCAGTCCCACCTGCCAAGAAGGAAAAAGAGTGTGTCCATAGTGTCACTGTGTGTTGGTTAAAGGTCTCGATATTTATTTAATTGGAAATGGCAGCTTTCTTGAAAAAAGAATGTCATACCACAGGCATTACAATTTACAGGAGCCTGAAATGTAAGTGTTTTTGTGCACCCTTGAACTGCTTCCATAAATGACATTTCAAGAGAAACCTACCAAAGAAAATGCCAAAAAATATTTGGCAACTGGTTAATTATGAGAGACAGTGCATATAACAATTCATCAGAGACAGCAGATATAACAAGAATGAATAGTAGAAGAGAGAGAACCTTGACATCTTGTCCTCCATAATCTGTATCTCTGAACATGTTTTTGAAAATCTGGGTTCACAAACAGAAGAAACAAATAAGAATGCATGTTTGCTTTCCATACCTTTTTTATGCATAAATCGTACAAATAAGTTCACTGACTTTTGAGAACTTCAACTGTATAGACTTGTGCATCAAATCAGATACTCAGGATTGTATAAGGATACAAAAGCAAGCACATACAAACCACACTTTTGTTTAAAAATTGCAGCTGAGACTGCTAATATAGCTATCTCGGGTCAACGAAAATTCTCATTGTATCATCCCGAATATATATTAGATATACATACACTAAACAAGGACATGTGATGCAGATAGAAAGACCATAAAGAAAAGTCTACATACATCATTCATGCCGAAGATGTCTTCAAATGGATTGCCAAATCCAGAACCATCAGGCCCACCACCCGAAGCAGCTTGTTCAAATGCATCGGCACCAACCTGTCAGGTATCATGTTCATAAATACTAAACCAGAAAGAAGAGCCCACAGCTACACAGGAACCTACACCCGCTCAATGAAGAGTTCAACTGAAATATTCACATGAGCATGCAGAATAGGTAGAATTGGTAATCGAACTATAGCTGACTTGGAATCATAACTTAATCCACAAGCAAGCTCTGGTTTGGGCTAGCCACAAGCCCCATTCTAGATTATAACTATAAGGTCTATTATTCTATTGCAGCAAATTAAATACTTAAATCCACGCAAAGGGTACAATGGAATCCCTATGGATCAAGTATATGGTACTAAGGCAGAATTCTGATACTATATTTAACAAAATAAAGGGGTTTCTTATGTTAATAACATTAAATACAATATAATGAATGATAGAATGGTCACTGGTACTATGACAACAAGAGGAGAGACCAACAAGTTCTCCAACAAAATTAACATCATCTTCAAAAATGGTTCAAGTGTCCTGTTTGGAGAAAGATTAGCTTTTGTTTAACCTATCCAAGGTGCTTTTTAGACATTTAGGTACTCCATGGAACTTCATGGTACTACAGACATTGCTACTATAGAGCGTATTGATTTTTCACTCTCACTAGGAAGATATAATAAGTGTTCCTTTGGTTTTGCTTTAATTGCTTTAATATGAAAGATGCAAGAAGAATCCTTCTCTAATCTAAGTTAGCACAGCTTTGTATCCAAATGTCTACATGAGATGGAATCAGTACAGAATAATTTGCCAATGAACAATTTATTTGTGATTTGAAGATAATATCTGCATCAGCAATGCATTTTGTATGTGTTTTCTGTTCTTACGAATTCTTTTGCTTTCTCCCCTTTCCATTTCACACTCGCATTCTCTTTTCTTCTATCTCATTCTGTTCACTCTGAACAACACAGTGGTAATAACAATCATTCCTTGAATCAAAGAAAAGTGTGCACACATAATAAACAATCCAACAATAACTACTTGCAGTAAATATCCATCAAATAGTATAACAAACAGAACATGCAAAGAGGAGGGGCGCAACACCTGATCATATAGTCTTCGTTTGTCCTCATCTTTCAAGACCTGGGAAAGACATACTTCATGTTTTAATGCTTTTGGCATTTAAATTAGACAACTAAATTTCCTACCAAATCAGATCAGTTTTTTATCATGTGTGCTTAAGACATATCTAAGGTTATTTGACCTCATAAGCACGCTGAACTTCTTGGAACTTCTTCTCTGCATCAGCATCATCCTTGTTGGTATCTGGATGGAGTTTCTTTGCTAGCTGCATAGACAATATACCTATTGATTTTACAGAATCTAAAAACTGGACATGCTTCATGCTGTAAGGACAAAGAGAAATAATGACTTGAACGTGTGCACAGTGTTTGTGTACTTATCATTCCTCCTACAAATACTCAAGCCAGGCAAAGCATCAATTTTCATGACAGACAACCATGTGAGTTATCATTGACAGAGAAATTTGCAGATGGATCAACACCTATACTTAACTCATTACCGCAGAACAGATATCTAAGGATTATAACCAAAACCTTTATTTCCACACTAGCAAACATTCTTCATTAGATCTTGCCGAAGGACATTGATGGATCATTTATTGAAGGATTAAACACTTAATCAAGTACATGTTTTGGTAAATATTAACCAAAAATTACAATCCTAATCAAGTACTGTAATTTGCCTTCTCATTGCCACCTAACTTCTAGAATGCAAAAAATTTTGCCCAAAAAAAGCAAAATTTTACTATGACTAAAGTAAGTCTTTGTTGGTTTTGGTCGCCTTTGGGACTGTACCGCCTTCTCCATCATTTTTGTCGCCTATCCTCTAAAGTAGAAAGAGTACAGCACCGTATACATTCTTTAGTTGAGCACTCCTGCATTGACCCAAACCCAAAGTCCCCGAATTTTGGCTATCTTGATGAGAGGCCCGTCGACATCAGTGTTACGAAGTTCTTTGGCCTCCACCCTTCTGCCTTGTCTTGGTACTTGGAGCTTACCTCTATATTCTCTAGATCCTCGACCCCTTCCACGTCCATGTGCTCTCCCACCATAATAGCAAGAGGCCGATGACTCCCCAAAAGTCCCACCTCTGCAATACGATGGCACTACCATGCCTATGACTTTACTATTCATCACCTCGCATCTGCGTCCCTTTCTTCACGATCGATAGATCTGCCTTTGTAACACTGCAGCGCTCATTTGAGTCCACTTTTAACTTAATTGATGCTTAGTTTTAGATAGCTAAATCCCTCTAGACTCATCGTTGCTTCCTTGCCCCTTTCCACCACCTGCTTCAACACCTCTATGTTCTCCAATCAATTCCCCTTAGTCGATCAAAAGACAAAATGCAACTTCTATGCATGGCCTCCGCTATCATGTTGCAAGGCTTGCGTCGATAACACTCTACTTTTTGTCCTTTTTGTCCTCGGTAGCAACATTCACTCACTCGGCCTTGTCTCCAACTTGTCGGGGTCCCTCGAGTGATTCCAGCTCTGAAGTAGTTCAACTCTACAATCGCTTCGAGCATACCGCTGTATGATCAAGTCCCTCCAATAGGACTCATTGGTGATTACACTCAAAATCCACCTCGATGGTACATAACCCCCATATGTTGATGACTAAGATTTTTATCCGATATAATATCCAATGCACGCATAGAAAACCCACCTTTGCGATGCCATAGCATTCACTTCTTGAATCCAAAACCCTTCTTGTCGTCGTGTTGCTCATCTAAGCGATGCTCCCAATAGCTCCCAATTATATCTCCATATAATCAAGTCCCACATGGGACATCTCTCATGTGTGTCGTATTGCCTCAAACTATTCCACCACGGTCCACTGCACCACGTCGCTTCCTAGTGACATCTCCATTGTATTATGATCTTTGTGCGATGAACTTAGACTATGATCTCTCCATGTGCAGCCTCTGCCACTTTCGATTATGTTCAGCCCCTTGACAATCAACCTTCGTCCACCCGCTATCGTATGACACATGGACGAAGCGCAACTCTTGGACAGTCCATCGCCTAGTAGCTCTCGAAGTCTATCAACTTTGTTGGGAATTGGTGTCCCATTGTCTGGATCTTGGGCCCCTACTTCCAACATAATCTCTATTACATACAGCTTCCTTTGCGACAACTCGAACGATAACACTACGATTTATTCTTCAAAAGTACCCACCTTTGTGTCCTCTTGACCCGTGTTAAGACGTTTTGAACCCAATTTCATTTCTACAAGTTCAGTCACCTTAGTCCCTCCATCAATTATTTCGCTAAGATAAGATGCATGTGCCTCAAAGCTTCCTTTAACTTTGGCACCATGCAAGATGAGTCCACTCCATCAAAACGACAAATGGAATAAAATGATCTTACTCTTTCCCTCTACAAGAGTTAATGTCCTTGACCTCCGTCCAAGGAAAACTTCACGCCTCCACTCTATTATTTGTATTCTATATCGACTCCCTTTATGCAACTTAAGCACTTCACCAAGTTCCACCCAAATTGTTTTGCTCCTTGATTTGCATTGAATTGATAGTGGCCCTTGCGCCCACCAATCCATAGGTCTGGGTTCCGTTGAGTATGATCTCCACATTGGTTATCAGTATACCTTTGCTTGGTGTTGTCTTGTGTTACTCCCCCACCTGATCTCGCAAAGCATTCACCAATGCATTACCTCGTGAGATCATGCGATGACTCCTTATTGCTTGCTAAATCTATTGAGCTTTATAGAGATGTCGTCTTGAAGTACCCCCCTCAGTACGTGCGATCTATTGCACATGATTCTCACTTTAAAGAACCGAGACTTATATCTCATGGATATTTGTCCCGTTTGAGCAACTTTCATTTCCGCATCCTTCCCTCTGAAAGTTTCAGAGACCACCATCCCCTTAGACTACTTCACCTTGCTGAACAGAGTGGGTACTGTTTTGTCATCACAAACACACTTGCTAGATTGTGACTCTTCGCCAATACAAGACCCACTGCACCCATCAAAACCTAGCAACATATTGAACCTATTGCATACTTCAACCTCCTACGAACATGTTGAGTTTCGATTGCCTTGGGATGGCCACAAACAATCTATTATTCGCATATGAGCCCTTGCATGAGTATAAAATTCTTCGAGTTAGCAATTTTCATCACCTCTATGAGCTTTGTACAACTCTTTCAGTCGCTAAGCAACTCATCCCTTCTTGCACGATCTCATCCTTTGCCAAGTACCCTCGCTTGTCTTGAGTACTATCAAATTTACCAATGTCGAACCGTAGTTCAAACTTAGCCATCCCAACCTTTGTGAGTTACGTGTTCTTCCCAACTCTCTTGTCCTCGTGGTGCCACTCACACAACGGGTTGGCCAGTCCTCTGAATACCAATCTTGAATGCTCGCTTCTTCCAGAAACTCTTTGTTCTACGTCTCTATGCCCGCTTCCCTCAAACAGTCATGTGCTGACTGCCCTTAACATAGCGTCGTAAGGTCCCCATGTTTGCATGCCAAGTGTTCCTAAGTGTGTCTGTCCCACTCTAATACTACATATCATGAACTTAGCTAGTTTTGCTTAAGTCGTGCGACACTCTTGCGTGTCCATCTGAAAACGGTCAGATTCCCTGAAACCTCTTATAGCCCCTTTGGGACCTACAAAAGAGAAGACAAGAGGAAATGCTTAAATCGAGATCCCACAAGCAAACACTTCAGCAAACACTTGATGAGTCATGCAAATTATAAACATAAACTTTATAAGCTCTGGACGATTGAGCAACAAAAGGTCTAAGGTGATTCATCATTACCAAAAGTCTCCACAAGTACCCACATGACATTGTTGCAGAACAAGACAATGAACCAGTCCTAGACACTACCCCAAAGGCCCATTCGATCGTGCCACTCGCTTAGCTCCAGGGTTCTGTGTTGGTTGACACTCTGCACCACTCTGTGAAGCTAAAAAACTTCCAAAATGGTTGTTTGGATGGCTTGTTTTTTTAGCAATTTTGCCTCTGTACGACGATTGTATACAACTTGTGTTTGTAAGAATAAAACGACCACAAGGGCCAACCAAAGTTATTAGATAAAGCATAGTAAATAGAATCTATACAAAGTGACATTCCCAACAACACCAACTTCAAATGTGATCGCCATCTAGTATCCTCAAACTCTCACAGAACCTTTCTGGTGACTAATTACAGGTTCTCACTAAATGAATCAACTCCTATTCCCTAAAAGTTCATGAAAGGTCAATAAGTAAAATTCAAATGTCAACATATGATATATCAGCAGGCAATTTATAATGCCACTCTTCATGGTTCCTACTGTAATTTTGGAATGTGATCATGGTCAATCAGTTCAAAAAAGCGTGCATTATTGTTTTTAGTTTATGCTTGTTGTGACATTTTCATATCATTATGAAAAATGCAAGAAATGTGGCACTATTGTAACACGTACTGAAGGTATCAAAAACCACCTCATTAAAGAACTATGTAAACAACAAGCCATAATCAAATTCCAGTTAGAACTGCAAGACAAAATACGAAAAGTACCAACACAAGAAGCGCACAACTATTATAAAATGATAAAAAATCAGAAGCAGCAGTTTACAACTTGGAAACCTACCGCATAGTAAGCTTTCTTGATATCTGAAGCACTTGCGTCCTTGCTCACACCAAGGACATCGTAAAAATCCCTCAAAAGCAGTGATCGTGTTCCTGTCCATCACAAAATGCAAAAGCGCAAGCGAAAACAAAACGTCTTCGTTAATCACACTGTAAAAGAAAATAATCTATTCCCTGATTCAACGAGAAGCATAGCATGCCATACCATGAAACGACCTGCTCGGGGAAAAATGGCTGCGGAAAGCACCATCCAGTATTCCTCGTTTCGACCTCGCTACACAAATTACGAGTTGATGTCGATCAAGTCGAAAAAAAAAATAGACTTTACAGTATAACTAGGAAGAAACTATAGGTTTTCCATCATCCCCAATCCCACAAAAGCCCGGCTCACCTGACTCGGATCTTCCATTCGTAAAACTCCTAGAGGAACTGCACTTGCCCGACGCTAACCGGCATGAGGAGTCCTCCAACTGCAAACAAGCAACAAAAACATGAGATCTCCGGACCCGAGTCACGCAAGAAGAAGACAACGAAACAAAGGGGGAAGTCGATCTCACGGAAGGAATCGGCGCATCCTCGATGAGCTTCGATCGGAGGGACCTCCGGGCGAGCCAGAAGACGACCCGCGCGCCTCCGGTCCTCATCGTGGGTGAGAGTGACGTCGCCGGAGCTCAGCCGTGGAAATCTAGGGTTCCACCGCCTAGGGTTTAGCGGATGGGGCGCGTCCGAGACCGACGCCGATATGTTTGGCACAGCGGGTGTCGTTCGTGGGGAAGCAGCGTCGTAATAAAAGTGTCAATTAGGGTACTCGACGCTAAGTTCACCAGTACGTGACTCATCCTCCTGGATGGCAGGGCTGCCCACTGGAGGGGACGCTACTGGGTCCACGGGGGACCCCATGGTATACCCGTGGGTGCGACCGAACTCTGTGAGCGCAATTTTAAGCCGGACCCGGAAAGTTCTGGAGAATCCGCACGTGGGTCTACAGGTTGATGGGCCGAGTGGGATCCATTATTCCGGCCCATCAGCCCAATTATGAGAGATTCAAAAGTAAATATGCTTAATTTGTGGATTTAATATTATAAATCAAATTAAATTGAATTCGGATAATATTTAATCAAAGTCGATGCTCTAATTGTTGATGTATTAGATAATCAAGTTTACATTTTGCATATGCAGCCTTAAACATTAGATATTATTGATGGTGAGAATGCGATTCATAATATATATATATATATATATGAAAAAAATGATATGATATTCTCATGATGATAAATAAAATAAAAATGTGATAACATAACGACGAGTTGGTATAATTGACGAATATATAAAAAAAAACTCTTTGAATTTATTATATTGCCAATAAAATGCAAGTGAGTGTTGCATAAGAAATTCTTTCATGTTTAATGGAGAAAAATACTATTCACATCATGATAAATAGGTAGAGAAATAAATAATCACCTACATTGTTAGTGACATGATATTAAATTCCTCATAGCTAACGAGTCTTGTGCCGTTCTAAGCTCCCGTCCTCCCATCTACATTTCCTTTGGTTCTCTTTTTTTTTTTTCTTCTTCTTCCTTTTTTTTCTCAGATAAATGTATTAATCTATCATTGCTCGATGCCACCGGGGATGTTTGATGGATTTTTTTTTGGTTTGATAGGATATTAATTTCTTTATTATCTCTTGGTTCTGATCTCACCGCTCCGCTCGCGTGCATCGCATGCTTTTTTTTTCTTAATTTTTTTTAATAAATTTATTATATATGGTTAAAACCAAAGGCTGCCCGCCACCTTCGCGGCTCCGTTGCGCTCCTCGAATGGCGCCCGCGTCCTCCGATTGTTCATCCTCCTCCCTTTCTGACCCTCGCTGCCAAGCCCTAATTGCAGTGGAACGAGGGGAGGCATCGCGGCGGAGGAGCACGGGAGAGGGTTCGCCCCGCGCAGCGTCGGCGCCCTCCTTTCCTGCGCTTCTTCTCCCCATGGAAGGATCACCCGAGCCCTAGATCTTCTCGTCCCAGGATGGCTCTCCATCTTCCCCTGCTGCTTCTCTTTCTGTTTCTGCGGCTCTCTGCTCTGGTCCACGGCACAACCGACCCGCCTGATGGTAAGCGATCTGCGTAATTCTCCGTCTTCGATGGCTCATCTCGTTTATTGTTGTTCCTCCTTTCTCTCCTTACGAGTCCGGTGAGATTTTTTTTTTTTTTTTTTTCCATCAACGGTCTCTTGACGTCGAATAATTAGGAAGCAATCGATGGACTGTCCGAGTGAACTTGAAAGACCAGAAAAATGAAACCTTTTGCTTTGTGGATTATAGTCTTACCTGAGTTTGATCAAGGACTGTCGGGATGATTGCTTCTTGCGCCTCTCTTTTCACCATCTTCCAGTGGATCGAAGAGAGATATCTCATTGTGTCCAATCGATTGACGTCTTAATACGATGGACTCTCTGACTCTTGTTTTGCACGGTTCTGGTCCAACGCTGCAGTCAGCTCTCTAGATTCCAGGCTTTTTATCTGTTTCATTTTACATTATTGGTTTTATTTTACCTTTTGCAGTTTCTGCCTTGAACGTGCTATACAGCAGCTTAAATTCCCCCTCCCAGTTGACGGGATGGAGTTCCAGTGGTGGTGATCCCTGTGGGAATGATTGGAAAGGCATCAAGTGCTCTGGGTCCTCCGTGACAGAACTGTGAGGAACTTCAATTTTCGTGGATTCTTATGGTGGCTATCTTTCTGTAGTTGCTGTAAACTAGTCATCATGAGGTTTTCATCCAGGACGTTCTTCTGGAGTGTGTTTTATGTGATCATATATGAAGATACACTCATTAAGTCACGTGGTATAGTTGTTTATGCAGAATATGCGACCTATGCAAATTGCATTGCTGAAAATGCAGTTTATATTACCACATAGGGAATTCTTTCTTGGTGATTTTTGCTGCAATACATATTCCATGAAAAATGATGCTTTTGTCTCTTAAACCCCATTCACTTCTTATTACTTTTCACTTAAGCTGCATATGGAGAATCTGCAACCTATGCAAAAATTCTTGCTGAAAATGCAGATTATATTATCACATACGATGATTCTTTCTTGGTGATTTGTCCTGCAATACAAACTCCATGAAAAATGATGCATTTGTCTCTTAAACCTCATTCATTCCTTATTACTTTTCCCTTAAGTATGCTATCAAATGATTGTATGCATTTAGTAAATATCTAATTTGACTATACTGCCTGCTTGGATTAGCTAAAGTTCATGGTGGTGGAGGAACATGATGTAGTTATTGTTCAAAGCTTTGTTGTACTTGTAACCATATGTCACATTATAAATAGGGCAAGCCAGCATATGTGGCTTCTGCCGGTGCAGGGTTTACGACGAGTATGTAGCCTTGCCCACCCCTATAAGTACAGAAGCTGTTCTCATGACTCATACATTGGTCGCCCATGTTGCAAAGGTGCAATTTAAATATTGTACCAAGGCTCAAACTGACATACGTTGCATAAAGATTTGTGCTTTGTTGACTGCAGATATAGTGTTGCAGTTTTAAGAACATTTCTCAAAAATGTAAACATCGTTGATGTTGGGCATATTCAGCTGCTACTTTAAGGGTTAAAGATCAATAACTTATAGTCTTATACTATGAATAAAAGAAAGCTGCTGGATTATGCTTTTACTAATGTAGCTTTTGATTAAAGGACAAGCATCACTCTGACATTTCTTTAGGAGGAAGGTAAGTTCTATAAAAAAAAGTCCACTGTTTATTTATACAAAGGCATAGAGGTTTTAATGCCATAGTATATCTAATGTTGAGGCTCATTTCATATGAGTGCTTATGATGATGACCCTTTTGCCTAACAGTACTTGGTAGGCAATTTGTGAAAGTTGCTATATATTTTTTGTCATTACTTTACTGAAGGCACTTAATTGCTTAAATTCTCTTTGTTTTAACCAGAATACTCTCAGGTCTTGGATTGACTGGTACAATTGGTTACCAACTGTCGAGCTTGACTTCAGTAACTTATTTGTAAGGACTAACTTGGTTCTCTTTGAAAAATATTAATGTTGCAAGTTGCAACTTAGCATGTCTTTTCTTTGTCTTAGTACAGTGATTTGAGCAAGAACAATCTTCATGGTGATATACCTTACCAACTTCCACCTAATGCCATTCATATGTAAGTTGCACCTTAAAATAATGAATATTTGTCAACTCTGCTTTCATGCTTGCTATCGCTTTACCTTTATGTCCATTTTAAAGAATATAAAATGTCAAAGGAAACCTACAGTCATCTGTAACAAATCAGTTTGGCAGATCCTTGTGGTTGAAATCATTTCAAAACTATAGAGTCACAAGGCTAACATATCAACAGGATATCAATGTTCATTTGAGTTTAGTTTGACATCTTTTTATGTGTGCAGAGATCTTTCTGGAAATGCACTTACTGGAGGGATTTCTTATTCAATTTCTCAGATGACTGATCTTAACTATTTGTAAGGAGATTTTGAATTTCATTGCATCTGCTCCCATATTCATCAGTGCTTCTTAGTGATCAGTCATTTGATGATGGAACACAGAAATCTTGCCAATAACCAGCTCAGTGGACAGTTAACTGATATGTTCAGAAAACTTCCCAGTCTCTCATTGCTGTAAGATAGCTTCCGCTTGATTACACAATCTATCTATGTCTTCAAAACAAAGAAATTAATTTTGCTATTGTTGCCAATGATTTGTGACTGTGAAAATGGTTTCCTTTTTCCAGAAAGTATGCATATTGGCATTAGTAATATTTACTAGTCTATCTCTTTAGAATTAAAAAATTATAGTCATTTAAATCTCTTTTTCCTACTGACTTCAGGTTCAACTTATGTACATGATACATACTTAAAAAACCATGTATCTAGATTCTACAGCACTTACCATCGCATATTGTAAACCAATGACAGGAACCCTGCATTTCCACAGCACTTTACTTTTGAGAAACCTACAAACAGAGAAGATATTAAGTATGACATACAATGGGTGGCTTAAGTTTCATGACTTGCAGGTGTAATGAAGCTAAATATATTGATGGATTCATCATTGCAATATGAGAGTATTGTTGGTATTGGCTGAATCCTATGAGAGATCATTATAGAACACTTGAGACCATGTCTCCTCTTTCATTAGTTGTTTGCAACTTTGCATATATCAGAGCGATATCTTATGAGGATGGCATTAGGAGAGGCTATAAGTGGCTAGAAAGGAAGGCAATTGGAGAATTTGGGCGTGTCTAGTTGTGATTAACATACATGATTCCTAAGGTGAGACGTGTCCAATGCAAAAGGTTCAGACCAGCATTCGAAAGGTTCTTAGTTTGCCAATTAGTTAATTCTAGTGAACTTACCATTTCATTGAGGGTGTTTGTGCCAGCTACTTAGAGACCGATCTATGTTATATGTTGCATATTGGCAAATATACATGTTTTATGACATATATATAAGACATGCATTGATATGACAGTTTATGACATATCTATTTTATATGTTGCATATTGGCAAATATATATGTTTTATGACATATATATAAGACATTCATTAATATGACAGTTTATATGCGTATATACACATGCATATATACACACACACACCTACCCTTTTTTTTTGGCAAATGTACCATGGCGGCATGGCCAACTTATCTTTCATGGATTAGGTTGTTTAACAGATGCTTTCAATAGAATACTACTTAGGAAGAAATGAGAAACACCTATATGTTACTTTATGACCAAAATATTTAGAAGAACAACTCTCTTGTACTATAAGGGTAATTCTCTAAATAGAAGCAGCGTTAACAGAAAATAAATGAGAACTAAGATGATGAGATTCTTACTCCTAGATATTTGAGGAAAGAAAGAAACCTTGAAGTTTTATATCATGCATTAGTTAGTTGATTGTGACACAAGTTGTGGAATAACCTGGCCCAAGGAGTATTCAAAAGGTCCTTTTGGGCGTGGCCAGTGTTTATATTTTTTCTCAAATCATGTCCTACATTGAATGTGGGACTTGTTTGGAGGTATCAAAATCTATTACTACGCCCACTCAAACCTTTAATGCCCTATTAGGATCTACTAGATCACTAGGATACCAGGGAGATGTTGGATCTAGAGATTCAAGGCCCATCATATCATTCATCATCTGTTGCGTTCTATCTCTCTATCGAGCCAAAGGTTCAATCAAATGTGTAGGAAGTCCTGATATGACTAGCCACTGGATAAGTTAATACTTGAGATCGTGATTGTAACAACCCACATAGGTATTGCTTAGGTCTCCCCTCAGAAAAATTCTTAAAAGCTGTCCTTAAGAGTTAGGTCTGACCCTGTTTCAAATTATCTTCTGCAGCCGATGTAGGAGTATTATTTGATTTGTATTATACAAAATTAAATCACATAAGCGAAAATGATTAAGTCAAGTTATTAATAGTATGCTCACAAAGTCATGTATCAATCAGATCCAACTCTCTGGATTTGGGATTATGGGATATGATCATGTCTCTAGACATGGATCTGTGTCAATCATGTTGAATGATGTTTACTGTCTTAAACTATAATTGTACGTGCCATATTAACCACATCAAAGTATAGAGAAGCATTAACATTAAAAAAATCTTAAATTTTCCAAAGTAGTATATTGTGATGCACCACATTAATATTAACATCGAAGTATATATTTCCAAAGTCCTTGGTCATAACAATCTTCCACATTTAATATTCTGATGTATGGTTACGATCTAGATTTATTCCATGATAGGTGGCATGACACTATAGTGGTAGCTTAATGTTGTTATATGATCTACATCTTATCATGTGTAGCTCTTTCTTAGTCCACATATAAGGCGTGGTTTTTGGTTCTTTCGTACCAATTGATAAAACACTTTGTGCATTGATTCAATAACCTGTATTCTGTCTGAACGACATGAACAAGAATGCTTAAATCCGGATTATCTTGTCAAACATGCAAATCCAAATCAAAATCCCTTCTTGATGTGGGAGTATTGGAGTGCCAGAGTCAAATATACAAATCCAAGTCAACATCCTCTCTCGATGTGTGAGTACTAGAGTTCTACAGGCATGTAGAATAGTTATTAACTAGTATTAGGAAGTATTCAGAGCAATTATGTTCGTCATGCTTAAAGTTGATTCCAGTGATGTAGCCATCATGGTTTAAGAGGAATTTTGCACGTGAAGCTTATTCAGATTTCTTGTAATTTTACACTAGCCTTGCTTGATCATACCATGTTCGATTATCATCAAAGTCAATCTACTGGTGCATGACCATAGTGTTAGAGTGGTGGTAGGTGATTTGTATAAAATGTTTGGTAGTTTCATCTGAAACCTTATAAGTATTATATAAGTATCGATGGTGCTTTATGCAAATGATGGAGATCAATTCTTTTGTGAGAATGATGAGTTGATGATGGGTTTTGGCAACTTATAATTTTTACAAGTTTTTCCTTCTTAACTTCTAAAACAGATAATTGGAATTACAATTCTTTCTCTTTGGAGTTTGGATTTCCCATATATATATATTAAATTATATTGTTACTATACATGTGTTATTCTCTTTTTTGGGTAACTGGAAGGATCTTTCACTTGATCAACTATGTATTTTCACAAAATTGCATTTAACGCCAAATATAGTCATTTGCAAGCATTAGTATAGCTTGGGCTCTTCTCTATTTAACACAATTTCCTTTCTAGATTCACTTAACACAAATAATGATCTTGTTTGTAATTAGCACTTAAACAACAATTTACCTCTTTACATTAGATTCTTGATCTGATGCACGTACTTTTGTGCGTATGATCATATTCTATTATTACTAAGCCCAAGTCATGATATCAGGGATCTCTCGTTCAACCACTTCTCAGGTACCCTGCCTCAGAGCTTTGGATCTCTTTCAAGTCTCAAAACTTTGTAAGGAATGAAAGTTTTCTCTCTATCTTCTTGAGCTTCTGTTGAACTAATATTGTGTGTGTTGACTTGCAGACATCTGCAGAACAATCAATTTAGTGGTTCACTTGGTGTTCTTGCCATTCTTTCTCTTGATGATTTGTAAGTGTTGCTTAATAATCAGGTTATGAGTTAGATGTCCTTTCCATTTATTTTGAGTAGTGGATGGTGTATATTTTCAGGTGTAATTACGTACAATTTGTAATTCAGTTACACTGAAAGAAAGTTTTTCAAAGTTGATGGTGCTTTACTTTTTTTTTCTTTAATATGAAAAGTAATTGAATAAGCATAATTTTAAATATTTATGCTAATTTTTGTCAATTTTAATTTTAGTCCCTATCTTCTTACTTTTAGCTGTAATTATCAAGTTAAAATGGTTGTTTGATTAGAAAAATCTTTCAGATGCTTATTGGTTGTTAATAAATGAAGCTTAAGAATGTATTCAAGGCAATGAAAAGACAAATATAACATACTGCCAAGTGCCAAGTGCCAACTATATGATAATTATTAGGAGTTCAAAATTTACAGTATACATACTATGCGAAACTTGTAGAAAGCTTATGCACTAATCTGAGCGGGGTTTGAGGTACATACAAATGTAGGTTACATAGACAAGATGTAGCAGCTCTTTACAGCTTGAACTAGGAGGTCTCGTTCAGTAATTTTTAAGATGGTTGTGCTTTTGCTAACACGTCCTGTTCTTTCAGTATGTATTTTATCATCTTTTAATTCTGTTAATTATTGTTGAACAGTTTAAACGACTGAAAAATTGTTTGCTTGTTGTAAATAGTTAACTTGCGATTATCTGAGTAATCTTTAACCAGTTTTTTTTTGTTATGCTGCCAGGAATGTTCAGAACAACCAGTTTACCGGTTGGATTCCCAGCAAATTGAAAAGTATAGATGATCTTAAGTGAGCAGTCTTCAACTTTTTTTTTCCCTTTCCTCTTCTTTTACTGAAAATTGTTTTTGGTTACTGTGGATTTTCTGCTTTATGAAATCTTTTCTGATGGCTACTGTTTTCTTTTATAAGAGTCGATGGAAATTCTTGGTCCTCTGGACCAGCACCTCCAGGCATGTCTACAGCTGCAGACAGTAATGGTGGAAGCTCATCTATGTACAGCAAACAAACTGCAGGTCTGAAAGGTGCAGCCATTGCTGTGATAGTGATCGCTGTCTTGGTTGTGATTCTCATCTTCATGGCTTTTGTTAAGCGAAGATCTTCAGTTTCATCTTATTATATGGAGGAACAATTTAGCCAGAACAGATCATTTACACCTCTAGTAGACAAGGAGTTTGCAGGTATTTTCTTTGATCATGTTAATTGCCAGCGAATCTGTGTATAGTATTTTTTTTTGACAAATTCTTGTATATAGTATTGTTTGATAGCTGTTCTTATACAATATCTAATTGTATTATCATTTGCACTTCTAGTAGGTGAAGAGTTTTCTGGTAGTTCCTTTCATCATGTTAATTATCCAGAATACCTATTAACAGTGTCATATAGCTGCTCTTGTATGAGTTCTGATTGTAGTAATAGTAATTGTTAACTTAAGCGTATTTGATTCTTAGATGCATTCCACAAAATTCAAATCGAGAGCGAATCTCATGATTTCACTATCTATTTTGGGTTCGACAGCTGACAATATTTACATGCTGCAAAACCTTATTCATAATATTACACTGTACTAATTCTTTTGGCTAGATAATGGTGTTAAAGTTGTCTTCATTAGGTTGTACATTGCCAATATTTGCATGCATCTCATTGTTGGCACTCCAAAGTCCAAAGTTCCATTATTAGTAGCAACTATATGAATCGTAATATTCCAATCAGAAGATACCTGTTCTTTAGCCCCAACAAAAACCAAGCCTGTTACGGGACTATTCATTGGGCGCACCAGATTTATTAATAAATGTATTTAGGACACAATCTTTTACTTTGAGCACTATGATGTAGTTCATTAATATTTAAAAGTGGAAATTGCAGTTCAATTTAGATGATCCATGATAACTTTAATGTGAGCAGTTTGAAGGTTAACTGTAGGATACACAGAAGGTCCACATGGTTGGAAGCTAATCAAGTTCTTGCTGGACATAGGCATGTGATAGTGTTTAAGTAGAATGCTTAAAATGTAGAGGGGGCTTTTGGGTTGGTCTGCTTATTTTGCATTCATAAGACAATTGTAAATCTGCTCTGCATTATGGATCAAATTGTTGGGTGCTTGGAAAACAACATGTGCAAAGAGTTAGTGTTCTTGAGATGACAGTATCAGGGTGGATGCCTGAAATTATCAAAAAATAAAATTATTTATATTCTCAATAATTAGTGCGAAGAGGTAAAATAATTAATATTGATGGTATGAGGAGACGTAGAGGAAGACCTAAAAAGATTTTAATAGAAACTATAAGTAAATATTTAGGTATTTTGAACTTAATTAATCATATGACTTTCTTATAGATCTCAATAACAACAAAAGATTCACATAACCGACTGCAAATAGTTGGGACTCACGACTTTGTTGCTATTGTATTCTTAATAATTAAGGAAGTAAAACCATTTGTGGACATTGGTTTACTATTGAAGCCAGAAGCAAGTTGATTTCTATGTAGAGTAGGAATGTTGGTTTATTGGACATCAAAAAGTGATTACTTATTTCTTAATTTATTGCAAAGAGTTCAAAGAATTCATATTATCATTTATGTTAATTAGTGTTCATGTCTAATGGTGAGAGATCAAACCAAGGCAACTTATTTCAACATTATTCTTTTGTTAGTTTATCAGGAAGGTTATATTTACCACAGAATTATAGCTCTATTCAAGTTTCGAGTTGTTATTGTTCAAGTTGCTCGAATCCCAATAAGAAGCTCATTAAAGCTTTTGGTTCATTTATAATGTCTTCATTTTCTCTTCCACTTTTTCCTTTGAAAAATGAATTAGTACTATATAGTTCTGACTTGTAAGATCGAATTTAAAAGTGGTGCTAACTCTAGTTGTAATAGTTTTTTTATTTGTAAGGAAATTCATTCCAGACAAGCAATTTATAGACTAATCTGATTATTATAAGTAAACCCATTCCAGACAAGCAATGTATAGACTTATCTGATGATCAACAAGAGATTGATTACTGATCACAACTTGGTTGACATTTTATATCACCATTTGATATGTACTTTGTAGCTAATGTCTTCACTTTCTCTTCCTATTTATTTAAAAGTGAATTAGTGCTAAGTGATTATAAGATCTGAACTTAAATGAGCCCTGTGTATAGTTGATGTGAATTCAATAGTTCTTTTTATTTGTAAGGATCACAAGGAAATCCATTCCAGACAAGCAATGTATAGATTTATCTGATGATCAATAAGAGATTGAACATTGATCTCAGTCTATCATAACTTGGTCAACATTTCATAATACCATTTGATATGTATTTATTAACTAGTATAATTGATCTTGTTGCCAAAGTTATGTGACTTTGGTTTAGTAACTTTAATTCCTCCAAGACTTGGTACTCTTATTCCACTCCTTAGCTTGTTGAATAGAAGTCAATGTACACCAGTTTAATTTAGTCTTGATCTTGATGATTGATAATTTCTGGAACTCGTATCTGATGAGTCAAATGTTTTTTTGTTAATTTAGTTGGTTGTATGCCTTTCTTAAAGATTTTCTTTTTCTGTCACTTTGACTATCGATCTTTTATGGAATCTACTTATAGGACTTAAGGATACTTCTCCAGTTGGCTTAAAGGCTACGGAAACAGCTTCCATGGGACTTAAAGCATCATTTGCTGATACTCAAAAGTCGTCCACTGATAATGACTTTGCAAAGACATTTAATTCGAGAAGAGACACAGATCTGATTTGTTTACCAACTTACTCATTAGCAGATCTGCAAGCTGCTACTCTAAACTTTAGCTCAAGCAGCCTTCTTGGGCAAGGAAATATCGGACAAGTGTACAAAGCAAAATTTGCTGATGGAAAGGTACAGTGAGGTTTGGAAAATTTGCATCTAACATAAGTATGTCCATAGATACCTGTCTCCATCTCCCTTGTCATATAGCTATAGTTTATAATGGGCATATATTGTATATATACACAATTCCATGTGTACATATGAATTCCATGACTTTGGGTATTGTGCTGTGTTTCGGCAACATGATATTTTGCTGTTGATGAAATAAGCCTGTCCTTATTGGCTTTTTATTTTATATAATCATAAGAACATGAATTGTAATAATTGCTTTTTTGTTTTGCTACTTCATTGTGGCTCTATAAATTATTTGTTTGTGGGTCATGCACATGGATCATTATCCATTATTCAATTATAATTAAGGCCATCATGTTCATTTGAATGCTGTTTGTGTTTTGGTTGCTTATTGTTGCTTTAGGTATAAAAAACAAATTTCCTAGTTGATGGATTATGTAATCTTATTTGTTGAAGAAGTCGTATTCTTGAATTTGGTTTTATTGTTCTGAATTTTGATCCTAAATATCGCTAGCCTTATATATAAGTACAAGCAGGGTTTGCCATATCGCGGCGTACCGCTCGGCACGTGCGATACGTATCAATCCGACAAGGGATTGGTATGCGGATCGCCCTATATCGAGCGGTACACGTTACATGATCTCGTATCGCTCGATACGGGGTATGTACTGGTCGACAACAATTAAAATTCGATCATTATTGATCGATACAATCGTTACCGACCTGTATTGGTTTGTAACAATCAGATTAGTACCGTTACCGATCAAGGGCTAAGATTGCCCAGTTTTAAACGGTCAATTTGACTATTTGAATCATAGGTAAGGGTTTTTAAACCTTTTCCTCTCCGCTCTTTCAACTCATTTCACTCTTTCAAGCTCTTTAACTCCTTTAAACTCTTTCTCACTCATATATCTTTGATTCTTACATTTTTGCTCTCTTAAACTCAACAATGTTGCGATTTGTGGATTGGATCAAATTTGGAAGGCTAATTTGGGAGGATTAAGAGGAAGAATACTCTAATCAAGAGGAACTGCAGATACTCAACCGTCGCAGTTGTCCGTCTAGTGTGCAAAGGCAAAGGGGAAGGTAGTAGTATCAATTGCATCGTTGGAAAGAATTGAGTCTAGAGACATGGTAGCGACGAGACACTTTTTCAATCGTATTCAATAACCCGCTTAGTCTAGAGACATGGTAGCGATGTGAATAGCAGTGTCTCAATCGATGATGGTGACGACGCTGGGGAGTTGATGGTCTTGTCTACACAATTTGAGAGTGGTGTATGGACTGAGGAGCAGTATTTTATACATACCACCCAAGATTCGAACTATGGAACTCAATGAGATATTGGTCACGTTTATACACGGAAGAGGAAGAGGAAAGCAGTGGATGATTTTGAGCAGATGCGACAGAGCCTACATGACGTAGACACAAAGCGAAGCTCATCGTATTCACAATCGTCATATTTTGGAGAATCTTACGACTAACAACAATACAGTGATAGTTGGTCAAACTTCTTCGGGCAGCAATATAGTGATTGATCTTATGATATGGAGTAGCAGATTAGTGACGAAAGTAGTAGTTTTGACATTATTCTTCATTCTTCACGCTAATACATGCCACAATTGTCTTTGCCTTTGGAGCCGCCTCGAACACATGTGGTATACAACAATTAGAATACGACTATCATCACATTGATGCACCAATGTCATATAGTGTATTAGTATACTATGTTGTGAGATCAATTTCAAAATTAGGTCCCATAAATATTACAAATTGATATATAGATATATAACATCGAGGCCCTTGATCCATCGCTCGTGGAGTCATATCGTTCTTTTTATGATAAAACGAGGTATATTCATCGATTCATTACTTAATTCATTTGAATTTTAAAGTTTAAGTTGCTTAAAAAATAATTTAACAATTCAAATCATTTCTTAGTAGATAATTCAATATTAACGGAAGGACGATTCGGAATGTACCACAAAGCTACTTCTCAAAGCCTGAAAATGATATCTGTCACAATTTTTTCCCAATTTAGATTATTTTTGCTAAAATTATACTAAAATTATATCTATTTCCAACTTAAAAATCCTAATCTAACATTTTTTTTTCCAAGATTTTTTGGAGCTATTTTTGGTAATTTTATTGTATCATTAGTATGCCAAGACATATTGACATATGATACGTCGATATGCCTCAATATGTATTGTACCGATGACTAATCGGTATACTGGTACGGATCGGTAAGGCGAACCTTGAGTATAAGTTTTTTTTTTTAGGCTTGGCCTAGTTGCCCAACTTTAGTCTAGCTTGAATAATTAAATTTTAGCTGAGTTCAAACTGTAGATGATCATGATCGCCATGGGCAATGATTATTGAGGTTATTATCATTTTTTTGATATATTGAAGTCAAATTGTTGGCACAAAGGCAAAGAGTCTTAACTCTTAAGTGGCTTGTGCATCAGGAAATATATTTTCTACAGATGTGAATTTGTGAATCATTCTCTTTATATATTCATACATACATATGTATATGTATACATGTAATGAATATGTTTAAACACGTGTTTCTTCATCATTGATAGAGTTTGGTGGATGCAATAAGTTGTCATATGGCATGTCTTTTGGCTGCCTGCAAAGCTTGTTGAAGAAAAAGAAAAGGAAATTAATGCGTTTTTTAAAGGTCGTATCCAAAGAAGAAAGTCATTCCCAATCAATAATTACTAAATAAGGAAGGTTACCTATTGGCACTTGCAAGTAGATCTTCTTTGAAAAAAGGAAACCTTGACTCAAAGATTAAGATATGCTTAAATAAAATTTTCTTATTTGTTCTTTTTATTTGGAGGGTTTATTCAAAAGGATAATGGTTGTAAGCAATGAAATGACAATGTAATTGAAATTTATATTAATAATAAAAACTTTTCTTTCTTATGATTTGTGATTCCATTATCCACTTGTGAGACAAGGGAGATATGAGGGCTCCATCCCTAGGAGTGATTCCTAGAGTGAGAGAAGGCTTGATATATGTACCTTTCATTTATAGATTATTTGATGTCTTCTTCCTTCCACCTAGTCTTTCTGAAACATACATTTCATAAAATTAAATATAATTAAGATGTTTTACAGCCTTGTTCTTGATTCTTGAAATGTTTTGATCTCTTTTGGGTTCCTTCCACATGTCATATCAATATGATATTAAACCTTACATAGTTTTACCTATGTTATTTCAACCACTCACATCTTTGTTATGCTGTCATATCAGATCACTTCAGTCAGGAACATTTTATGACAAACTGACTTAAAGAGACTAAAAGTAAAATCATGATCCATCATTAAATTTATGTTTGTTCTATTGCAACTGACTTGAAGAGGATCTTATAATGGAAAATTAATTATTAACTTTTGATGATGTTATGAATCTGATTGCTGTAACCTCATTTTATAACAATTAATGGAGTCCTAAAACTTGCTACAATATTCAAATAAATTCATTTGTAGAATTTGTGATCATTAGTGCTTTCTCAGTCCTTTGCCTTTTTACTCTATGTGGCATAATTATTTTGATCAGATAGCTAACTGGACATATTCCTCCATTTAATTGTGAGCATTAAGACTGTCTAGGTTTGTTATTAAAGACGTTGTCTATTCTGCATTATTGGAGAGTTGACAATATTAGTGATTTCAATAGGCGCTCGGGGGTTCGCCTAAGCGCTCGGGCGAGGCGAGGCGAGACCCGAGCGCCTCACTTCATTTCCAGGCTACGCGCTTCAAAGAGGCGCCGACTGGGCGCTCGCCTGAGCCTAGGTGTTGGGCGTTTTGGGCGAGTGCCCAGGTTAAATCGGGCGACCAAACCAACGTTAAAACGCTGGTTCGGTCTGCTTTAGTTGGTTCAATCGAACCAACTAATGCACCTTTCTCTCGCATCTTCCCCAACCCTAATCTTGCTCGTCGTTGTCGCTGCTCGCTGCCATTGTCGTCGTTGCCGCTGCTCGCTGCTACGCCGCTACCGCTGCCAATCGCTGCCGCCGCTGCTTTCTCCCATTGCCGCCGGTCGCCGCTACGCCGCTTGCCGCTATCGTCGCTATCGCCATTGCCGCGCGCGCTGTCATCATCGCTATCGCTTGCCGCTGCTCGCTCATGCTGCGTTGGTTGCTTACCGCCGCCACTATCGTTGCTCTCGCTCCCGCTCCCACTGCTCGTTGCTACCGTTGCCGCTGCCACTATCGCCGCTCCCGCTCCCGCTCCCGTTGCCGTTGCTCGCTGGTACCATTGCCACTGTCGTCGCTCACCACTCCCGCTCCCGCTGCTCGTTGCTACCGTTGCCGCTGCTCTCAATCGCCTTCGGTCTTCCCTTACACTCTTCTCGATAGTATATTGTTAACAGTATGTTAACAATATACTGCTAACTGTTAACATTATTTTTGTTTATTAGATTAATAATATATTATTTTGATTTTAATACTATTTTTTATTTATTTGAAATTATTTTTATATTTTTATTTAAATAATTATATTTATTAATTATATTATATATTTTTATATTTTGGCATCTCGCTTTGCTCGGGCGAGGCCTCGAGCGTTTTTGGACCTTGGCGCCTAGCGCTTTTTAAATCACTGGATAGTATAATTAGGAATGACCAAACTTTGAGCGATCAATATATTCTACCTTATATCACAACGGTGTGGGAAACTTTGATCATTACGATACAGGATTTTTATTTTCCCCTCACAGGCTAGGATTATTATTGAGATGATAATTGGTAGATATATGTCCTGCAAAACAAGGACTAAATAAGAAGCATATGAGTTGGATTACTATAGATATGGGTGGAATGCACCAAGATTACAGGTTATAAAAGGATATTCTTGCATTGTCAAGAGTTTTCAACAATAGAGAATGAAATACAAGAGAGTGCAAAAGCAAAACAGACCGGTTGGGCATCTCTCAGTTTCTGATTGCCACATTTTTGTTGTTTTGAGTGGTCAAGTTCAGGTCTGGTATCTTGTGTCAATGGAGATGGTACATAGGATTTCTATGACAATGTAGTTTGATGTCACATGCTGGGGCTGTTAATTAAATTATCCTATTGCCTGTACGTTTTGCATTTTAATTGATTTATGACTATAATGGTTGGGTATTCAAACTTCTGCTAACTATTTATAATATCATAAACGCTAGTCAAATGTGGTTGAGATATACTTCGCTCATGGTGCTTTCTCAGGTTTTGGCTGTCAAGAAGATGGAGGCGTTAAATTTATCTGGACGCTGTTCTCATGACTTCATGGAAATAGTGTCTGGCATTTTCAAGCTGCACCATCCAAACATCGCTGAACTTTTGGGCTATTGCTCAGAGCCCGATTACCAATTTTTAATCTATGAATTCCAACAGAATGGTTCTCTACATGGATTTTTACATTTATCGGATGATTATAGCAAACCATTGACTTGGGAAACTCGAGTAAGGATTGCTCTTGGGACAGCACGTGCTGTAGAGTAAGTAGATAGCAATTACAAGCAATGTAAAGAACCATTCAGTTACAAATTATTTAATTGAAATGCCTGATAGTCATAGTGAGCATGTTTTTCTCCCTGTATATCTAATTTACATTTGTCTTCTCTTAATTTTGATTAAATATGTTCACTGTCAATTCAGGCTTCAGGACTTCTTGGATGGTGCATGCAAGATCAACAATTTTAGTTGATCATTTTTAATATTTCCAGAAGTGGTGGAACAAAAACTGCTAATTTTTTCTTTGCAGCTTAAATTTTCATGAAAATTGTTTACATGACAATATTTGGCAATTTTTTTTAGGACTTGTGGTTTCCTCATAGTTCATTGCAAACTATCTAATATATCTAAGCAAGGTCAAACTTGGGATGCTAAGAGTCAGATAGTTGTCAATAAAATTGTACAGGTCTGCAATTGGAATTGTACTTAAAAGAGTTGAGAGTGTGCTTATCTGCAAATGCTGGTCTAATTGAAAGTTATATATGATTATTAGGACTGAGCATTCCCACAATATTAAAGTTCTACTGTATTCTATAACAAACAAAAAGGAGGAAGTAAATGGAATAGCGATGATTTACTTCCAATTAGCATCCTCAATCACACTGTGTTAAAACCATCAACCTAGGAAGCCCTGAAATTTATTTACAGAATAGAACTCTCACGGAGTGTCCTACTTTTGTAGTTTTGTGATCTTTGTCTTCAAATGATTTAATCATCCAGTTGCATGTTATGGTTATCCTGTGCATTCTAAGTTTTGTGTAGGCATATGCAGGTCTTTTATATGATAATTCATGATAACCTTTCCAAAGACAGGAAATACCTATCGTGGTTAGTTGTTAAATAAAGTATATTCAGCTGTAACAATTGAATTAAGTGCCAAAATTACAACTTGATCAATTTTCATCTTTCTTAATCTCCTAGTGATTTTATCAGGTGTCTATTACTAGTTAATATATCTGTTGCCATGTTGTAAATATCTTCCTAATTTCATCTGACAATCACTTTATATTTATCCAGGTACTTGCATGAGGTCCACTCCCCATCTGTGATCCACAAAAACATAAAGTCTTCAAACATATTGCTTGATGCCGAGCTAAACCCACACTTGGCTGACTGTGGTCTAGCACCCTTCTTTGAGGTTTCAACTAAAGTTCATTTGCACCTTGTCATGGAATCATTTACGACATTGAAAACCACAAATCGGAGTCACTGAGTCCTAGTTCTGTCTTTTTGCAACAGGATACAAATGAGAACTTGGGTCCTGGATACAACGCTCCTGAATGCACAAAACCTTCTGCCTATACAAGGAAGAGTGATGTCTATAGCTTTGGAGTGATCATGCTGGAGTTGTTGACTGGCCGTAAGCCCTTTGACAGGTAATCGGAGATGCTGGCACTCTGAGACTAGTCGTTAAGATCTTGCCCTTTTCACTCTGTGTTTAGCAGAGACAATTCAGGTTAAGATAGTTCAGCATTCTTTCCGGTGCATGCAGTGTGTTATGTAAATAGAGGCAATGCAGCCAATGGATCCCGGTCTTGATATTTATGGAAGCAATAGTAATACGGTGGCATCGGCCATTTTCTCAGGGTCCAGATACCTAACCTTTATTAAATTCCTGGACACACATAAATAGCCATTTAATGGGCCAAAATGTTCATTAAATAAGATCTATTGGTTTTCTACTAGTGTGCAAACTTCCCAAAATGATCTGTTGTGACCCAACACTTTTTATGTGGATACTGTTATCTCGAGGACCTACCACTTGCAGTTTTACCTTTCTTTCATTGTCTAATTTTTTTCTTTCTATTTTTAATAATTTACAGTTCTAAGCCAAGAATAGAGCAGTCATTAGTTCACTGGGCAGCACCACAACTTCATGACATTGACACGTTGGAACGGATGGCTGACCCTGCCCTCCATGGACTCTACCCGCCAAAGTCATTGTCACGATTTGCCGATATTGTCACCCTATGTATCCAGGTAACATGCTTTATGAACTTCTTCTCGTACGCCTTTCTATGTGACTGCTCTGCTTGAGAGTCTTGACGAGCGTGAGACTGTTTCACTGCACATTTTAAGCATCATATGGTGTAGTTAGCTGAACCTTTCTCTTAGTGAGAGTGGCTGTCATATAACAATTTATCAAAGGTGTGATATTTAGAGCAAGATTCACCGTACCGTGACATATCGCTCGATGTGAATGGTACATACTAGTTCGATATGGAACTTATATAGGCGGTACATCGGTATGCCTCATGTATCGTGTGTTGGTATGCTCGGTACGGCTCGGTTCATACTGAGCCGATGGTTGGTACACCGGTACGGACTAGTAAGGAGAGCCATGATTTAGAGTATTGTGTACTTGTATATTATAACTTCATCCACAGGTAACTTATTTCTATGTTTCTTTTGATTAATTCAGTCAGAGCCTGAGTTCCGGCCTGCCATGTCAGAAGTGGTACAGGCATTGGTTCATTGCGTTCATTGCACTAGCATCAACAAAAGGATTGGTGGGGATCTAGGCGCCTCTCACAGAAGTGATGATTCTGACTCTGGATATTATTGAGCAAAACTTGGAACTCGCCGAAGGCAGCCGTGTATCCGAGGCCATCGCAATCAACCTGTCATGCCGCCGATTGATATAACAGGTCCTTTGTTGCAATCTTATGATAAATATCAATGAACATTATTTCGGTTTTCGTAAGGAAAAACATCTGTAATCGCTGTGGATTCACGATGCATGAGCTGTATGTAATATATCCATCCAAAATCTTGTGACAACTCTGGTTGCTATCAAGAATCGTGTTTCTTGTGAGTGACACTGGAATTTCATGCTTTGAAGTGCGCCATCGATCTATATGTTTAACCTTTGGGATCTCAAAAACTGAAGTCAATTCTTTTATTCACATTATGTAGTCTTTAGCAGTAAAATTTGGTTGGCCGAGTCTTTTCCAGTGTGCTCGTTGACCTGAACAAGAACAGCAGAATTGTAATGCCTACTATTAGTAATCCAAAGCAGGCATTGGTGGGATCATTGTAGATTAGCCTTCTAAATCAGGAAGTCAATGTTTAATTAAATAATCTTGTGCTAAATGTTGATATGTGATGTACCAAAATTTGTAATCATTATTTATTTTTTTTGTAATATATATTCCAATCATTACGTGAAAAATTATCTGTATAGTTTTTCTCTTTTGGGATAAGTTTCAAAAAATATTTGTAAAGATAAAAGATGATGGCAAAGGCTTATAAATGCCTGATTCTTATCATATTCTAAAAAATACTATCATATTTTTCTCTACTCGTGAATGTTAGATTAAATATTATTATCATATTCTAAAAAATTAGTCTAAAAACTATTCTTACCAATTTATTCTAAAAAATGGTTAACACCGAATACATATCAAAATTTGTAATTGTTATTTCAATTTTTTTTGGCAATATATATGTATATATATTACAAAAACTAGTATCTTACATTTCATGTCATGTCATGTCATGCCACGTTGGTTGCAATAAGCGCGACATGCCTCGGTCATCTCTCTGTTCCAGCGGCGGCCTCGTAAACGCCGATCCGCTCCCTGTGGCGGCCGAGAACGGCCGGCAACGGTGGCCAACGGCGGGGAGTGTTGCTGACGTCCGCCTGCTGCTCGATTCCAAGTAAGAAGCCAGGCCAGCCTCCTTCCCCCTTGCTCTACCGCCGACCAAGATCGTCGATCCAGTTCTCTCGCTTGCTTCCTCTTCTTCTTAAACCCCGTCCTCGATTCGAGGAAGAACACCGATTTCCACAAGTAGCTCGTGCTTTTGTGCGCATCTTTCTCCACTTTCGTTTCTTCTTGCCTGATGATGCTGGGATTTCTCTTCTTCTGTGATGGGTAGAGGTCCGTTGCCAAATTCTATGGGTGTGTGCTGGATAACATGGCTCGGAGAATCTTAATTCGTAACATAGCTTCATAAGCTTAACCTTGTGCCGAACCCTAAAGTCCGGCCCCTTTTGATGTAACCTTCAAATCGATTTGTCGACTCGAGTCACTCGATGCTTTCCCACAAGATGTAATGCCAGATTCGTGTGGGAGATGAAACCTTCAACTCAGGTACCCTCTTCTATGGCCGATCAAGCTTGATGTCAATCTGTTGTTTCATGTCCAAATGCTATCGATGCTAATTCTCATGAAGGTGGTCATCGGCATGGTAGATGCTGAATCTTGGCTCTATTTTTTTCTCTTTACGCTGAGAAATCACCTCAAAAGTAGAAATTGTATGCCCTGAGGTTTCAATACTTATTCTTATTGTATGTTCGAGTCTTTCTGCTTATCTTTTGCTGCATCTAATTGGTGGTCGTCAGGCCCTGCAAGGCGATCATAGCTCACACTGGTGCGTAGCAAAAAGGGGCAAAGCATGGCATTGCAATGTATCCATAGGTAAGATGGCATTTTGGTGCATCATTATCTATTCAGTTGATGCAATGTAACTTGTGTTTGGCAACTTCTGCGCTATCTAAATGTAGCAAAAAGGGGTAAAGCATGGCATTGCAATGCATCCATAGGTAAGATGGCATTTTGGTGCATCATTATCTATTTAGTTCGATGCAATGTAACTTCTGCGCTATCTAAATGTATGCATTCCTGGATGGAACCCGTAACAAAATCGTCATGCGATTTCTTGTGCAACAATCTAACAGCATGAAAATGCAGGTGCACCGCTGCGTGTTGGGCAATGTTGGGCAATGAGTGTATGATGAAAAATGCAGGTGCACCGCTGCATGTTGGGCAATGTATGCATTTCTGGATGGAACCCGTAACAAAATCGTCGTGCGATTTCTTGTGCAACAATCTAACAGCATGAAAAAATGCAGGTACACCGCTGCGTGTTGGGCAATGAGTGTATGATCGCTCCGTTCATCTCAAGATTCGCAAAACCAATTAGCTACTGCAATGTACACTCAACAATGCAGGCTATCATGTTCTCTTCTCCTGGTGAGTTTTCAACATTCATGGAAAGTGTGCTTTTGTGTTCTTGCTATTTGCTTTAATAATTTGGCATATATTAAAATCCCCATTATTAATTGAGTATCATATTTGGAGACCGCAATGGTTGCCACTTGGTTGCATTAGTTGTGTCTCCTCATGGTTTCATGCAAATTAGTGAAGCATAAGTCTTGAATATGAAACTAATTGTATTTATTAGAAAAAAAGTGTTTCTCCAATTAATTTGGATACCATGAGCTTCAGAAGATCTTGAAGCCATTTTTACTACAGTAAGATGTTCTGTTTTTGTTGTCATTACGATAAAAAGATATGGTTATTTAGATGTGGCCCTTTAATTTGATTATGATGGGAATTAGGTGCATCAAACTCTTTCAGCGAACATGCTCCTTTGATTACTACGGTTTTTGTTGATTGCTTCTTTGTAAATTTGGCCTCGTAGAGACAATAGCTAAGTTAGCTTCTGCAGATAGGGTTCTATCTTTCCGAGAACATAGCTTTTATGTTTCCTGGGGATTTCTATTTCTGGAACTAGCATTATTAGAATATATATACATATATATACATACATATATATATATATATATATGTATATATATATATACATATATATACATACATACATACATAGACATATACATATATATATATATCATAGATAGATATACATATACATATATATATATACATAGATAGATATACTTCTTATATATACATACATACATACATACATATATATATATATATATATATAGGAAGTATATTTGCTCCAAAAAGAAAAGTAGGAATTAAGGAACTGTGTCTCCAGCAAGAAATTTCTGTGGATGGCTTCCATCACGACAGATCCAACCTAGGAAAAAAAACTGATGTAAAAGAGGGAAGGGACAAGACTGGTTGCTGAACAATGAAATGGCTGGAGAAATCTGGCATGGTTTTCCTCCCGACACAAGTGCACACTGTATAACAAAGGGCTTAATTTTGGTGGCTAACATCCATAGCAAGATAAGATTTGGTTCTTGTTACTGAGCTTTGGCACATTTAAACTTTAAGGAAATAGTCTAGTAGCTCCCAAGGAGTTTAAATCTATAAATTGTGAAACCAAGTTGAAACAGTAACATTGGGTTTTTCCTTTTCCTTCTTGAATGTCATCTTTAAGAATCCAATGAGTTTTAACGAGCATAGCTAATCCCTTTTCCAGAATATTAAGCATGCCTTGAGCGGTGCCTAATATGTTTGCACATGCTAAATATAGTTCATTTTATGCACTTGTCTTGATTTGGTCGATCAGGATAGGAAGAAAGGTTCCTTCCAACATGGCTGGTCATATTTTTTGATGTGGCAGAATAACAATTAAGCCTTTATTGCTTTTACATATTAACATGTCAGGATGCACACTCTTGCCACAAACATGTTGTATTAAGATGGATTGACGAGATTTGCTAAATAACACCACTGTTAAACTATCTCATAAATGAAAAAATAAAAACAAGGGGGAGGAATTAAGTAATATTTGTATATATAACCCTATAGTCTGTTATCGTCAGTCTGAACGTCTTGGATTGTTCAGTAAAGTCTTTCTTCTGGTTTGTTTGCTACATTATATAGATAAAAACATTTCTTCATATGCACATTAGTTCTGTATCTGCACAACCTCACATGCAAAACATTATTTGGGTATGCACATGCATGTGCATGTTAAAATTCTTGCCTAGGTCTTTCTGGTGACTGTGCTGATCTTGGACCAATCATTCTTGGAATATGATAGTTTGCTAGTTCGTCGATTCACCTACATATGGATTCACTTACATTATAAAAGGATATGCTTTTTTTTTCTCTCTTTTTTTTTTACAAAGAATAAATGGTGAAGACTGGATCTGATCCCAAGACATTATTATCAATAGTCCAAGCTTTATTTGGCTAGGTGATATCTTCAAAGTTCATCGGATGATGTTTTGAATACTGAATCTTTTGGTAAGTGATCTAGCATATTCCATTATAGGACCGATATATTAGATGGTGCAAGGGATATCGTAGGTCACGCATGAGCATATCCTCAGTGCCCACGGTAACTTGTGCACGTCGGGTTGGCCTTTTGCCAAGTGTGCTACATTGAATTCTTTGTGAAAGAACAAAGTCACATTCAAGCAGTGAAAGTAATTATCCCTAATATCAAGTTGATTGTTCGCAGTGATTTAAAAAGCACTAGGCGCCAAAAGGCGCCAAGGTCTAAAATCGCCCGAGACGCTAGGCGCTCGCCCAGGCGTTAGCCCGAGCGAAGCGAGGTGCTAAAATATAAAAATTTATAAATATAATTAAAAAATATAATTATTTAAATAAAAATATACTATTAAATGAAAAAAATCTACGGCACAAACTCACAATGTCACATTACTAAAAAGTTTCAAAAATTAAAAAATAAAATTTTACATCAAAGTCATTCATCATCATCAATATTATCGTCATTTTTATATAAATTATCTTCATTGAATTCATCCTCTTCATCTTTCTTTCTCTTCATCAAAATATGTTTCATTCTCAATGATTTCAACAATAGCAGGAGTCGAGGTTGATGCTTTTGTACTCATTTTTCTTTTTGTCATCTGTCTTGTATATGTTTATAATTCTCCAGCACCTGAAGCTCTTGTCACATCTCTCTATATCAATGTATCATCTTCAAATATAAGCTCGTCTTCGGCATCTTGCAAGTAGGCACTCATTTCTCCCACCAACCACTCATTTGAATCATCAATATCTTGTAATGAGATTGGATCAATTGTATTTCGTAAATTATGACGAGCCTTCAAAGCTTGATTATATTTTATGTAAACAAGATCATGTAATCGCTGATGTTCCAATCGGTTCCTTCTCCTTGAGTGAATCCGTCAAGTCATATAATTTAAAAATATATTAATATATCTATCTAAATAAATAAATTAATTGAAACAAAAATATTTATTGATTCTTACATGCTCAAAGACACTTCAGTTTCGCTCACAATCCGAAGCACTACATGTCAAACTAAGTACTTTGATAGTAAATTGCTGTAAGTTCGGGGTAGAATTTTCAAATAGACTCCACCATTCAGTTGTAAAATTTATATTATTATTAATAATAACATAATAACATACTATCGATGAAAATTAATTATCTCAAATTATTAATACCCGTAGACGTAGTTGTCCTGGATCGAACTGTCATTGGAATTTCAAAAAGACCTTCAGCATTTTTATACAGAGATAATTCACGAATAATCTTATCTTGCACCTCAACGCTTGAAACTAATCTTGTAACGCACTGATATAACACATCCAAAACTTTTGCATCAAACCCAACAGATTTAATCATATAAAAGAATTCATGGTTCAAATAATATCTTGCTGCATGTAAGGGACGATGAAATTGACAATTCCATCTTTTGTCAATGATTGTAAAAATTTTCTCATATTTTTCTTTATTTTCATTAAAAGACCTTTTAATCGTCTCTTTTGCTCTATCCATAGTCTCATAAATATATCACATTGCAGGTTTATTTTTATTATACACCAATCGAAGGACTCGAACAAGAGGGTCCATTACCTTTAATATATAAACCACATGATTCCAAAAGGATGGCATTAAGATGATATTAGTAGTCTTCTTGTCTTTTGTTTCTTTTGCTCATTTGCTTATCACCCATTTCTCAGAAGTAAATATGTTTCTCAGATTATGCTTTTGACGATGCCCACTCTGTAATGTCAAGAATGAAGTAGCAAATCGGGTGACACCATATCTCACTAATTCTTTATTTCCTGTGAATTCTCTCGTCATATTCAAAGCCCCAGTATGATTATAAAGAAATCCAATAATAAAATTACCCTTTCTAAAGTTTTCTTGATGTCTGGGATCTTTCCAATATCCTTCAACATTAAATCAATACAATGTGCCGCACATGGAGTCCAATATAAGTGATGTCTTTTTTATTCAAGTAATTTACCTGAGACAAAAGATAACAAAAATGATAAGACTTACAATTTTAATACATTTAATTGAAGATAAAATAATTAAAAATTTAAAAATTTAAAAGATGAATATTACCATCTAATACATAGTTGCTTCCATTGTCGGTTATGACTTGAACGACATTTTGTTCTCCAATTTCTTCCACAAACTTGTCAAGTAAATCATATATCTTATCTCCAGATTTTACAAAAGATGAAGCATCTATTGACTTCACAAACATAGTCCCTAAAGAACAATTACCCATAAAATTAATTATACTTCTGTGTCTTCTATCAGTCCAAGTATCTGACACAATAGAGCAACCATGTGTTGCCCATGATTTTTTATGACCCTTTAGTAAGTCATTTGTATAATTCAACCCTTATTGCAATAATGGAACTCGCATCTCATAATAACTTGGAGGTTTTAATCCTGCATCATATCTTCCAATAGCTTCAATCATTTCCTTAAAATCTGCTCAACGAGTAGTACTAAGAGGAAGACCACACGATAGAAGATCGAGCAATATGTTGAATTGTTCTTCCTTTATTTTTTATCACAAGCATCACTTATATTTGTTTGTCTAAATTTTGAGCCTCCTGCTTGCCTTGTTGTTTCTGTGATCCTTGAAATATATACAGATCCATCGATCCTTTTTTAGCCTTCTTAGTACTCACAATTTCTTTTCCTTTTCTATCAGATATTTTTTTTCCCATTTTGGTTAATACTCAAAGAATAATCTTCTTCTTCATTCCTGAGATATTCAACATCATCTTCTGGTAAATTTCCGTAAGATTCATTCTTTGTTATCTTCTTTTCATTCATATAACTCAGTAACTCTTCTTTAACCTCAGGTGGACACTTTGTGCAAACTGTTGTATTCTTCAAAATTTCTTACTAGATGTTGTTTTGCACGAAAAATACCACATTTAGTAGTCTTGTCGCATAACATACAAGTCACTGCATTATACTTCCATGCAGGATCTTTTTTTTATGTCATCATAGAATCAATTGAGTTACTCTGAACACTTGCCATTTATCTTGAAACCTAATAATAATTTCAAATAAATAAAAATTAACAGTATTAAAAATAAAATATTATATTATTATTTTAATAAAAATTTGTTAATTTATCTTTATCTCAAGCATGAAGGAGAAGATCGAGCCTGTCGATAGCGGTGGGAGCGGTGAGCAGGTAGGAGCGAAAGCGAGCGTGACTGCTAGAGTCGACGACTTACTTACGACAAGAGCGAAAGCGAAGCGGCGAAGAGCGAAGCGAAGCGACGGCGATGGCGAGCGAGGCGTAGCGGCGGCGGCGGGCAGAGAGAGCTAATCGCGAGGTTTAGGGTTGGAAAAATCGATTTATCGATGATTTAGTTGGTTCAATCGAACCAACTAAATCACATTAGACCGAACCAGATTTTTACATCTGGTTCGATCGCCTAGTTTAACCCAGGCGCTCGCCTGAAGTGCCCGACGCCTGAGCTCGAGCGAGCACCCAGGCAACGCCTCTTTGAAGCGCGTCGCCTGGAAGCCAATCGAGGCACTCGGGCCTCGCCTCGCCTCGCCCGAGCGCTTAGGCGAGCGCTCGAGCGCCTTTTTAAACCATTGAATTTGCTCGGTAATGATTCTTCACATAAATTTGAATATTAGCTTTTGTCATAGAGCACACATAAAAAAACTCCATGGAAGTGCTTGTTTAGTAAAACAAATACATGTGGTGAGTATGATACGGTAGATTACATTGTGTTTAGCTTTCTATTTTTCTGGTCCCATGTTCTATTATTACCTTACACATTTAAAGGATTCTTTTCTCTTAGTCTCTTGAAGGAAGGAGCAGTCCCCTGTGCCAAACAAGTGACCTATGAACATGGCGTGGTCTCAGACCAAGTTGGTGTCTCACCAAAAAAAAAAGGGAGAGAGAGCCGCAGACGGCAGCTGGGGATGTTGGTGGCCCTTCGTAGATTTAGCATTGGCAGGTAACCAACGACTACCACTTGTGCAATGCTGAAGTTGCTATAGGCCATAACTATACATCGAACACATTTGGTTTTTGTTCAAGCAATGGGATGTTGTTCCTGGTCGTCCCAAGTCAGCAACCGTGTCTTCTTCTGTCTTCCATAATTGGTTGCAAGTGATTACAAAAGGCATTCCTAGTTGTTATTTGACAGTCCATAGCTTCTCAGGCCTAATCTCTTTCCAGCTTTACATCGGTTAGACTGTGTCAACGATTGATATGATTGTGAAATAGCCATCTGATGTAAATGAAAGCGTTATAAATTTTGTGGTATGCATTTAACAATCTTCTTGCAACTTTAATGTGTGTGATGGCAGACATGAGAGACTGGCCACGCCGAGTACCTGTGCGTGTGTGTGTGTGTTGGCGGCTACGCCGGTGGGCTCCACAGGATGAGTGGCGCGAGGAGACGCCAGGTCAGGTGAGCCGTTGATTAATTATTGGACGTCTGACCGGTGGTTCCGTTGGAAGCTTTCCCTTTCTTGCCGTCGATGCCGTCACGGAGGCGGTCGCATTACCTCCGCCCGCGGTTCCGCAAGCTGCCGCATTCTGCCACGCGTCTGTCGTCCCTAGCGTCCGGTACCCTCACCGCGCCATTAAACGCTGCGTCGCCTAGCTGGCCGACCGGTGGCTTTTCGTTTCTCGCCGCTAATGCCGTCACCGGAAAGGTGGCGTTACCTCCGGGCGACGTCGCGGAAAGCGACCCCTCTTTTGCCACGCGTCGCCTTCGCGTCCTCCGGTACGCTCACCTAAGAATTAACGTTCCATCGCCGCGCTGGCGGAGCGGAGGTTTTGGCGGGAGGGGGATTCTGTCGCCCTTTACCTGAGCCATGTCTACCGTCCCCGTCGGCGTACTCGGAAGCAACCCACCACGCTTCCCGTCGTGGGTCCCAGCGAATGTCCATTGGCGGGTCGATTCCCGGGTGCGCGGGAGCCCGTGCACGTCGACAACCGCGGAAGATATTTTTCGCGCCCTCACGTGCCAGCTGTCACTTTTCACGCTTCCCCTTCCCGTATCCCTTGTCCCCACCGTCCTGTGGGTCCCGTCGTTTTGCCCCCCGGAAACAGTAAAAATGGGCAAAAGACAGATAAATAACTTTTCCTTTCTTCGGGAATGGAATAAATGAAGGCGTGGTAAGCTGCGGAACCCCCAAACGCGCGGGTCATGCGGCCCAAACTCACGCGAAATCCCAACCAAATGAAACCTCCAACTCCCTACCAAGCGGATAAAAAATATAATAAAAGCGACGCTGGCCGATGGTTGGCGCGTGCCCCCGCGGCCGCCATCTCGACCGTCCGTGACAGGCGAGCCGGTCACAACGCCGGTCAGTCCGATGGGACCCGTCTTGGCCGCTCGATCGCCCTCTTGGGGAACCGACGGCCGATGTGCTGCCCGGTTCGCCCCCGGGCACATCTCCTCGCCTTTAAGAGGCGGTGCACCCCTGCCCCTTCCTCCTCGCCAAGCCGAAGGGTCGTCTGTTGCCCCTCACCGCAACCTTCGCCTCATCTCCTTTTTCCTTCCCTCCTCTCCCTGCCCCTCCGCGGCAGCCTCCGGCCGGCCGGCCGCCCTCCCTCCGCCCCCCTCCCCACCCCACCCCTCCCAGTCTCCACCTCCGATGGTCCACATCGGCCGGGAGGCACCGGAACGGAGAGAGCTCGCCGGATCGCGGCCGATCTGAGGCCGTCGGCCGCCGTTGATGGCGTCGGCGCTCCTCGCCAGTAGTAATGAGCCGTGCTGGGGAGAACCAAAGGTTTATATGAGGAAGAACCCCATTTCTAACCCTAACCCTAGGCCCTGCCCTAACCTGTGCACCGTCGACTATGCCGAGGATCGCACCGCCCGATTCCGCACCATGGAGCAGGAGGAGGCCCCGCCGGTCGCCACCGCTGTTGTGTCTGACGATTCCTCTTCCTTCAACCGGAGACCCGCTGACCTCAACCACCGGAGGGATCCTGGCGCTGGTGGCAGCGGCAGTTACGTGACCTTCAACATCTCGGCCTACTCCAAGACGGAGCTGAGAGAGCTGAAGCGGCGGCTTGTCTCGGAGCTTGACCAGGTGCGGAGCCTCATGATCCGGATCCAGTCGAGGGAGATCGAGTCCTCCACCCGATCCGCCGGATATGGTGCGTCGGGGATCTACCCCGGTGGTGGCCGAGAGGTCACGTCCTCCGCCGGCCTACCACCCCCTGATCCCTGGGCTTCGAGGCCCTCGGGCTCCTTCTCCGCCAAGGCAAACAAGGAGTCGGAGTCGGAGAAGCTCCTCGCGGCCATGATGAAGAGGTGCGGCCAGATTCTTTCCAAATTGATGAAGCACAAGAAGAGCATTTGGTTTAACACCCCCGTGGACGTCATCGGCATGGGTCTCCACGACTACCACCAGATCATCAAGACGCCGATGGACCTGGGCACGGTGAAGAAGAACCTTCACAAGGGCCTCTACCCGTCGCCGGCAGAGTTTGCTTCAGACGTCCGATTGACCTTCAACAACGCCTTGCTCTACAACCCCAAGGGCCACGAGGTGCACAAGCTCGCCGAACAGTTCCTCCGTCATTTCGAAGGGCTGTTCGGGCCTGCCTTCCATAAGTACGAGAAGCAGGAGGAGCAGTGCAGGGTTTCTACGGAGGCGGCACCGAGTCCTGGTCCGCTGCCGCCAATCCCAGCTTCTCCTCCGGTTCAAAGCCCGGCTCCGGTTCCGGTGGCACCCCAGCAGCAGCTGCTGCAGCCAAGGCCGCAGTATCCACATGTTGGGAGGACGACATTGGTGAAGCAACCGAAGCCCAAGGCCAAAGACCCGAACAAGCGGCCGATGAGCATGGAGGAGAAGCAGAAGCTCAGCGAGGGGCTGCAGAACCTGCCGCCCGAGAAGATGTCTCACGTCTTGCACATCGTTCGGAAGGGGAACGTGAGCACGACGCAGAACGGGGACGAGATCGAGCTGGACATCGACACCATGGACACGGAGACGCTTTGGGCGCTCGATCGGTTCCTGTGCAACTGCAAGAAGATGATGAGCAAGATGAAGAGGCAGGAGGCGATCGCCAACGGGCTGCTGCTGCATGCTGGCCATTCCGCCGCAGTTGCCGACGCCCAACTTCCAGCCGAAGGCGGTGGCGAGATGGTAATGGCCAGGCTCCTCTCTCTCTCTCTCTCTCTCGCTCTCTGCTCGATGGATGAAGCCTCGGAGTACTAACCTGGTCACGCCATTGGGCAGTCTCCGGTGCTGGTCGATGCGTCAGAAGTAGTTGCGGCGAAGAAGAGCAAGAAAGGAGACACCGCCGAGGAGGATGTCGACATTGGTGACGAATTACCGATCACGAACTACCCGCCGGTGGAAATCCAGAAGGACACCGGATACGCCACCTCCTCCAGCAGCTCCGACAGCGATTCCTCTTCGTCGAGTGGTATGCATCAGTCCCGCTTCTCCTTCGTTTGCTGCCGCTGCTGATTTCCTTGTAAAGTAATCACATCTGTTCGGCGTAGGTTCCGATTCAGGGAGCTCTTCAGAGGGCGATTCGGATGATGAGGAGAACGAGGCGCGCTCACCTGCCGCCGGAGTAAGATCTCAGAGAGACTAACAACGACATTGTCTGCACAAGCTTTACTTCTTGTTCTTCCTTGTCCCTCATCAGGTGTGACCTTGGTAGGAGTCGATGAAATTAGATTAGATCGGTAGCACAGGTGTAGCATATGTAAAAAGAGAAACAGTAAGTGTAGGGTGATGCCTTGAATTGAAGGGCGGGGGGGTGGGGACTCCCTCAGCTAAGTTTGTCTTAGCTTTTTGTCTTGTAAATTTTGGCTGCATTGGGTGGGAGAGGCTTCGGAGAAGACAACATGTTGCAATTCTTTGGACCATTATATTCCCAAGGAATTAGATGATGCAGCAGCAGCAACACTGGCCATATCTCCGGTCGTCAGAATAATCATCATCATTCTCAGTTGTCACACGCAATTAGTCCTGTCGACTGCAGCTCCAAGTCGATAGCCTCTGCGCCATGAGACACTAAGCTGGAGTTATTTAGTAATGCCCAGCGTTACATGTAAATCGAGGGATATATACCACAGGCATCATCAGGCTGTATCATTTGTATCACATAACTCTGACATGAATCTGCTTGGTTTAATTGAAGTCAAACGGCACCTGCCTTGCTAATCTATTCTTCGTGTGATACCCAAAAGGATCTGCATAAAAAAAAAAAAAAAAAATTATAAAACACATAGCAAATTTGATGAAACCAACTTACAAGATTACCTTCGATGACAGATCCAATGATCATCAGGCACTTAGTTGCAGGGGCTAACGCATCTTGTTGCAATCATTCACAGCATAAATGTTCAGCAAATAACACAACTTTGTCGTCTGGAAAACATCATCGCCAGTGACCAAGTCAGGAAATGCTCTAACTACTTCGGATACCAATTTAGTGATAAAAACAGAAGCATTTAATGGGCAGCTAAATCTTCAGCATCAACACCAGGTAGTCAGATGAGAACTCCCAGGTTGGCCTGAGCAATATTATTAGCTACACACACATAAATTGAAGCCACATACCTTCACCACATAACTGCTCTACCCGAGTAACGATATGTTTCTTGGAGGCACCTTTCTCCAAAGCCTGCAGATGAACTTTTATGTGATCGATGCATATTTCAAGAATCTTCTGAACCACATAGATGGAAATGAAGCCTTCATCATTACCTGGAAACAACACACGTCGATGATAAACATCAGCGCCACCACAAAGACAAACAGCAGTGATCAGTCAAATTCCCAATGTGCCCAATTCTCAAGCTGCATTGAATTATGTAAAGCTTCATTTCCACAAGAACCAAGGAATTCTAGGAGTGATTTAATTGATGGAAACGAATTACAAACTCAATCGGCATTACTAGGGTTTGTTAACGGTTTTTGCTCGGTAATCAAAAAACCAAGTAAAGTCCAGGAGGATAGCATCATATAACTGAGCATTTTCTATGGTTTACTATGAGCATTTTCTACCTGACATATGGAGAACATAACCGAGTCTTTTTTCATAGATACTATTGAATGTAGTGTTCATGGATTGTTAAAACCAAGTAGAGACCAGGATAGCAACATATAAGCGCTATCAGTTCCGTGAACCAAAAGCAGACAAAGCCGTCTGTCTGGTACAAGGCACAACAAGGATTGCACTAAATAGTACATATTTACCTATATAATGAACACAATGCAGATATATATGACATCATATACATTCACATTGGATTATCTAATGTTTTCTGGAGTAAGAACAAAGGTGCAGGTCAGTGATTTAAAAAGGCACTCGGGCGCTCACCCGGGTTAAACCAGGCGACCGAACCATAATGTTAGGTTTGGTTCGATCTCCGGTGATTTAGTTGGTTCGATTGAACCAACTAAATCACCAATAACAACCTCTCTCGCGACTTCACTGACTTCCCCAACCCTAACCTTGCGATTGGCCTCTGTTGCCGCTGGTGTCTGCTGTCGCTCGTTGCTCCCGCCGTCACTCGTCGCTTCCCGCTCTCGTCGTCGCTCGCCGCTTCCGCTCTCGTCGTCGCTGGTCGCTTCCGCTGTCGCTCGCCGCTCCCACTCCAACTACCGCCGCTCATGCTTGTCGCCGCCGCTGCCGCCGCTCATTGCCACCGTAAATCACTCCGCCGCCGCGTGCTTGGTCTTTCTTCTCGATCCACGCTTTCCTTCTCTGTCGCGTTCGGGTAATAAGATATTAACAAACGATATCTTTATTAGCAGAATTTTTTATTTATTAAATTAATAATATTTTTTATTTATTTAATTATATTTTAATATTTTAATATTTTAACGCCTCGCTTCGCTTGGGCTAGCGCCTCGGGCGATTTTAAACCTTGGCGCCTAGCACTTTTTAAATCACTAGTGCAGGTGTGGCTACAAGCTAAGAAGCCACATTTTTTTTGAACTTTCAATAAGAAAATGCTTGGGTTCAAAGCAAAATATGTTTTTCAAGAAACATCGGAATTACCTACAGCACCATGGAAACAAGCTTCCTGCTACTAGGGATGAGCATTACTAGGTTATCCTGCTTCTCCATTTAGAACTCCAACATGCATCAAGTAGAATGAAAAAGATAAGGCCAAACTAGGAGATTTTCAAGTTTTGGCACAGTACTAGTTCTTTATCCGCAATTCTGAAGAATTTATAAACAGAAACTGCTCTCGACCTTCAGGAAAAAATTCATATTTAATCCCTGAAAATTGTCCAGATATGGAGAATAAATCATCATCCTACTGTCATCTTGTTTAATATTCGAGATATGAGCAAGCAACAGATTAGTAAACACCAAGACCATATATTAGTCAAAACTTACAACAAATAAATATCTACTTGACCTTATGAAGCTTTTATACAAGCAATACTTGCTTTCAAATTACACAAGAACATTATATCTTTCTTAATACTTCCACCAAAGGATCATAACATAAGTTTATATCCATTTCAAGTCATAAACTTGTTAATATAGAATGCTTAGGATAATTTTTCAAAGCAACTCATATTTGAATATCTTTTCATAAATAAAAGCATAAGTACCATTAAGGTGACACATCAGAGTATAAGTCATGTTTGCATCTTTATATGAATACTACCATTAACTATCCATAAATATATATAATTATAGCTATAAGGATGCATATTCAGATTCACAGAAAAACATCAATATAACCAAAGGTCCATGTAAGAACAGAAAGTCATGATCACAAGCCCCAAAATCAAATAACATAATCAAATAACACACTAAACTTGTAAGATCAAAATTAATCTCTAATCCTATACACTTTTCTGATTAGCAGGAAAACTTGATAATCCAAAAACATGTGAATTTCTTGGTGCCAAAACGAACCTTCAGTAAATCTTTTTTTTTTTTTCCTTCTCTATTTCTTTCCTCTCGTATTGCTTTTTCATTTCTTCTTTCTTCTGCACCCTCTTGCAACTATTTCCTTGATGAAGTGATCCCTTTCTTTTGTATTACCATACTGCAGTCACGTCTCAGTAACATTTGAAGCAAATTCATGCTGGGCTCATCTGTAAAGATTGCCTAAATAATTTGCTAATGATTTGGCTTCTTTTGTGTAGGTTTCCCTTCCTTAAATTATGCTGAAGGCAATGTTATTATGCTAATGTGACTGCAGGTAGAAAACAACATCAACTTGGAAAATTTTGCAAAGTAGAATACATTAATCAAATATAGATACGAGTCACAACAAAAATAAGTTATCTTTGTATATACTATGTAGTACTCTACTTCCTCGAGAGAAAGCTACACAAACCCAAGATAAAACTATATATTAGCATTCAAATCAAAAGTATGTTTTTGCGATCACTTTAGTCGGATGTGCAGTTATTATGCATAAAAATGAGGAAATAAAAAAAATTGGAGAAAAATGTCGAAGACTATCCAAACAGGTGAATTTGAGGAGTGAGCCCATTTCACCACAAAAAGGTTCCAAGAAAAGGAGATATCCTCTCCCACAATTGGATATGCAAAACAATGCATAACATATAAAATTTAATATCAGGTGGTACCATCCCAGAAGCAAGAGGATAGCATGTGTTCCTGTACCACTTTACAAAGACTTAGTTGAACCCTAAACACTAAGTCATGTAGCACCCAAGTAATACTGACTTGCAAGAATTAGCCCTTATTGCAATCTCTTGCTAGGTTGCATCACATGGAACTTCAAGCAAATTTCGATTGATGGCGCACAGCGGTTCTTGGTAATACTCGTCAAGAGGCATGGAAGCTTGCAAAAAGCTAAACCAGTCTCCAGTTCATGGACAACCTAAGACTAACTCTTTAAGAGATTGTAACTTAAAAGCCATCGAGATAATAAAATATAAATAACTAAGAATTTTTGTGAACTGAAATATATTCTCGATAGATTTTGTCCATAGGCCAGAAGCTGATTGTTTCTACACGATGAATTTAGAACATAAAGATATCTTGAAGATTCATGAAAGTACAAATGTTTCTGTCTATCAGAATGAAATCCAGCTTATATCTGCCACCTCCTCTTCTCCCCACTTTTGTCACTGCCACAACTCCTACCAGAACACATCACCACCTACTAGTACCAATACACAACCCCTTCACCCTCCTACTAGTGTGCATCATCCTCGTAATGCCCACTCTGTTTTGGTCTGACCATCGGTTACTATCGACACCAGACCAAAATTTCATGCATATAACTTTTGTAACCTGAATTCAAGTTATAAAAACATAAACATTCAACTTCCTAGTGAAAAATAAAAATAAGAATATAAGAATAATATCAAACAGTGAACCAGCTGATTAATAAGATATATGTAGGTTAAGACAAATAAAGAATTATTGGAATCTGCTTCAACTAAAAATCAGCTGAATTGATGTTAAAACAAAACATAACTTCTGCAAATATATGTAGGATAGAAGTACCAGGCAACTGCTGAGAGATAAAAGGTGAAAGCTACTAAAAGCAATGAAAGGTCCTTCCTTAGGCATATGACTAGTCACAGGGTCAAATTTCTTCAGAACAAAGACAATTATCAGACATAATAAGTACATTAACTGGCATTTTAAATCTTTCAGATTAATACAGTAGCAAATGACCAACATCTTTTATAACTCGAAGCATTTTTGACTGAATCAATCAAGTTTTATAACTCCTTTTTGCAACTGCAAGACGCACAAAGCCCATTGCCTTCCACCGCTGCCCACCACACACTGCCGATGGGTACATTTCCTCCTCTTCTCCTCCACCTCCTCCTCCTCCTCTTCTTGTTCCATCACCTCGTCTTCTTCCTCCCTCTTCATCCTCATCTTCTCCATTGCTTCCTATTCTCCCTTCATCTTCCTCTTTCTTCCACCTTTCTCCTTTACCTTTTTCTTCCACATTCCTCCTCTCCTTTTATCACCTCCTCTTTTTCCTTTCTCTTTCTTCTCCTTCCTCTTCCTCCACTGTTTCCTCTTCCACTTCGGTACAGTCTGGTGTACCATGTGTTAGTACACTAGTACTAGTCAACATGTATTAGTCCAGTTAAATACTGGTATAGTACCCCAATACAAAATTGAAATCTTTGATTATAGCATCACCAAAAATTGAACTAGTATAATTGTAAACCATCAGTGGCCAAAGACTTTATCCAAGCATACAGCCAAAAAAAAAAGTTAATTCAAATGCTTCTAATTGAAATGTGAAGTCCCATCCAAAGGATCGCAATTACTGCCCGTTCAACAAAACAACCTTCCCTAAAGTCCCGATCTTGCTTTCAAGAAAGTGTGCTTTCTTTACTCATCATACTGACCATTGGCATTTTAACAAACGTTTTATGAAGCTCCTTGCACATTAATTTGTAGGAGGAAACGAAGTGGCAAAATAAAGGTAATTTTGCCAGCTTCGATCTGTAGGCCGTAAGGGTAAAGTTTTGTCATGACTAAGACAAGAATGAAATAATAATAGTGTGAATAATCTTCTTATCAATATGACAAACTGAAGTAAATCTTTTTTTCTCGTTCTTTAGCTGGAAAATGTGGAACATATAAAATGTCCATGGATTCCAAGCATCAGAAGATCAATTATATGATCCATAAAAAAATAAATCAGCAATTAGCATCTATGGCACGACATGATAAAGAAGCAACCACACTTACCAACAAAACATGGATGACAAAAGCAGCTTGTCCAAGAAAAAGTGCATCCACACTAATAGGGCATGCAGACAAAGAAAATAAGTTCCAACTCTCAGAATCCACTTAAGCTGTTGCCTTTGACAGTGAATATAATGCTAAGCTGGTCTTCAGCATCAAATTGTGTGATGGCAAAAAAAAAAAAAAAATCGATAGGAAAAAGGGTTCTTTATACATTCCTACTCACAAAACACACTAATGTCAGATAGGGACTCACGTGATAGATCTGCTCTCCATATATCTGTAACATAGAAGTCTTAATCTAATGAGTTTAAAATTACAGCTTGCACTAAAAACACACACAACAAACAAAAAAATTCTGAGAAGAGAAAAGGTATACACCAGTTGCAACTTATCAAGGAATCAAACAAAGCAAAGCATAATTGCATGACTAGTAAAATTTGTGCATCTAAAAAAGATGGAAGTGAATAGGAAGACATTTGGCACAACCAGTTCAACATAAACTACAAAGCTAGAAAGAATGATCAGAAAGATTTGGAAAGCTAAATTACAATTATGATGTTCCAGGAAGCCTTTAGGCATAATATAATGGTCCACATAAGGCTTGGTTAGTTCATCATAGCAAGAACCAAGTGGTTTCGAAGCATTATAAGTCCATTTATATCACTTTTATAGATAGTGTTGTGCACTTTTTAGCAGTCCTGCAAGATAGTGGACCGCTCCCGCCTTCTCTAAAGCGTTATGGTTATGCCATGTCGTTTACTTAACTACTTGAGTTTTTTTTCTAGTAGTGAATCTTCATCATAAATGAGGAAGGTCAGAGGAATATATGTCATCCGAAACGACACCATCAGAACAAACCCACAAATCGTATTGCACTGCCTCTGCAAGCCAGGTGCTAACACTCACTTTTGTGGATACTCGATATGGAAAAGCAATCCATTGAAAGTTGGGAGTCCAACTTCATAAATATTGTCTTCATTCAGGCATTCAACAACTCAATCCCCATGCTCAACATACGGTATGTGATCTACAAAGCAAGAAATATGAGGAATGACATTTTCTGTTGAGAATAGTCTACAGCAAATACAACAACAACCTCTAATGACCCAAGCGTCCGTGGATCTTTTCCCACCATTTAGCTCCCGGATGTGACGACCTAGGCCTATACAGAATGTGATTAAGATCCATGTGTATGAGATCTGCATAACTTTATAATGCTGTGCCTATTGCGAACCTCTGCTTTTCTAATCCGGGTTTCGGGCCGGCATCGACGGTGTATTTCTTGAGAACAGTCCACAGCAATTAACGAGAAGTATTTGGCCAATAAAAGTAGTATAACTTGATCTGAAGAAAATGAAGAAATCGATGTGCTCACCATCAAGTTCATAAACTATCGGCATTCTTCAAGAGTGTACGCCATCGCCGGTCCTAAGGGCTAATACGATGTCGCAGAAAGGTGGCTAGATGAAGCAACAGGAAGCGTCCGCAGAAGATGGGGAGAAGCCAACACGCGACCTAATACAAGCTGGGAACCACATCGACCAGAAGAGAAACTAAACATGAAAGCTGGAGGAGGAGGAGGAGGAGGAGGGAGATGTCGCAACGGTTGGGGCGACCACCGGCTTCGCATCGTCGCCGACGCTCTCCATCTCCAATCTCGAGGGAGGAGGAGGGAGATGTCGCAACGGTAGGGGTTTCGTCTCCTCGAGAGGGTTTGCTCCCGACTCATACCGTTCCGTTCGGGTCCGTTGTAGGATCTCGGGCGGTGGTGTCGTGTTATTCTATTTCCGTTTTTTGTTATGTCTGGAATAAGATATGCAAGTTTCGAAAATTATCTGATACGATACGATATGTTATACCGGATGATATATTTCAGTATACCATTCGAACGATGTCGATGTCATCTATAAAAAAAAATGATGTCGCCCATGTGATGTCATCGAGGGAGATGTTACCCGTGCGACGCGACGTCATCTCGCTTCTCGTACGAGGTTAATGTCGTATGTAAAAAAAATAAAAAATAAATAAAAAACAACATCGCTCATTAAAAAAGTAAGAAAATAATTTTTTTTATTAAAAAATAAAAAATATGATATCGAGCGATAACAGGCGATTCGCATACCAGTATCCTGTCAAACCGGTGCATACCACCCATATCGGACGGTACGATTCGAAATTACATATCTTGATCTGAGAAACAAAGAAAAAAATATTAATTTTTTATTTATTCTACGGTCTCTTCGGGAATTAACTGTTGGAATTCCAAGAATAAAACACTTGATGTAAGATTAGTAGGATCATGACGATGCATGAGCTTTCGGATTGGAACCGACAATAGTAACATACCGGTAGACGAAGAAGAGGAAACATCAACGATGAACGATGAGACTTCAAACCCTCAAAATTTTCACATCCAACTCTTTTTATATATATATATATATATATATATATATATATATATATATATATATATATATATATATATATGTAAACATGAATAAAGAACTTGTTCGTTCTCATGAAACATAGCTGCTACGATGTATAGTCTCAAACCCTACTACCACTAGAACAAGAGCTAAAAATTGTATAAATCATTTATCTAATTAAATATCTAAAATAACCTTTTGGGCTAATATCCTTTGATATTATGCTCATCGATTCATAAGCCTGAATCTTCAGATAGTATTTATAAGGAAACGGTTTTAGTGAGATCATTAACATTAGTTATATAAGAAATAATAGAAGAAACCCGAAATAATTTATCAAAAAATAAAAGAATAAAATATTTTTGGTATAACTAAGAATAATATTTGTATACAGAATTCCGTGTAGATATTGTTAAATCTTGAATTTTGATGATAAAATTAATTGATGAGTTTATAATACTAATATATTTTTTGATAAGTGACATAAAAATACTTCGATTATATAATTGAACCATTGAAAAGTCAATTGCTGAGTAGGAGCGTCGAACGCTTTGTCGAAAAATTAGCGTGTTAAAAATTAGACATCGATCTAGAGGATTGATCGATGTGTCAGAGATCGGATTTCGTGCTAAAGGTCTAGGTATCATGTCAAAAGGATTGAATATTATCCCAAAATATTAAATGTTGTATAAAATTTAACATGTGGATGGAATGAGTGATATACCGAAAAAAAAACTGTGATGTGTTGGAAGTTCGAACAAAGTGCCAAAAGATCGAATGATATGTCGAAAGAGTGTATAATATGCTGAAAGATGATGGGTTAATTTAAGCCAGTATCAGTTGAAACAAAGTTCACTTGTCAAGATGACTATTGGGTTTGAAGTCAAGTCAAATTGGGCCAGTTAGAAGGCCAAACCAATAGCCTAAATCAGATCTGGATGGTGGTATCGCTATGCCCAAGCAATAGTATTGCCTAAGTCAGTCGATAAGTACTATTTATACATTATCAACTTTTCCGATGGTGATACCGCCTACGACGATAGTAGTATTGCCTAGGGCAACAGTAGTACCATTCAATATTTAAAAATTAAGATGGTGGTATTGATGGAGTCTAGAATTATGAATTGTATCAAAAATTACAATGGTAGTACCGTCCCCAATGGTAATAGGACCCTCCATACCTCCAAAATTTGGAGATTTAAATTATTTTTATTTTTTTCTTAAAGTCTTTTAGGGCCTATAAATATCATACTCATGCTAAGTTGATGGAGCATCTATTCCTAAACCAGTAAAGTGTTCTAAGTTATAGTAGACACAATCATAGTCCAGAATTATGGCTCCTATCAAAAGTTACGATGGTAATATCATCCAATATCGACGTTAGTACCACCCATATCTCAAAATTTCATGATTTAATATTTTTAATTTCATTCTTGATGTCTTTTGAAACTTATAAATATCCCTACGCATGGTTAATGAAGCATCTATTTCTAAACTAGTGAAATATTATAATATGAAGATAGTTTAAGTATCCTCCTCCTTTTGAATTTGAAGATGAGAGATATTTTATAAAAAGATAATGTGAAGATTATATTATAAACAAAAAAAGAGAAAATTATGATGATGATAATTGATATTCGGTGTTAGAAAAAAGATTGATAGTGAAAATAAATGACCTTAAGGAAAAAAAAATTAAGAGCAAATATAAGGCTCAAATCACTATAAATTATTTTTTTTCTCTTTATTATTCTTTACTTACGACTTTAAATTATCTTTACTTGTAATTATAACTTGATTAATCAAAATTTCAAAATATATTGATTTATCGATCAAACTTTAAAATAGATTAAAACATTATTACACTAATTGAACCCCTCTTAATGTTATTAAGATCCCAACACGTATCTTAAAATAGTTAATATTATTATTTTTATTTGTTTGTTTGTTTTCTTGGAGAGTAAAATTTACATTCAATGATCAAAGAGTATTTGAATAATTTTGTATACATTCTATTTCCTTCATGAGTTAGCGGACACGTGGAGACGACCCCAATTGATGATGGGGAGAGTCAAACAACGAGTCGTCAGTCAACCGGACGGCAGCGTCCTCACCAGCTCCTCGTACCCTTGCGCGGAGTTCGCGGCCAAGTCCGCCAACGCTCCCACCGCCACCGCCAGCCCCGCGCACACCACCTTCACTCCCAGCTCCGCCGCCCGCCTAGGGTCCTCAATCTCCTCCTCCTCCCGCTTATGCCCGGCCGCCATCGATGCCACCCCCGCCACGAACATCTCCAGCCCCTCGATCGCCGCCGCCTCGCTCACCGAATCCATTAGCCGCGACCACCGCACGCAGGCGGCGTAGACCGGTGGAGCCGGTCCGCCGCCGGAGCGACTGGGGGTCGGGGCCGTGGCGTCAAGGGTCGGCGGGGCGCACCGGCGGATCCAACCGGCGAGGGCGCGGGCGTAGCACCGCTGGGCCTGGACCCAGGCCGCGAGGCGAGAGGTCCAGTTCCGGAGCTCCGCCTCGAGCGCAGCGGCGACGCTGGAGGCCCTCGGCAGCGGTACGCCGGCGGGTACAGCGGCGGTGGAGGGCGAGAACAGCAGGAGCTTGGCCTCGTCCACCGTGCGCTTTTGACACCGATGGCACTCCGCCATGGTCCTCCACATCCTTGCTAACCTGCGCGAGGAAGGGTGACTGAGGAGCTCGTACTGCCTGTTCTGCAGTAAGACTAATCTTAAAATGATTACTGCTTCAATTTCATGTTGTAGACATGCAGATTAACTCTTTCAAATGGAGAAATCATCAATTATAGAGGAGGAAAGAGTTAAAATGATGTTTGGAATAGATAACATAATCCTCAAAAAATTGAAGAATTCAGAGACATTAATCCCCCCAATTTTGCTAGATCCATTCACAACCTAAAAGATTATTAACATCCCTTGGTATGATTGGTATGTCTAACTCCCCTGCATCACCATCCCTGGTGCTCAATCTCTCTCTAAAGTCAACCCATATATGCAAGTCTACTAGTTTGTCCTTGAAATCTTGGATGTTACATAGTATTTCTAGCATTCAGCATAAGCTTCTCTAATGTGTGGCTTCTGGATAATAAAACAAGCAATTGTAGAATAGGAAAAGGTCGGCATACAATAGGGGAAAGACCATCCTAAAGCAGAGAAGTGCCTGAAGCAGGCCAAATCGTACTAGCTCAACTCCATCTCCTACTTAAAAAATATATCTTAGCATATAAGATCATCTAAAAGTAGTAATAAGGTTTTTTGTTTAGCTGTCTCATGTTCATCATTACAAATGGTAACAACATTTTTTTTTTTCTTTTTTGGTGTCTTGGTTCTAATTAAGCTAATTAGGCTTCATAATCTGCTTGTAGTAAAACCAAAATCAAGAAAAAATAAACACTCGATGTGCAAGTATTCTACAGGAGACCAAACCACATAACAAGTGATGAACTGCTCTGAAGCTAATGAACTCTATAATAGCTCAACTCCATCTCCTACGTGGTAAAAACCTCTTAGCAGATAGATTGTCAGTTTAGCTTTCTCATGATCATCATTACAAATGATAAAAGACATGTATTTTCCTTTTCTTTTTGGAATTTTGATTGTAATTAAACTAAAGTGGAGTCTAAGCGTACCTCATATATTGGGATTATTTTGCTCTAAATCAATAACATTTGAAGAGTAGATGAAAAAGTTGAAGATTAAGTATGCAGTTTTGTGACAGCTTGAACAACCTATAAATTGCTGTTCTTCTGAATGAGAGAGCACTCTAGAAAATAAATCTTCTGGGGCTGGTCTTTCAGTGATTATGTATCTGCATTTGTTCTCTAGTTATTAGTTCATGTTCTCAGTGCATTCAAATTCATTAGCACAAGCATTTTCATTCATATAGATACTAATATGAGACAGTGCCTTTACATGAGAGTGTGACTATCTAGAAATTTGGGCAAACACGATATTCTCATTCATGATGAAATAAGCCGTGTATTTAACAGTCAAACTATTACTTGAACGAGAAGGCTAACAGGTAGCAAATATACTGTAACTTACCCTTGGATCAACTCCATAACCTGCGGGTGCAATTCCTGGTCCCGTAATGCCTCAATTCTTTTTGATATGTACTCGACAGAACTCATGGAAACCCTGAGCCGAGTTTGGAGATCTCTTATAGCTACTCTAGTCTTATCGACAACAATAGGCTCTTCCCCATTGATATCATGAATCCTCAGCTGCATGCATTTCTTTTCATACTGTATTCGTGCACGTTCCCCACACTGCCCAACAAACATATGGATGTGAGAAAGTAAACAAATTTGATTTTGTATTAGAAAATTGATGTCTGACTAGTAATCGAAGTACCTTTATTTCCTCATATAGCTTCTTCTCCCATGCATATAATCTCTCTAATGTTGACTTGTGGCTTCCAGATACCGTACAAGATTCCTCTATGTCATTGTTGCTGCTTTCATAGGCATCATTAGTACAACCAGATGAAACTTGAAGAAACCTAGATGATGACGAGCGTGATGATGATGCTGAACGAAGCAAAGCAGCCGGATTCAACATCCTAAATGCTGTTTACCACAAAGCAAAAAATTTATCAGGGTCAACGTATTGCATACTTGAGAAGTTGCAGAATGGAATCTAGAGAGAGCAGACATGATGTTCTTACATTCTAGCGGGGAAGAAGAGGGCTGAACCCTGCTGGCTTCCAGAATTATAGAGAGCTCATTAGCAAAATTACAAAGTATGACAAATTGGGCCTCGACATTCTTCATGACCTCTCCCATGCTCGTCGGTCTTCTGTTTACATATGCAGTGAAACCAGGAGTTTCATGTGTTCCATAATTTCCATTTCCATTCCCAACAATTCCCGGACCATTGTTAACCTCATGTTCTACTGCATTTGGAGTTTCTGATACTTCAGTACTCTGCCCACCTTGTGATCGGTACTCCTTTATTTCATTCACTTTGTCGTTCTTCCTACTGACACCAGCTGTTTGTTCACTAGCAACTAGCTTTGCAGTTGGCTTTGGATGAATCCTAGAACCTTCCTCCTTCATACGTACATTCTGAATTCTCTCATAATTATCATCTTCTTCTTCTTCCAGTTCAGGTATGCCTTCTTCCTGTCTAACCTTCCTTAGCCTATCAGCATCATCATCGAGCAGAACCTCTTCAGAACTGTTTCCATAGGCATACAAATCGGTGTTCAAAGATGAGAAAGGGTTCCAGAAGTAGTCCAATTGTGAAGCCTGGGGCGATGCCGGTGGATATTTTGGTCTTGCATATGATGAGGAGAAGAATGATGAGTCCGTAGTAGGAGCCTCTGCAGGAGTATAGCCTTCGACACCAAAATGACTTGCAGGAGAATAGTATTCTGTTCTCACAGTTTCCGGTGTATCAGGCCATTCCTCCACCGAAATCGATGGATTCCATCCTGCCTTCATGTAGTTTACTGCAAAAAAGGAGGTGCTTCTCTCGGACTGCTTTTGCTGTGGTGGAAAGGACTCCTTGGGAACCATGACGATCTCCGGGCTTAATCTTCTAGCAGGCTGTGATGGAATACTTCTGCAAGCAGTCAAGAAGAAATGATGCTCATCATCTGCAGCATAATCGCGGAGAGCCTGGGAGACTCGCAACAGCGATTCTATGTATGCAATGTGGCCATAGCCGAACTGGTTCCTATGCTCGATGGCTTGCTTGATGAAGTTTTTCCTGTCACGGCAGAGACGGACGGCGTCTTCATCTTCCAGCTTCGAAGTAGAACATCCCATCTCTTCTGATCTTCCTAAGAGTTCTTCAGACTTGAATCGAAGCCAGAGTCAATGTAGAAAAGAAGCCATTGATGCTTCGCCACGGCTATACAATATAGAACCCCGGTCTGATACATCTGAACAACGTCAAAACTTTAAGCTAACCAGTGTAAGAAAAGCATATTTACAAACAGGAACATCTTCCATGAAAGCTACCAGCTTTGCAGACTTCAGAAGGAAAACAGAAACAACCGATCAGATTCGGTGCTTCATCATCAGGTCATTCAAACAAAACTCACAAGGAGACAATGTTTTCTACACTGACACTGCAGTTGATCCCTTCAGAACTCTACTTGAAAGAATTTTATATGCCCTAGAAAGTTAGGAATTGGAGAGAGAGAGTTGATGGACTAGGGGAGCAGATATTTAGCACGTACCTTAAAATGACTTAGCACCAAACAAAAGCACTGTTTTCTGCACAAATTTAGATATTAGAATGAGCAACCGTTTACACTCTGCAATCCTATGAATGAAACATGAGGAAATTTCAAGATGATTATGAACGGTGCATAAACAAAATTGACATCTATGTCAAACCAAAGAGTATATCTTGATTGCAAACGAAAGAAAGGAAAGTTGTGCTCAAGAGGATCCCGTTTATCCAACAAAGGTTCTGGTGATGTTAATTAAACTGAATCAGATGCTTTTATCAAAGGGCAAACTAAAATACCTACTGTATCCATATCGAAAAGTACACTTTGTACCATGCGGAAGAGAGACTGATGAGAAATCAATGCGGAAAACAAAACTCGTTCACACTGGAGGAGTTTGGGTATAGTAAAAGGATTCCGAAGAAGGAAACTAATTTTCATACCAGTGAATTTTTCATGGAAATTTTCTGTAGGAATTCAAGAAACAAGTTGATAGAGTGTTCTCAACAAGCTCTGTTTAACAAAATGCACAAAACAAATTATTGAACTATGGCAAGAAGTATATCCCTAAACTCTGCGCTCTAACATCGGAAGAGAAGTATCAGAGTAGCCAAATCAAAAGGCCGGTGAGCCTGTGAGTAAAATTCCAGTCCTGACAGTCTTATTCCCAGTTGCTTTAATTCTTGAAATGCAAAAAGAACATGAAATAGAACCAAAAATTTGCTGCATCTGTATCACTCAATCTCCTTGATAATATTGGCGGCCATTACGACTTGGATTACGTATATTATAAAAAAAAAATTTGTTGAGTCATTTATGTTGATACAGATCAAAAAAGAAAAAAAGAAAGCAAACCTGGGGATGGGTCCTCGAGGAGATGGGAGGCCAGTGGATTCGAGGAACTCCAACGCCAAGAGATGAAGCTTTTCATAGAAGAGGAACCTGCGGAAGGAGGAGAAGAACCATGCTTGTTTCTGAGAACAGAATGAAGTAGCTTGGCATGTAAAAGCTTCCAAAACATCAAACTTTTCATGATCTGATCCGACGGTGTGAAACCATCTACTTGTATTAAAAGCAATACAATGTGCATCAAATCTGTGAAGCCGAACATTTCGGTGACAAGAAGGATCAGAAAACAGTTCAACGTTGCGAAAGCAGTGCCCATCCTAATCCAGTGCAACAACAAAAGGGCAAAAAAAAGGAGGACAACTGTTAAAATAGGATTTGATTATGATCTGAGAGACTACTGCCACTACTTTGAGGTTTTTATAAGATGCTTATTGCCTTTAAGCTTTAGCTAAAGGGAAACATGCTAAGGGAATTTTGGAAAGTGAGATTTTGGTCATGCAGTGCATAAAGCAAAAGAGGGAAAAGATTCGACACTTGTTCCTTCCTTGGTGCCTCCAAATGTCCGATTCCCTGGAAAATGCCCTCGGAACAAGCACGACTTGCGATTTGGCCCGTCATCTTCTTTCCTCGTTAGTCAAAACGTCCACTCTTTTTCAAGTCAAGAGTGGGGATTAATCTATCTTACCATAAGAACAACTAGTCTATCCTGTTTATGCCTTTGGAGAGAACGAATTATGGAATTTTGTACATTGAAAAAAATCGAACAAAAGAATGACTTCAAAAAACAGTAACGATAACATGTTACCTGTGTACATTCTCATGCTATCCGGTTTAACGTGATGCCATCAACCCCACATTGGTTCAGCCAGAACTCCAGATGACTCATAGGCCTAGTGGATGCAGAGGATGTAGTAAGAAACGAGGTCACATCTTTAACCACATAATTCTACAAATTGGAAATTACATGAAGGTAAACACTTCATAAAAAATAGTTTAGAGCAGAAGGAAAAGGTTAAATTTTGGCTAATTCAGAAGTAAACTGTGATGCTTAATAGATGGCATCAATTAGCCCCAACCAAATTATACTGCATAAAGGCCTGAATCAAAAGAACTTTGGGGGCAAATGGACTAATTAATAAGGCACAATCAGCTGATGGAACCATAGCATATCAGTATAAATTTTGCTGCCTATATATATACACACTTGATTTGTATATTATTCTTTTGTAGACATCTTAAGCTATGATGTTGGTTTTCCTCAAGAAGACTTGCTAGGTTGGGAAGCCAATGATCCATTACGTATTGAGCAGAGCAAGTAATCTTGATCTAAAAATCAATATAAATTGAGCAACTCAACTGAAACAAAGGAAGCAGCCCAGCCCAGCATCGCACTTCAACACGAGCACAGACTTGAGTGGGCAGACAGGCAGACCGATTAACCTGAACATTGGAAGCCCAAGAACTTATCCAATCAGATCCTTCGCACTTCCATGCAGTGACCTGAACACCCCTTCATTTTTTTGATGGTGCAATAAAGAAACAATAACAGTATAATAAAGAGAGTTTGGGAAGCACTCGGTAAGAGAACATAGTCATAAACTAATAACATATGCTGTCATGTAAAGGGTGTGACTACGTCAGTGATCCGGAGCAATTCAATCGACAAGACTCAAGTGCTGTGGACCTGAACCGATCCACGGATTCATCTGATAAAGTTGTAACAGTGTTCAGAAACCAACAGGAGTTCAACTGTTGCATGCAATGTCAGATGCACATATCCATCTTCAGGATTTGTGCAATGTAGAAGCATGAATCCGGACTTAGAATATAACTGACCATCAAAATCATCTAAACAAACAACCATGATTTTATACATGAAAAAGCTATTTAATTTGCGTAGGAAAATAAGATATACAACGTAGGGACGCGTGTTTATTTGCAAAAATGAAATAAAACTAGAATAGAACAGCTGACAGATGCACTATAGAATTGCTGTACCAGTGGCCCTCATCACACTTTACAGTAAGGGGTTTGCCTGAAAAGTGATGGGATTAGAAACAAGGATAAGATTGGTGGAGGTTAAAGAGACGCATCTTGAGATTTTTGGTCCCAGCCATTATTTCATGGAATCAGATTCCTCGAGGAAAAAAAAAAGGCGGGGGCGGGTCCAGCAATTTCATACCGAATGAACATGAAAAGCCTGCGAGGAAGAATTGTGTCCCACAAGATCAAACAAAAAAGATCTGTCTAAACTTAGTGGACATAAAGCATGGTTTTCGAGGACCCTCTTAAATGTCAAAGGGGTGCTCGGAACACATAAGCTAGAAACCAAAAGACCCTCCCACTTGTTCCAAGTTGACCAGTGGATTGCATCCCTTGATCACAAGCTGACAGGAAGAACGTTCATCCAAAAGGAAGACTAGCTTTAGACTTCTCCGAGATATCTTCGGCCAGGAACTTAACCAGGGAAGAACCCACAGACTAACAGGAAACATTATTAGAATTTGACGTTCTGAGCATGAACTGAAACAGGAGCAATGATGACTAATGATCTAAGATCATAATTACCTTCGGACTTGTTGTCGAGAATGTAGTATAATTGACCGAGTAACATAGCCTTCTATAATCACTGAATAAGTGAAATTTTGGATTACTGGGGAATAAAAAAGAGTAGAAACTCGCTTATGCTAAATGGTGATAGTGGGCGACTGACTTTGAGCGGTCAACTTTTGACATCGGTGCGTGTGACATGCTTGACCTATGGGAATCCATCCAAAGTTTGACAGCTAAAACCAATACAAGCATAACACCTGGAGGGGCGAATCAAGCAGGTTAAATCAGTAGGAAAAAGAAAGCTGAAGAAAAAGGAATCATGCTTTTGAAATCATAGAAAAGCCATGAGCCCTCTCCACATCCCACTTTGGCCTCCATTGATGATTCTATGCCCATGACAGCCCACCATATATTGTGGATAGGGAAGTGCCCCACACAAGTGGAAGACCCACCCACTTCTCCATCTCCACACCCTTCTTTCAGACCTAAAATCCCTTTAATAATAAAAATGGACCACTTCCGTTTTGAGACCATTGCACAAGACCAAAATTGGAGATTTTCCAATTGGCAGCGCATATCACATCTACTTCCGAGGGACATATTAGATTTGCATATCATTCCATTTTGGCTGTTCATAGCCAACCAGAAGAATCGAGCACATTCCATTAATTACAATATAATATTCTAGACGTGCCTATATAAACCAACTCTTTCATCTGTTTGGAACAAGCAGCAGCATGGCGTGAGGAGGAGGAAAGGGTTGCATACCTGCTCAAGAGACCAAGGGAACGAAGATGCTTGTTGAGAGCTTTGCATGAAGAGGCAGAGAGTGGAATACAGCCAAGGATGACTTGCCGGAATTGCCTCGAGATAGACCCTCGTTTGCAAGTTGCCGGCAAGTATGTCCTTGGCTACATTTGGCTCTCTTCTTCTCATGTGAGGCTCTTGCATGGCTCAGGCCGCGCACCCATGCCGGAGCTCAGGAACTAGCATTATCTGCTTGCCACTGGTAAATTACCTGAAAACTTGAAGAGTTTTAAACTGTCTGAAAGCAAGACACAGTGTCGAATAGTCATGACTTTACATGAAAAGACTAGCAAGACAATATAAGAACAAATAGTAATCAAGATCATGTGAGTAAAAGGTTGAACCATAGAGAATGCTTGCACAGAGTCCTTCCTTATAAGATATGCAGCATTAAGGCTAACTTGGAAGAGCCAGAAGGCGGTGAATGAATCAAGGGCCACAAGATAAGTCGACCCAATATTTGCAGTGAGAGATTTTGCTCTGAGAAGACAAATGCAAAATCTCAATCAGAGAAAAAAGAGAGCAGAGCTAATCTTAAATGTGGTTCATTCATCAAGTACCTCTGAAGTATTCAGTGTCTTGCCGTATAAGTTCCATTATATTGGGCATTTTACATCTTCGGTTACTTCATGATTTCTTGCAGTTCATTATTGTATGTCCACTAGTTCAGAAATTTATGCCCTTTTTTGCACCTAGAAATTCTGGGGCTTATGAAGAGATCTGGTACTGTGTATGCTTAATTGATTATAGGTTTCTGTTGGAACTGATGCGGTACCAGACGTTCCAAAGGTGCGAGAGTATCTCAATTCTCAATCCTATTCTACATCTGATTTTTATTCACTAATCTTTGAGTGGCAGTAGTCCCATGCATATCATGCTCTACATGGACAGATCCTCAACAATGAAAACCAGCCAGCAGACCGGGAGAAAATCTCTAAGTTTTCTATAGTTTTATGACAAAAAACAAAATAAACACTAATCTCACTGCTGTAAATTATCTGAAACTGGATTCATTCTGTGAGGATAAAAGAGAAATATAAATATCAGAAGATAAAAAATAAGAATGTCCGTGAACATGCTAAAAATGAAAATATGAAATCTAAACCCAACCATTTAATAACTTGATGGTATGCAGATCAACCACAAACACCTTAGGTTTACTTTAGGGAAAGGCAAAGTTAACAGCATTATATTTAGTGTTCACTCTAAAATTCGCAAGTTCACCAGCTCATTGGGCCTTGATATTGGTTAAATCTTTTCAAGAGCAGTTTTGCAGATGTATAAAAATAAATCACAATACCAAATCAATCTAATTTCTGCAACAAAGTTCAGAATGGTACAAGAAAGAAAGTCATTGCAAATAAGAATAAAAACTAACCAATATATTGATGAGAAGATAGTTTGACATCCTAAATATCATTTTTGTTAAAAAAAAAAAAGGCATAATCAACAATAGTAACTATAATAAAATGGTTTGATATTAATCATCATCGTAGTCATTCTCATCAAACAAGCCTTTTCCAATCATCAGAGCTTGGTTGCTTTACCATATCATGATTATATTCTTTTATGTAAAAGCATCCATGCAAATTTGATGGTACTATAAGGAATTATGGATTGCCTATGATACCCACCTTCACAGTATCCTTAACTTATTAAGTTATTTAATATCTGGATTCAAATAAAGCCTGAAATAAACATCTGTAGAAGATCTCTTTAGTCTCTCCTTAAAAGGATCTGTGGCTTAAAGCACAACCTTTCTTTAGTCAAGCAACTTGACCTTATGCTCATTGCCAACATTTCAAAGTTCAAACCCTGAAGAATAGCATACCAATGGTCAACATTGACAAGAATTATCAGGAAACAATTCCAAGCTATCTTTTACTCATCCTTGAGGTAGAACCTAACATATTCTTTACGTCCAAAGAGACAAACGCCTATCATCATTGGCCTCATGGAAAATCCACATAAAAATTCCTACATGAAAAAGATAAAAGCTTATGAAAGAAAAACTGTCACATGATCAAAATGTGGAGAAATAGCAACAAAGAAGGGAACCAGACATCTTTCAGCTTTCTCAGAACTATGGATGCCAACATGTTTTTTGTCTATCTTTCATGCTAATGCATGCAGATTCTTAGAAAGTTCACATGAACAAACACTATCAGATGTCCGATATGTGTTGCAAACACTTATCGACCAACATTTCATAGAACCACTCACTATAGAAAGATGAGAATTCATTCACAGTAAATGTGCTTCTGGCAATTGTAGCAGGCTACTAGATTTGATTTGAAGGTAAGAATGACATAGAGCATGCTTATGAGGAATGGACCTAGTCAGACATAGACCAGACTTACCAGACAGCTTCAATAGGTCAAGCACCAGCAGAAAAATGTTGTGGGTACCAGAAGGTTCAAAACAAAATCAATGTAATGTGTCAGGAGCTGTCTCTTTGTTGTACTAACTTACATAGAGCAATGCCTCTTGATCACGAGTAGACTAATTCACTTTTATCAAATGGAGTGCCAATCAGTTCGGTTGATGTCAAACTCGACTTATGAGTTAATGATATGCACATAACTGCATTTAAACTGTAACGTGCATTTAATATCATGTTGACAACCCATAGGGATGTTTGAACCCCCACCAGATTAAACATTTGTTGGAGCTCATTAGACCAGAGGACATATGAGAACATCATTAAATTATAAGAAAGGTGCAGCAAGAGGAATGTGAAACCCACCATTATCATCACAGATGCTATCAAACAAAATCATCCTTCATCCAATAATCTAATGTGATGAGATGGACTCACTCTCTGCTCAATACTCAATTTATACACTATGACGAAAATTCTAGGAGCAACTGAGTTGAAGTTTACTAAATCATATGCTCTTTTGCAACTATTGCCCTTTTCTTATACTCAGGGAGATACTGTATACATCTCCTTTTTAAGCTTGTCAAATCCTTCTTGAAGGAGGAAGACTTATGGACAAAAATTGGGGTAGAGTTTGACATATAGATTAGCACATTACCATATTATGAAGGCATCTCAAACTATTTCTTTTATAGAAGACTAAGCATATAAAAAAAGATAACATGACAAACAATATACCAACTGTTCCATTATGTATATGAACTCATAAGTAGGCAGATCCAAGAGATGTCCTTTTGGGCTTTACACAAAGAAGAACAGAGTTAAATGCAGCCAAAGACGTCATGCCAGCAGCAACCCAAGAGAAGATACAGGAGTGCAGGGTTGTCGCAGGTTGTCCATTGTGACATTTAACCCTCATATTCTCATACAAAAGTTAACAAAGGCATTGGCATTGATGAGATCTATCAAAATTACCTCATAATCAGAAAAATGACTTAATGCGGTTCCAACAAGAATACACATCAATGTGCAACTTGCGGATCATCCTCAAAGTCAAAGAAGGCATGTTTTTGTCAAGTCATTTGCAAATATGAATTTCTAGGAGCCACATGATTGCCTGCAATAAGCATATAACATACACCTAAACTAATTTATCCTTATGCTTGTGTAGATAGAAGGAGGGATTTATATGGCAGACATCATTTCAGTCTTGTTCCATAAATTTTATATAGGCCATACTGCAGAATAATTGAGAAAGTTCTACAGAATCATCAAATGAAGCACACCTGGATAACAGCCAGAGATGAACACCCCTGAATTGGTATACAAATATCTTACCCATCATCTTGTATAACCTATGGAGAGAAAATGACTATGTTTTACAGAAGCACAATTCAAATAAGTAGTCCCATATTTACAAGCTAATTTTATTCACTGTACACTGAACCAGCGTCAGATCATGATGACAGATGATCAAACAAGTACAGAATAAATGGATTTGACTAAAGGCTGACTTTATTGTATTGAGTGGCACAGAGATGATGATCAAAGTTAAGTTTAAAAGGTCAAACATATAGCACATATGTGAAGGCAATCGGACAAGAAGTGTTGCACCCAAAAGTTATTCTTGTACAAACAGGTGGTAATCCACTAATTATTTCAAAAAGAAAAAGGCAATTTCTTCTAATAAATATTATGCTTTTCAATAGTGTCCCTGAGAACTTATAGTCTTATCAATTGATCCCATGGAAAGATATTATCATTAACTCCAAGCTCGGGCAAAGCATCAAAATCTATAGATACTCTGACTTGCATATCCAAAGACGAAAAAAAAAAATCTTGAATTTTATGTACTTAATCACTATTGTCCTCACAAAATGAGAACAATGGCAGAGCTTTTTATCTTTTAGGTCATCGGTTAGTGTGAGAGAGAGACAATTCTTGCAGTACAGAATCTAGTTGGGGACAGAAATGACAAAGTCAAAGCTGGAGTGAAAGGGCTGGCAGTTTATCATGGTATTAACTCAATTGTTCAGTTTAATTTTCTGACTAAAAAAATGCTTCTCCAATTATTAACAGTCAAATGAAATGCCGAGAGTAGAAATGACATTCATGAGACTTGTTATCGTTATTCAATTGAAGTTGTCATAATGTTGTGTGTATTGCATATAAATCCCTTCCGCACATGATTATCGGAAATATCTCTGCTGAAATCAGCAGTTCTAACTTAAAAACAAAGAGAAACACCAGCAAGTATGACAAACATATACAGATTACTTATTAAACAAAAACAAATTTCTCAAACAAGTGGAACTAAAATTAAGGAATTCGAATGACATTTCGACCTCTGAAAGTGTAGGGATGCATCTTGTTAATTTTTCTGGAGGCACATACTCGACTGCAGATTACTGCTTCAAACACACATTTCCAATTAGAAACGTAATCATAAGATACCAATCAGCACCGAAGTATTGGGCCAAGAGATGGTTATCTCGGAAGCAAACATGAGCACAGTGATGGTTGCGTTTCCTTTCTTCTTTCAGAGATTGAGCCCTGAGATCATCCGCCATCTGATGGCAATCCACGATCAAAGCCATTCAAGATTTGAAGGAGAAAAGAGAAATATCGCATATCTTTAAACAAAATCCGAAACAACGTGGGAGAAAAGTGGATAACCTCATCGGCGACTCCAACCCTAGCAGAGCAGCCCTCTCCGTTCTTCGTCTTCAAGAAAAGTGAGGGAGTGGACGGAGATTTAAGGAGGCTTTCGCCGAGGAACTCGGTTCGTTTGGCGCCAGCTGAAACCGGAGGGCTTGTTGGTTCGGCCCGATAACCCGGAAAATATTGCCGATATTGGATCTGTGCCCGATAATGTGTACGGAACTGATACAATGGGTGTTCGTTTTTTATCTATAAGCAATCGATTGAATACGGGTTACGGATCTGTATCAGATAATGTGTACGTGGCAGCTTATTTCGCATTGATAAGCTCATCGGACTTTAAGATTAATCCGATAATAGTCATGTGAGTAGCCTTACACGGTGCTGTGAGATAATGTGGTCGGATCCACATAAAACCCGTGTCTAATTACCCGGATCCGATGAATTTATTGGATCTAAACCGACTCAGGGTACGTGCACCGCCTCTCTCTCGCTCTATATATAGAGCATTATCTCCTTGGACCTCTTTCGATCAATCTCGTTCGTGCTCTGATCTTTCGCTCATCTTCTTTGATGGCGCGATTGCTCTGCGACCGAACCCTAGCTGGGGCCTCGGCCCGCGTGGCCATGCCTCTCGGCCTCCGCGGCCTCTGCAGCCGCTCCGAACGGCCGCAGCTTATCGAGGTGGAGCTCCAGGCGGAGGACTTCCCTCCGGAGATCGAGGTCCTCGGGATGCGCCGCCTCGCGGACGTCATCCACGCCATCGTAGTCCGTAGATCAGCCCCTTATTGGTTACCCTTCCTCCCTGGCTCCTCCTACTGGGTACCGCCCCGCAATCGCCACCGTGGCGTCGCGGAGCTCGTCAGCAGGCTCGCCAACCCGATGACGGCGGAGGAGATCATGTCGTTCACTACTGTTCGTGGCTGGCCCTCTTCAGCCTATTTCGTTGAAGGTAATGAAACATTATTGTCTATAGTATATATATATATATATATATATTGTCACTCATATTCGAACTCGTTGTAAATAAGTCGGTGATGTTAAAATTATTAATATCAATATATAATCACTAAAAAATTAATGTATGCGATCAATGCGTCAAATTTAGTGTTGTTCATAGCAACTCCATAGCTTGGATTAATGCCAAAGTCAACTGATTCGAGGTTGTCTTGAAAGTATTACAAGTTTTTAGAGAATGTATGTAAGCAATTTGCGTGATATTTATGTGTTTTGCTAGATAGCTTATTTTGCATTATTTACTATGCAGTTTTGTTGCAGAAAGCCAGCTTTTTGTGTTCTGAACTGTTAGATTTTACAGTGAATTCTTTATGCATATATGTAGGTTCTTGTTGTGGAAATATATTTGTTTGAGGCATTTCAACCAGATTGGTTCTAAAAATATGTAGACATTATGTTGCTAAGGCATTGTTCCAAAGTATCCTGATACATGTTACATAGAACTCTTACATTTTTTTTTTTTCACCATGAGTTGTAACTATAAGACTGCTATTCCATTTACTATCTCACACAAACACAACAGACTGTCTTCCCATAATAAACTTGGTCTATGATATCAGTTTGTTGTTGATATTGATTGTTTGTTCTCTGTGCTATGTATCCCAGTTTACAACTTTTTCCATAAAAAATTGTTTATTCGAAAACAAGAAAACTACAGGAAAATGGTTGCTGGATGTGCAATTGTTTCCACATAAATTTTAACATCTCTGTTGGCTGAAAGACGACCAGTTCTGGACAGAGTGAATATGTCGACCGATATAATGATTGACCATCAAGCTATAAAATGAACTTCAATTTTCCTGCATTGTGGAGGTTGGATTATATGGAGAGCTTCAGGTTTTTGTTAAAGGATAGAGGAACCTTTAGTTGTGGTTCCATTGCAATAAAAAGAAGATTCAGTCGGCATGGATGATTGATACAGAGAAGGCATATTAGTTACAGTTGGTGCTTCTATATACTGTGCTTGAGGTGAAATTTTTTAGTAGAATAGACTTGGAGGGAGAGCAAATTAGGAACATTTACGAATGAAGTGAAAAAACAAGTTTTGAATGTAATCTCATTGTATCTCAAATAGTGATATCTATAGTTAAACATCACTATTCTAACCTCCCTTCAGACATGTTTAACCTAAAAAATAGGGTTGAAATGCTAAACATAAATATGATGCTGAACTGAATATGATACTCTTTGCAGCAAACATCAGTGTAGATTTTCTGTAGTAAGTTAGATTTTATTGAACATACCAGTAACAAATATTGCATCTGATACTTCCATCGTAGTCCATTTGGATCTTATTAGCAGCAGATTTCTAGTCATAACTTTATAGGAATTCAAGTAATTCCTAAAGTAACTAGGATCATATCTCTTAATACAGACCTAGATTGATAAGAACATAATCAACTAACCAGCTATCGTATGCATATCAAATTCTTGAAAACATTTGGCTGTTACCAAGTTGTTTTTTTGGATTGTTGAGTAAATCTAGTAGTCTTTTGCATAATGTATTTTTGGTGGACTGACAGTCATATTATAATTACTACGACTACTACTACTTGAAGGAAATGGATGGGGAAAGTGGGACTGAAACCTGTATAGATTAGTTATGGGCATAGATTGAAAAGAACATAATCAACTAACCAGCTATTATAGTGTTCTTTCACGACACTTTATTACTCCTACTATGTTCTTCAGTCCACCAAGCAAACATTATGCAAACGACTACTAGATTTACTCAACAATCCAAAAAACAACTTGGTGACAACCAAATGTTTTTAAGAATTTGACAGTTGTGTGAAATAGCATGCATAAAATAGCTGGTTAGTTGATTATGTTCTTAGTAATCTATACATTCACAACACTATAAGAACATATTATTACTCCTACTATGCTATTTCACAACACTTTCATTTTCAATTTTATAGTGTTCGTCAATAAATTAATGCAGATATTCATGATTGATTGATACTTCGTAAGCTTGCTCTGAATGGTTGGGACATCAGGATTAATTGTCGTATAATATGTTACTCAGATATCATATTTACCCGTCTGTTGCTAAGTTATTAGGGTTTAGAATGTCCTTATTTTCTTGATCATCCCAGGTGGTTTGACAACCTTAATTCAACAATTTATTGAAAGGGAATCTGTTTTTTCTTTCGTGATTACTTAATTATTCCTCTCCTATGGATTCCCAGGTGCATCTCTGCAACCAGCGAAGAAGAGACAAGAGAGGACCAAGGCGCAATCCGATGATGAAGAAAGTTAATCGTCAACCGACAACCACCGGAGACAGGTGTGTGTTTGTGTTTTCATGGATTGAATTGTTTGAGATGTACAAAATCGATGACTAACTCGGATAATACTTCATCTAAACTTGTGTCATCGAAAGGGTGCCATATGGAAGCAAAAAATGAAGATTGTCTTTTTTGATACTGTGCACAAGTCATTTAATTCTTAGGAACACTAACTCTCTTTCTTTTGTGTGTGTGTTTTGCCTTAATGCAGGCTCTTCTACTCGGCCACAAAGTATATATTTAGATGATGGAAACACAGGTCAAAGAGTTTATGCAAACTAGTCCTGCTTTCTCTTCCTACATGTAATCCAAAGTAGGTTGATTACCTCTTTATAATTGGATGACCTTAACTATAAGAATTAAGATATTAGAAGATTTAGATGATCAAATACGAGTAACATTGTGAATTTTGATGTATGCCTTTAGACGCAACGTTGAAGTCAGCATCCAACCCTGCTCGTTTATTCACCGCTCCAAAGCGACCACATGTTTTCCACCCCGCCACAAAAGTCAAAATTCGAGGTTCTCGAATTCTTTCTCCTGTTCTCTCGTTTTCTTCCTTCCTCGTGACTCGTTTTACAGGCTAACGCTAACACCGAGGAAAGAAAGGAATCAAGCACGTGGGCGGCCGACGATGATGGCCTCGGTGGAGGCGGGCGGCGCGGGGTCGGGGGTGTGCCGGTGCTCCCCCTCGTAGGTCACGATGAGCACCGAGGGGTCGTCGGCCGCCCGCTCCACTTGCTTCCTCGCCGGGCACCCCCGCACGCTGCTGCACTTGTAGTAGCCCCTGCGCGGGAGCGAGACGGGTCAGATCAGGCCACGTCGCCAGGGTCGACGCACCGGACGGTGGCGTAGTAGTTACCTGGGGTGAGGGGAGCCCTTGATTGGCTTCTGGCCGTACTTCCGCCACGAGTGCTCGTCCGGCGGTATGTCAGCGTCCCTCGAGCTTATCGCCGCCAGCCGTATCGTCCTCTTCGCCCGCGATCTCCTGCACGGACGAGAAACGACGACGACGGGTGGCGCAGGTTAGATGTCACGACGGAGGACAGCTAAATTGAGCTGGACGACGGAGGGACGGGGGCGTACTTCTTCCTGGAGGAGCAGTGGCAGAGGCCGTCGGCGCCGGCGTTCTTTCTCGCGGCAACGCCGGAGCCGGGGCATCTCTTCTTGTGGGACGACGACGAGAGAGGGGGCTTCCCGACGGAGGGCCCCACCCTGCTGTTGGTGACGCTGCCGTCGCCGGTGAGCGAGGAGAGGAAGGAGGAGTTCGCGGACGACGTCGTGGCCGAGGCGCCGAAGCCGAGCTTCAGGGACGTCCCAGGGAGGTCGCCCCCCTGCCTGGCAAAGCCCATGGTTACGGCCCTCGGCGGCGTCAGCGGATGCGGCTTCGGCGGTTCCGGGACTAGACTCAGCCTTCCGTCGGTGGCGGGAGCCGGTCCGCGGCGGAAGCGGGCGTGCCCGGTGCGGTCGAGGACGGAGATCACCTGCTTGAAGATGGAGATCGTCGTATCAGCGATTTCGCTGCAATCTGACGGCGACGACCGGAGGTGGGAGAGCCGGAAGACGAGGTGCTCCAAGCTGCGGACCCCGGCGGCGGTCGCCTCCTGCAACGCCACCAGGTCGTTCATCTTTCCACGGCCCACCGGATCGACGGTCATCATCGTTCGACGCGATCAAGAACGCCACCCCGAGATCAGATCCAAAGTGACCTCCCGATACTATTACCACGGTGAGGAGAGCGGAGAGCGGAGAGGAGAGAACAGTAGGAGCATGCTTATAACGAGCGAAGCCGAGACCGAGAGAACGTGAAAAAGAAAATTCAAAAATAAATTAACAAAGCACGAGAATTAAAGCCAAAAGAGGCCGTTAGATCCCGGTATGTTTGTTCGACTCGTCGCGTGGGCTTTCGGATGAGAACGGGTGGTTTGGCGCGTCAGCAAAGCAAACAGGGTGCGCTGCCTTCCAAGTCACCGTTGACTTTTACGCATCTACCTTCGGAAACATTTTGATATAATAATATACATTCAAAAACCCATCAGATGAGAATGCCAAACTTATCCTAAAGATAACATGATCGGACTTATATTTACATATATATCAGATGAGATGTATGCCGTTCTCAATGTTGTTACGGTGTCGGCGTAGACTTAAGTTAGAAATATGCATAATTCAAATAAAGAAAAAAAACAATAATACTCGGGAGAAGAAATGAGGTGAGGAAGGAGAAAAAGTCAACGAGAGAGCAGCGGGCCGTCCGATCGGTTGACATGCTTGGTGGGGATGACTTGATGATGCTTTGCTTCCCGGGGAGTTGACCCATGCGACCCCAGGAAGCGTGGCTCCAAGGCAAGCACCTCGTCTACTTTTCTTTGCTTTGATTACGCTCTCCAGCAACACTTGGCTTCAAAGCGAGGTCAGCTGGCTGCAACTTTCTTGCTTTTTGACTTTTGCCGATGGCTTTCTGGTCAACTCGCCGACAGAAGTTAGTGGAGAGCCGATTCGGATGTAGTTGAGGTATTATTAACTAGTTGGCAGACGCAGTTGTCAACATGGTTAAGAACTGATGGAGATATATTTAGTCTCTCCTTTTAAAGTGATTTGAATCATTTATGGAATTTATTATTCAATGTGTTAGCTTGGGGTTGGTAAGGAGTGTAGGAGACCCAAGTTAGATTCCAACCACATCCAATATTAGGATTAAATTTTTAATTAAGAATAAATATTAGTAAATAAAAATTTTCTTTTGACTTTATAATTACTGTTATGTTTAATAGATAAAAAAAAATCTATTGATATATGTTGATCAACATTCTTTAAATTGTTATGTTGATCAATATTGTTATGTTGATCCTTCCAGGATGAAACGCTAATAGCTCCAAAAGTAAATGCCAAATTGCAAAGCATATATTATAATGCAATATTTGACCATTTTACATGAGCATAATAAACAACTACCCACGTCCGACGCCCGGTAGAAGCTCGTATGGAAGACGCCGGCGGACGTGAAGCATAAGACAACGGAGCAGAGAGCGGCCCGTCACTGCTTCGCTGGCTTCGCCCTTCCCCCTCCACCTTCTTCGCCCCCCCACTGTCTCTCTCTTCCCGGTGCCTCGATTGCCGACCGCCCGCCTGTCCGATCCTTAAAGACAAGGGAATTCGAGAGTGCATGAAACTGCCGGCGCTATCTAGAACTACTGAAGTATAATTCTTATTCATGAAGGATAATTTTTTTTTTTTTGGTAAAAATATGTCGGATCATAGTCGTTCATCATCCAAATCCAAGTCCTGTTTGGCTACTCCGGTAAGTAGCAACCGCACTCTCCTTCACCCACGGCCGCTGACGCTCCCGCACCGGGCCGCCTTCCCTGTAGCGTTGTCAAACTCGATCGCAAGCTTCTCTGGGTGGTCCTTCGAGGAGCGTACTCCAAGCGAATCCCTCGCAGCATCTCTACAAAACAAGCGTCCTGAGGTATACCCCAAAATGTAAGAAGAGAGAAGAAGAAGTCAAATCTGTATCGTACCTCAGAAGCTCCTACTCATGACTATTCTCCTCGACAAATCCGGTTGCTTGATCTCACCGATTCACCTACCGTATTCACCGAATCAACAAATTAGTTGCATCCACGTATCAGAAATCGAGTTCATGAAATCACGCATGTCGTTCCCAGCATGCCAGAGAGGAGCATTCCTGGACGTTGGCTACGTGCATGTAAACTGCAGCAGCCATGCATGCATGCATCGCCGCACGGTGTTACCACGTACGTAAGCCTGCAAACTTTAGCAGGAACGATCATTTCGACAACCACACGCATATAAACGTCCCGAAGAATGTTACTGAGTCAAGAAACAGAGTCAGAGATTTAACACAATAATGTTGAGCAGAAGCACCACAAAAACATCTCACGCTGGAAGGAAAGCAGTGATAAATGTCAGCAGAAAGTTATGCGTATTGCAATGTTGGATGAACGATGTCACGGCATACTCTCATCAGTTGGCATCCGTCTCAGTTTCATCAACCTTTGGCACCGGATGTCGGACTCCCGTTGCCGTTGCCGTTGCCATTGCCATTGCCATTGCCTCCGCTGGTGTCGTCCGAAGACGCCGGCAGTAGGTTCAGGTCCAGCTTCCTCTTCCTGCCCCTCCTCGCCGTCGTCGTCGTCCTTTCGACTGCTCTTGTTGCTGCGCGAGGCGCCGCCGGTGGTGCTGTCACTGGAAATGTCACCGCTGCTGCTTCTGCGTTTTTGGTCCCAGACGGCCCCTCGTTGTTGATTCCTCTCTTCCTTCTTCTCCTCCCGCTTCTGGGGCCGTACTCTCTCAGTTCTCTGGCCTTCTCAAAGCAGCCTTTCTGGCTCTTGTGGCTCGCGCGGTGGCCGCCGAGAGCCTGCCGGGTGGCGAACTCTCTGTTGCACCTGCTGCAGATGAACCTTCTCTTCCGCGTCGCCCCTCCCTGCCCAGACAACAGAAGCAAAGAGTCCGCCACCTCCTGCTCGGCATCCAGCTTCCCACCGGACGGCGTCGCCGAGCCGTGCAACTTCCGGAAGGGGTGGCTGCGCATGTGCCCGTGCAGCGCATTGATCGAACTGAAGATCTTATTGCAGATGTCGCACTGCCGCGGCCCGGCAGCCTCGGGCCTGCGGGGAGGACGACGAGGCGGCGCAGGAGGTTTCTTTCCGGCACCGTCGTCAGCCTCCTCGTCGTCATCGTCTTCGGGGAAGACGGGGTTCGCGTCGATGTTGTTGTTGTGTTTGAGGCGCTTGTGTCCCGACGGGTCGTCGCCGTCGTCGTCGCCTGCGCTTCCGCCGGCAGCCGCGAGGCCACCTGGGTGGACGGAGGGCTCCGGGTTGGCCGTGACAGTCATTGCGGCATCGGGTTCTCGGTGTTGCTGCTGAAGGCGAGGAGGAGAAGTAGGTGGGTTAAGTAGAAAATGGAGTACGGTGGCGTCGCTCGGCGAAGCGTCGTGTTCCCGTCGGCGGTTACATCCGCCGTTTGAAGTGTGACGGTTGGCGGCGGGACCGTCAAACCGAACGAGCGCCTCGAACACGTGGCGTTGGTCGGAACACGGTGTAGGCCCCGATTCGGGTCACGACCTTAATCAAATCATACGAAGAATAAACTATTCTTCTTGATGACTAAGAATGATCGTCTTGATCTATAAGATATTTATATATATTAGACAATTATGTTGGATAAACTATTCTTTTCATGTTATTAGAAAACTTTATTTTAAAGCAGAATTAATAATTATTTTTAATATAATCATGTGCTATTTAATCATACAAAAATTTATATATTATCCTTTCATCTTGTTTATATGATTGAAGTTTCATTTATGTCTAAGATTATTGTTTTTTTATTTATCTTAATATCATTACTATTTGAATATTTTTAATATTATTATAACATCCTACTCCTAATTTCTCACATATCCTATATTTAATTACTGCTATCAATAGGAGTACGATGGAAAATAGATAATCCTAAAATTAAGACGTATAATTCACTAAATAGAATGATAGAGTTTTCTCGTATATACGGTGATTTTGATACTTGCACGTAACTATAACTTCTAACCAAACAAAAACATGCATGTTATATATATATAATGCCTATGGATTATTGTCTATATCTACGTTAGCATGGGCTTGCACATAGTCATCTGAATGGGATGTTAGTATTTTTATCTGCAAGATCGAATCTATAGTGAATAATAACTCAGTAAACATAAGCCTTTATAGCTTTATTTAGCTGAGCATATATCATGTCATGTATATTACATCTCAAAATCATTTGCATAAGATAATTACTAGTAAACACTTTATTCTATAACTTTTTTAGCAAACATAACCCCACAGCATATCATATAAAAAAAATAAAGAGGTAAAATGTTATGTCGAAATCATTCAAAATGCTCTACACCTTATATTATAATATATATGTACTCTCACATCGTATATTATAATACATACATACATTTTCACATCGTATGTTATTATATATATATATATATATATATATATTTATTTATTTATTTATTTATTACCCTCACTTAGTGATAAGATTTGTGATATCCATGTTTTATAAATATGATAAATAACCTGCTATTTTTTTGCTTTTAAAATTAGAGTACATGTTAAGTATGCATAAACGTTACTGTTTACGTTAAACATAGCGTAACAAGCCAAAGTGTTGCTAGGGAACTTGAATATAAGATTAAATTATGGTAATAAGTATGTATGTAGTAAAAAAAGTGACGAGTAAATTTTAATCCAATCCGCACAAGTCAAGAGGAAGATCAGCTGCTAATTCCACGCAAAATTCCATGTTACTCATATTAGTTGCATACACATCTAAAAACTGAAATCAAAGTTACTGAGGCTCTTTATATGACATGGGAGCATCTCAATTCCAGATCAAACAAGAGTTCTCAAGTTGACACAAAATCAGAGATCCACATCGCTTTCATGTTTAACTCTTCGAGTTGACGCTATTTACCTTGTTCTCATCTCTGAAAGTGTGACTACAAAGACGATGACGTATGAGCTGGTCGCATCGCATGATCCTGTTGTGAGGCTTTGCCCAAAACATTAAGAACTTTCATGCGATGTAATTCTTTACCTGTCAAAGAAAGCGGAGCCATGGATACAAGTAATTTCGAAGAAAGAAATGGATCACAGGCTACATTACCTTCCTCCAACAAGAGGTGTATTGCTCTCTTCTCCAACTCGACAGCATGCTTACTTCGACCGGCAGCAGACAAGGACCGGAGCACTGAATTATCAATGCAAGATATCAGAAATCGCCAATATATAACCTAGCAACCAAAAAGGTTGACTTACTTTGCATATAATCCTCTTGGCTGGATTGGTTGCAGCTCCTTAAGAACATCTGCAACTGAAGGAATCTTTCTCCCTGATCTTGATTATTCGCTGTAAGTGAATCGTCGATTACAGGAGTTTCACTGATGACACTTGGGTCATGTGGTTCTGAAACCACAAACCCAGAGTTGGTCTTCTCACAAGAATTAACATCCGACAGTCCCCCGGAAGTAGCAGTTTTAGGTTCCTGGATTTTATTCAGATCCGGATTTGGTTCCACGATGACAACGCCTTCTGGCATCCTTGATTCAGATGATTCATCTTTATTAGCATCAACTGAAGCGCCAGTCTTGGCTTGTTCTGTTTCAAGCCTTCTACGAACATAGACGAGATTTCCATGTGAACAAATTTTGCCTGGCATCTGAGAGCTGGAAGGAGTTGCTGGACCATCAGATTGCTTCCTCTTGGATCCAGCTAATCTTGCAGAATCAGGGACAAATACCTTAATCAAATCCGGGTCTTGTCCCTTTTCTTTCAGAATAAAATTTTCTGGTCGCCGGTTAATGATATTCCCGGATTCATTTGACAACTCTCTCAGAGCAACTTTCTTCACTGAGGCTGTTTCTTTCTTGTCTCCCGCTGACATCGCACACCTACCACTGACCGATTTGTGTTTGTTGAACTTATCTATCATTCTATTGAACTATTGGTGAAGACAGTTCCTCACTCAAAATAAACTGAAGTGTAGCAAGCAGAAAAAAATGAAACGTGTAAATAATGAGAAATTAATTTCATGATGCAGCAGTCAGTAGCCAAAGTTAAGGCCACGAACAGCATCAACTCAATCTGCAGGCAGGAGAGGCCCTGAAAATAACAAGATATCCCTATGAATCACTTTTTATATGTGTCTATAATACAAATACCCAAAAAGGGTTTGGCAATTTCTGAGGATTTCTTCAAAGTCAAGCTTCAGAAGCAAAAAATAATGCAAATTTTCCACCCACCAAACAATCTTTTAAGCATTCATGTTAGTCCCTCTGTTTCCAACAATGGCCTTCACTAGGAACTTAACAACAGCATCAAACAATCATTGTCAGACTGACAAAAAATCACCAAGTTTCTTGAACTTGTGTCAAAGACTTCTCGTATTATTTTAAAGGATGAAAATATTAAGACATACATAGGATAGAGAGGTACAGAAGGAAGTTATATTAAGATTTTAACCACAGATATGGCATCCCTGTCCCACTCAGAAAAAAAAAAGGAATTAGTTATATGTAGGAAAAATAAAATGCAATGCTATAGTATCAAAAGTAGTAAATCATGGTCTGGACATCTTAAAATGCAGGGCAACCGATACTCATCAGGTTTCAATGAATTTGAAAATTATTATAATGCAATAGAACAGTGAATACCATTAAGAGATTTTACAAATTTTTAATATTGTACCAAAAAAATTTATACATATAAAAGCAAACATATTGATACAATTATATAAGGAAGCACAATAACCCTTATCTCCACAGATAAATAGGTTTTTTATGTGACTCAAATCATGATTACTCAAGTCGCCAAGGGAGCAACCTCATCATGTTGCCAAGACTTGCGCTATACATGTAATTATATACATATATATTACATATGTCTGTACAGAGGGAGAACCTGATATAGGGAATGATCAAGAAGCATTGTAAAGAGCCAAGTGCATGAAATTGATGTAAAGCCAAGTCAAATTCAATCACCAACCTTGTCTCTTAAGATTAGCCATCTCAGTTTGATACTCAAGTGTTACAGTTGTTATCTCCACAAATCAATATTTAGGCAAACTGCTTGTAAAAATGTCTCATATATGGTGCAACCACAAGAAAAGAAATTGGAGAACATATATCATTTTCTTACTTAGGTGGAACCATTTCTAGGTCTAAGGAGCTAAAAATTAAAGAATTCATGAATGGAGTAATGTTTTAGTCTTAATCTAAATAGTATTCTCCTGCCTTGCAGATATTTAAGGGAGCAAGTTTAGGAGCAACATGCATGCTTATGGCTATTGAACTAAATTGTTGCTTGAAATAATTAAAAATGTTGCTCATGAAAAGTTATGACCAATTCAAGTTAGTTTGTCAATACATAGATCCATGTGGTCTGAACTGAAGGACACACCATAATATAAGGAACCAGCACAAAAGCACCTTAAACATACACACAGTTCAAACCAAGTTCATCGTACAAAATAAACCTCAAACTAAGACCCAAGTTCAATGTAGAGGAATTGGATCAAAAAAATTTTGGACTCTACAGCATCAACTAAGACTGGTAGAACTTAGAAGTCCTATCCACCAAGGTAAAATCTGAGGGAGACGGCCATGCCCCAAATGATGAATGGGCATAAATTGGCCTTTTGTCACATATGCAAAAGTTGCAATTGCATTTGCAAACATAAAGACTGAAAGCAGGTTCATTGTTAAATTGATCGAACACCATTTTTTCTTTGTCATTATCACATTGTGGGCCAAGATAAGTGGAACAAATTTTTATAAATAGAGATATAATTGAGCATCATGTATCCTCCCAAGACAGCATAACTTAACAGCATCAGATAGCAAGTTGCATTCACAGACAGATACCAACTGAAGCCATACATGGCAGTTGGTTGATCTCGCAGCTACAGGTGTCATATTGCAACTTCAATTGTTCTTGAAACAGTATAGTCTATGACGAGTTTTGACAATAACTAATAATAGACAGGGAAGTATGTCAAGCGGATAACTTATGTACATGAGACCCACTGAAAGTTTGGTCAAGTCAGGAAAAAGAGTTTAAGAAGCTACAGTTGGTACTTTTGTTTTCAACAGCAAAAAAGAAAACGTATGAAATAATCAAGGCAGTTGACATGAACTCAAATCTGTTGTAACTCGACCTAAACCACAGTTAGCCCTGGGTTGCACCAGTGGCACTTCTGTTGTGACCAGTCATATCCCTTGGGCAACCAGTAGTATACCTTCAAAACATGATGCATGAAGTGTTTGTAAATACATGTATTTATTTATTTATTTATTTTTTGAATTTGCACCTCCTAAATCATTCGCCCTACAAGTAACATTTTGCTAGTAAGAAGCCAATAAAGAAACAAGTAGCACTAGGAGAAAAATTGAGCAGAAGAAACACAGTAGAATCTTGAGTTCATAACAAGGATGGGAGCCACTCCAGTGACACCCCAAAAATCACATATGAGTCAACACTTAAAACATGAAACAAATTGGTATTATCTTAATGCTTATCACTCTTGTCCATATGATTCAACTGGATACCATTTTTGTCAAATGAAAGGGTCAAAATTGCTCTCTGTATATGGGATTTGTTACTTGATTGTCAGTGGAATTTGTTACTTGCTCATTTGCGACCTATGAGACCGGGTTTCAACTCTTGAAACAGTTTCTTTAGATATAAAGGTAAGATTGTGTACATTGACCCTCCCCAAATTGGCAGGAGCCTCATGTGCCAGGAACACTTTTTTGAAGATGAGACTTGATATCCAAATTAAAATCAATCAATTAGCCAATTTCTAACCGGTTCTGATATGGCCAAAGATAAACCTACTGGATGATTTGTGATTTGACATTCTCAAAAGAATGATAACCTTATCGGATGCATATTCTGAAAAGATGTAAATGATCTAGCGCATGTTGCATACATGTTTGAGACAAAAAGTGACATGAGCATATGTTTGACATAATAAAATGATCTTAATGTAATAACTTTGCCACTAACTTCGTTCAAATATCCAACACTTAATCTTATAAAGCAACATTATCCAACTAGCAACTAGTGTCAAATCTGTCAAGTTAACTTATTCTAAAATATCCAAATCAAACATGCCACAAGAGTTTATTATACCATTCAATTATCAACATTTTGTTTACTAGTGATTATTCTTAGAAATGATAAATTAACTAGCCTGGAACAAATAATATAATGTGGTTGATTGCCAAAATCAAATCCATGACTCTAGAATTACCTTAATTTCAATACATATTGGTTATGCAGAGGAGAAAAGTATAAATCAAATATCTAAGCATTCATATTTCACAAACTTTCATGACAAGGACTAGGTACAAAATAGCAATATAGAAAATACATGCAACACTTTATAAAAAAATTCTATGACAAAAGATTATGGTTTAAAGGCAAAATAGAAATATAAGAAATACATTTCTTGATGACAAGAAATGCATGCTTCAAAAGGAATTTCTTTTATATACTATTTAATAGGTTGAACAAGTATGCAGAAAAGGTAGCAAGAAAACTAATTTACAAGAATGAATAGTCAGATTTTCTGCCTTTCCATAGGCCGCTTAGCTGTAGAGTTAAAAAAGAAAGTCATTCGTATTTCTAGAATAAGTTCATATGTCTCCAAAACCCATTTCAAAAGCAATGGTAATTTCTTAAAGCTAACAACAGAGTTTCAACGTCACTTAAGTTCCTCCTCCTTATTTGTATTCACTCTGTTTCACTTTACAAGCATTATTATATTTATTCTTGCATGCTAGGAAGAGACATAGATCTTCCTTCACCTTCGGCTTCTAGATCTCATACCCCTTCACTATTCTAGACCAAAGCTCATATTTCTCCAAATGCATTCAAAAATTGATTGTATCTCTAGACAAGGGGAATAGATGTCAGTTAATCAACTTTTCAAGCTGCATTCTACCAAGTCTCGCATGCTAGAATGAGACAAAGTGTTTCGTTCGTCCTTTAACTGTTTAAGACTCTCAAGTCTCAAACCAGCTTGAATCATCTCAGACCAAGCAAGATACCACCACCTCACATGCCAGGACAGTATTATAGAAACACCATCTACATACTAGCACACAAACACCATATTCCTATAAATGATAAAACAGTCAATCAATCATGACAAAGCCTATGCAGACCAGCCATAAAAATTTAGACAGAACAAACTGTCCACTGATGATTGATGCAGTGATTCCATTGTCCAGAAAGCTCCAAAAAATGTATAAGAAAAATAAATCAGTTCAACTGCAATGGTAGAGAGGCCACTAAGACAAGGCTCTATAATTAATAAAGCAGAAGCAAAACCAAAAATTTGAAATTTAGCACACAAATTGAACTCAAAACTACTATGCTCAGCTGTTGTTATGAGAAACAAACCACATCTAACCTAAGTCAGCAGCACTCACTATATTCAGAAATAAAACATGACCCGAAGGGTGAATAAAGGATCTTTGTTGTCTAGTGTGCAAATCAGAAGATATTTCATTTCATGTGTAATTGATCAAAGAAAGATTCACAGTAAACTCGCGAACTTGCAGCAGTGCGAGATAGCCAAACGAAACGTCTTTACCGACATTGCACTAGATGAAATTGTCACCGCCCCCGACTCAGCCCAAAAGGATGCCACCAATTAATGGGAACCGAAAGAGGATGTTCCTGAGAGCAACGAAGATTCAAGTAGGAATCATCACCGTCCACCGGTAAATATTTCTTTTTTAGGTTCCAAAGGGGGAGAATTTCCAATTGAGCAATCGCAGGGGAACATCGATCACACAGGGCTCGATCGTAATGGGATGCCACATGGACGTGGAGTTGATCTCTCATTCGTGCGAGAAAGCGTCAATAAAGGAATTCGAAGCGATACAAAGCAGGGCATGAGGATGGAATAGAACAACCCACCTGGATCGCCCGCTATCTCCACCAGCAATGCGGGCCATCGCGGGCTGCCGAAGAATCGAACACGAACGCGAATACGAGGAAGAAGGGAGAGATGAAAGACGAGGAGAAGGAACGGTGTTGGAGGCCGAGAGAGAGAGAGAGAGAGAGAGAGAGGGGTGGGGGGAAGAGGAATGTGGTGTGGGGGTACAACGGGTAGATGTGCTCGCAATAAAGGGGTGCGTGCAAAGAGTTATGTATGCGAGCGTCCAATCCACCATGGATGTGGGTGGAGATGATGCGGCATGTATGGACCCGATTATGCCACGTATGCACTAGAAAATAAATCAAATAAGAACATATTAATATTAGGTAAAATATCATATTTACATATATATAAATATATAGATATATAATCTGACACTTATCGACTATCTCAATAGGTTATATCACGCATAAATAACGTATATTATATATATATGCATAAAAAGCAAAAGATCAAACTGATCTAAACAAAAAAAAAAAAAAGTAGCTTGATTTTATTATTAAAATATTGAGATCATAATAAACAATTTTTTTTATTTAAATGCAACAACAAGAAGATAAAATGTATTTCAATAAAAACGTATACGCCATAAATAATGGATATTATATATGCATAAAAACCAAAAGACCACTCTCAAAACTACATCAACTCATGTGACCTACGTTGGTTTTATTATAAAAATATTGAGACCATAATAAAAGACATTCTTTTTTTTTTTCTTTGGTGCAACAACAAGATAAACTCTTGTCCCTAATTTTGCTTTAGTTGCCAGGAACTATAAGCAAGCCCAAAAAATTGTCTACACTCTTTGGTCACCGGATGGAAGTTTCAGCAAGACACATACAACACAATCTCTTTTGATGCCTGAAGACTCTCAAAGCATACATAATTAAGCATGCGCAACCAAAAGATGTGACCAAAAACAATACCTGGCTGTAAAAAGTTGGAATGATAATAATTTTTAGGATTCATATTTACAAGGAGTCAATATATATCAACAGAGACATAACTGTATACAGGTTACACAACTCGAAAAGTATATATGATTATGACTTGCAAAATTATGAAGTTGAAACCATAGTTATAGTTGTGAGCCAAGGGAAAAATGGCAAAGCAAACACCAAGACTTATCTATCCACCAACATTCCTTAAGAGCCAATCAACTGCCGCATTGACATTTCCGGAAGTGGCACTCAAAGCCCGAATGTTCGCTGGTGTGTCCAAGAAACCCATTTCTTGTAGCTGGGATAGCTGTGTTGCATATCGTTCCTCTGGTGGCACTGCAAGACATGGACCCACAGAAATGTTTTAACACTCGGGAAATTTGGAAGACAGATTTCGATCGCAAAAGGTGTTAATTGACACGGGGTAGAAGGCATATAACCATCAGGGTTATTAGGAACACCAGCACCGGATCCAAGCCCACCAAACATGTTCATCAGGAGCTCCAGTCCACTGGTGTTCGTAATGCCTGCATCAAAACAAAATGATGAATGCATCTTGTATTTAAAACACATCCATTGCGCAGAAATATCATTGAGAAAGAAAGACTTGAGATCTTATGGAAAGCCATGTCACAGATCTAGTGAATGAACATGGGATCGAGAGGCCCCAAGGACTAGATACATTGGATGATTTCCTCGTACCTGCTGCACCACCGTCGTTCTGATTTTGCTCCCTGCAACGATGAGCATAAAGTCGATGAACAAATCAAATTTTGAAACATGTGCCAGTAACTAACTCATCTTGAGGTGCAACGGCAACAAACAGTCAAAGCACGGCTTCAATTGTGCTTTTGCACCAGTTCATACATCAAAAAGAAAATGAAACTTAACAACATTCTTTTTTTCAAATTTCAATCTTAGTCAATCAAACAAGATTTCGCCCATGGACATTAAAGTAAAAATGCAAGATCAACCAAACCGAGACATGCACAAGTACTTTATCTCTTTTGATGAGTGATAATATGTAAAGGTTAATGAGTGGCAGAATAACAAAATAAAAGGAATCAATCTTATATAAGTGATAACTTACTGGCTCGGCTGTTGCCGAACAACCTGGGATAGAAGTGACTGCTGAAAAGATTGAAGTTGCTGCAAAGAGGAAAAATAAAGACTTGAGAGAACAGAAAACCAGAAACAAATTATGAATGCAAATGAAGCTACCTGCAACATCTCAGGAGAAGTAAGCTGACGAATCAATTCTGGGTTCTGCAACATATCTCTAAGTTGGGAATTGGACCCCGACGAGCCACCAAGTTGCTGATTCAATACCTAATAATAAGCAACAATCAGATATGGACTAGCAAAAATTACAGCACTGTCCCACTCCTAATAGATAGCAGATACCTGATTCATAAACTGAGGGTTGGAGAGAAGGGACTGCATCATCTGCATAATGGCTGGATTCTGCACAAGCTGATTCAAAAGGGATGGATCCGGCATGCCACCAGCCATCCTTTCCAACTGTGGCAAACCAGGCCCACCTAACCCCGCAATGCCTGGAGATCTTCCATCATTTGCAGGGGCTTGTCTAGTGTTTGTAGTTCGTGCACCTCCTGCTGTTGCATCAACTTTTAGTTCATAACAAATAAACCATATGAAGAAATAAGAATATTAAATCACTTACCTGTTCTGCCCCATGGGTTTGGTAGTGGGTTACTGTTTGGTGCAGCAGTTTCGTTTGTTGCATCGGAACCAGTAACGGACTGGCTTGGTGTCCGATCTCTTGCCTGCACAGCACCCTGATTTCCCAAAAGTGCCGCAAATGGGTTTCGCTCCAAATCGTTGCCCATGTTCCCGGCTCCGGTTGTAGCATTCAGGAATGGCTCCTGAACAGTTTCATACATGCGCCTAAGCATGTTGAATCCTTCTGGGGATGACTCAATGTTGCTCATAGCCCTATCAGTGTTCCGCATTAATTCTCTCATGAGTTCAGGATTCCTCATAACTTCCAGTGATTGTCGTAGTGTACTAGGGTCATTAAGGACATGCGCGAAATCAGGGTTACGGTCTATGATTTCACGCATTTGAGGATTGTTCATTATCATATTTCGCAACAGGTCAGGATTATTTATCAGACTCTGAACGGCAGGCATATTCATTATTTCCCTCATCATGCTAGGATTTTGAGCAAGCTGCTGCTGCATCTGATTAAGATCTGGTAAGCCCAAAAAACCTGAACCACTATCATCTCTTCTGTTAACACCAAGGCCAGGGAAAAGCGAGCCTCCAAAATCAGCTCCAAATCGGCCAGCTTCATTAGAACCACCACTCTCAACACCTGTAGTGTTGTTCGGAACCCTTGAAGCTCCATTGCTAGCTGCAGTCACATCAGCAGATGCAGCTGGTAGTATTGAACCACGAACCAAATGAATTGTGTGATCTGACTCCAGCCCTAGGAAGGACAAAAGACAAAAGGAAGCCTTAAAAGAATGACAGTGAATGATGGAGGCCAAGAGAACCAACCACATCCATGCAGTCATCTAGCCTTAATGGTCACTAACTAAAGCACAGAGAGCAACAAGGCGACCACACAATTAACAAGAAATGAGGTGGTACTAAACAGAAAATAAACAACTTACAATCACTCAGTTTGTCAGTATGATTGATGCCTAAAATAACAAAAAGATTAAATATGAAAGAAATGAAAGAAAAAAAAAGAAGAAATCTGCTGTACTACTTCAAGGTAGGAGTCAACCACCATAAAATTAGATCAACATGGATTCAAGTAAGTCCAATTGTAACAAGAATGTCAAGGAATCAAGCAGGCTACTATGGCAAAATTCAACAAATTTTTAAGCTCCAACCATGACCATATAATAATAACTTATCATGTCTTTTTATGTGGTAAAAGATCTACTTGAACAATTTTATGTAGTATTAATTATATTTATAGTGTCCTTGCCAAGATTTCTAGCCTGCTGGACAGACAGTTCAGTACAAGCTGGCCCAGTTTGTAAACAAATCAGGAGACAATTCAAAATCAACGAAAATGTAAAAAGTCGTAGATAGATAAATAAAGCAAAGACTACTTGAACAATTTTATGTAGTAATAATTATGTTTCTTATGTCCTTGCCAAAGTTTCTAGCCTGCTGGACAGACAGTACAGTACAAGTTGGCCAAGTTTGTAAACAAATCAGGAGACAATTCAAAAATCAATGAAAAAAAAAAGTTGTGGATAAATAAAATAAAGACTGACACAAGCAAATTTGTGGTTTGGCATACAAGTCCATGTCAATGGGCAAAGATGGATATGATGCACTCTGTTGAAAGGAGAACAGAACAAGAGAGTTGATGCCCACACATACACCACTAGAATCCCCAATGCACACATTATAAAGGAAGACCCTAATAGAATAGGAGTACAAAAGTCAGATGCAAATACAAATCCTTCCCACCACCGCAGACCTTTCCTTCCCTAAGTTGTTTTCTTCTGAAAATATTGCTGGCCTGACACGCCAGTATGGGTTAAAGTCGAAGCACACCAAACAAAAAACATGAGAAGCCTATAACAATTTAGAGAATTTCATATGTACCCTAATACAGATGCAATTTTCACGCATGAGAGTTCAAATTAGCAGATATCCCCTTATAATTTGTAAAAAAAATTCATTTATGTCACACAATTTCTAATTTGAAGAGTATTAATAAAGACCACTAGAGAGGGTTTTTTATGATAGATAATCATAAAGGTCGGTTTATTTAGAGGGGCACGCAACTTTAGGGGAGCAACTATGCAATGTTGCCAGCAATCTAATCTAAAAGATTAAAACTAACCCCAGATAGGATAAAACTATACCTAAACTCAGTCTCATCAAAATTGCATCAACTCAAAATTCTAGTGAATATTTGTACCCTAAACTGATTGTCGGGTTTTCTTCTGTGGTCCAATTCCTTTGTAGTACTTCACTGCACAATAAATTATTCACAATATTTTGCTCATGCAAATTAAGTGTTGTATAATAATTAATCCACATTTAGTTGTGGCATGCTTCTTTTGTACTGACAAAAATGTGGCAACAACTTCATCGCAAGCCAGTTCATAACATAATATAATTGAGACCACTGCTTGCCTTCCACTCAAAGCTTCATCATTAACTTTTTGCATACTTTGTGGGCAGTTACATATGATTAACATATCACTATACACACATTTTACACAAGATCCACGATCAAAAAAGCTAAATTGAAATGTATGCTACCCTCAAGTATAACCATGAATAAGCTTAAAAAGACCAATTGACTGTCTCCTTCTCAAAGAACAAGAGATGTCATAAAACTGACTCACAGCTCAATAATGTAACAAAGTTAGTCACAGGACAATTATTATTAAGTTAATTACAGTACAAATGTGTCAACTTGTTTTGCTCTTAACAGACTGTAAAAGATTCCAACTTGCTCAATTGTCTATGACATCCAGTAAAATATTAAGCAATAATCCCTACAGCCTAAGGAAATACCATCTTCCATCTTTACAGAAAAAGAATGGTCAAAATGCAGCATATCACCAGTTTGCCAGTTACATGTTGAAAAATTTGGAATACATACCTAAGTATTTCCATGCCAATATATGATAACTCACATTTCTAAAAAGGCATGAATCCTTGATAATGCATACGGAATGGCCCAGCAAGAACAAGGGATACAGTTTTGAACTGTCAACCAAGTACCCAGTAGAACGAGTGTACACTAAAATCTGCCAGAGTTGCATGCTCTCACGGCACTGCAACCACTTATCTGACATCAATTGCTCCAAGTCATCCACCTTGCAGAATAAACTAGTCTACCAAGAATTCAGCTATCATACGACAGCCTCATGCAGAAATTAATTGCATTGATCTAACTATCCAATCATTTTCCTGCACTTATTAGTTAATGACAGGAACCAGAATTTTCATCCCATGTTCAATTTTCCAGAATTTTTTATTTGTTTCCATATCTTTCACATTGGAGAAATTAGACCTATCATTGAGACATGCTATCAGCTCAAGACCGCAACTCTAGTCCATAAATTGGTCTAAATTTAACACAATATTTTATATGATTGGTTGAGCTTGGAAACAAAAAATTAGGCCTTATTAAGTCACCAGGAAGCACAGGCAAGTCCTTAATAATTTATGCTCGGTCCAGACCATAAGAATCTCTATAAAATCATAATAAATATTTTATCCTCTTTGCAGATAATAAACAATAAACCTCAGACAGCCTGATTCACTAAATACCTTTTGGCCATCGGTCTTTATAGATCATGAGATTTTACTTTCAATTTTGTCATGATAGAAGTGTCTCTCTGGGAGGATATCTTCACCCCTCGAAGTAGGCGAGGCCCTTGATAGGAGGTGAAAAACCTTCAAATTTTAAGGGGCATCAAGACAGAACATAAGGTTCAAAAGCATTTCCGTCTATAAGTTGTGCGCTGACACGTGATAAATATTCATTTCAATATATATTTCTTGTTCAACGTTTGATCAAAGCACGGAAAGCTATCATCCTTTACGCATCTGCTGGTGATTATTTTTGACATCTTGCATTTCTTATGCTATATCGCCTCTCTTTAAGGAAGATTCTCTCGTTAACAGGCAATCAATTCTGAAAATGACATCTATCTACAAAATATATAGGGAGACAGACATGATCAACAGGAGACGAACAAAGCAGAAGGACACGAAATCAGGCGACGCACCGTAGCTCTCCAGTGTCTGCTCGTCCTTCAAGATCCGCCCCTTGTAGATCAGCCGCTGTTGCTCCACCGGGATGTTGCACTTCTCAACCAGGGCAGCCTTGAGCGCCGCGACGGTGGAATCGAGAGTGGTCTGCACCGAGAACTTGGACCCGCTCGAGGATCGGACGTGCACGGTGACGGCGGCCGCCCCTCCGACGTTGTCGGAGCCGCTAGCGCGGCCGGAATCCCCGTCGGTGCCCATAGCCCTAGGCCAAGGACGATCGGGTCCCGATCCAAAGACGGGCGGCTCGAGAAAGGGAAGGGGACCGGGCCTCTCTCTAGCTTGCAAGGGAGGAAAGGGAGCGATCGGATGCTTCAGGAAACGGTATTCGCCGAATCAAAAAGGGGGAAGACGAAGAAGAAATAAAAGAGAAAAAGTTTGCTCTTCTCTCGTTTTTATATTTACTTCAAGGGGAAGAAGAGGCTTCTCACGTGACGTGGACGCGCACAGAGACGCGTCACGCCGGTCTCACGTAACAACGGAATGGGGGTCGTCGGCTGTTTAATTGTCGGTTTTTGCTATTAAAAAAACAAAGTTATATATATATATAACTCCAAAATTAGTGATATTTGTATTTGTCACTTTGAATATAAGTAAGATAGATTTTGATTATGCGATTAAGATGTTGTTTTAGAGTACATGTCATGTGTAGATGAGGTGAGGTAACGATCATTTGTCATATATAATCAAATTCTCTAATTAAAACTAAATTATTATTTTGGGTTAATAAAATTTATGAAATAAATATTTAATATTTCAAGTTGGATGATTTTTTTATCATATATTTAAAAAATATATATTATCAGAGATTATCTCTTCTTATTAAGGAAAGAGAATTCTCTTTTTTCATCATATCAAACATAAAAATTGGATGAAAGAACAATTATACCCTATCGAAGATAATAATTTTTTAAATGAGCAATTAAGTTCCTATTTATATAAGTTTATATTCATTCATTATTGGGAAAACATAAACTCATCTCTTAGGATAAAGTATTTATATCTATTGTTGAATGAGTAATTTTTTCGATATTTGATATGTATTAGTGGTATGATTGATTCTTATATATGTATTTGTTTTATAGTTGTCTTATAATAGAGGTTCACACTCATCATTGTTTTTTTTCTCTTTTCTTTTTAATCTTCTAGTAGCACTATATCGAATTCAAGTGGAGAGCAAATCTTCTTCTACTACTAAGTAGAGGTAGTTAAATTTTATTTTTGAGTTAAAATTTCTCTTTTTCTTAATAAAGCTTGATTTTTTTATTTTTATAATTTTAATAAAAATATAATAAATATTATAATATATATATATATATTAATAAAAAACTATTTATTTACCACTTGATGTATCTATAGAAAGATATTGTAATCATATAAAAAAACAAAATTTAAGATATGATATATTCTTATATCACTAAGGTGTTAACAATGTGATCTTAAATATCGTGATATCGAGGTATAAATAGTTTTTTCGATATTTCTCATATCAATATATATTCCTCCAATAAATAAAAAATATTGATAATTATTTTTAATCTTCATTAGTTGAGACTCTGATTTATATTTACTCTTTAAAATTTTATTATGATGATAAAAATATTTAAGGTAATTTAAATGTTTCATATTTATATATTAGTTTAAATAACTTAATACCAATTAAAAAGTGGTTGACTGATTTTATGGACATCAACAAGACGAATAGGTGCCTAAAATCTTTGGAGGGACATAATATTTATAATTATTATTGATCTCTATTAGCTGATGGCCATCTAATTATTTGTTGAAACTCTAATTAATTTTAACTCTTTGATAAAAAAAATTAGAGGTAAATTTAACGTTCTCTGCTTATTTATATTAGTTGGCTTTAATTACCAATTTATTATATGTGGCACATGTTTCACGTGCAAGCCACGTGCGGACTTTAAACTACCATTCTACGCGGCTGTTCCATCGGTTTCACCTACTGCTTGCGACGTTCGCCGCCGTTGGATCTCGATCCGAGGCTTCACCCTCCGCTCATCGGACGGTCGTCACACCGCAAAATTGGCGTCCCGGCGCACTATCATCCCCCGGCGGAGAAGAAGACTTCGTCGAAGGTCGAAGTCTCCCGTGGCTTCACCCCTCCAACCCTCGCCGTCTCTCGCCCATCTCGACGTCGATTCACCTCCTCGCTTCGCACTTAGAGTTCAGGGTCATCCGGTTTTTGATTCCGTTTGGAATTCTTCCGGTTTGTTCGTTCCTTGAATCTAGGGTTTTACAGGTCTGCAACAGCGCCGGAATCCTCCCCTCGGTCCTTCTTCTCACGATACTGGGGCAAGATTTCGGTCGAATGGATTAGTTGTGGCCTTTAGCATGTTTTGTTGCCCGTCTTTGGATTCCCCATGGTCGCGAGAAGATCTCTGCTGATGGCTTAACTTGGGTGGATCTTACGATCTCGAAGGATGAAGTGAGCATTGTTAACTCGCTTTGTCGCCAAATGGGATCTTTTTTTCGTTTAATCTTGGGAGGTGTACATTGTTGAGGACCCTCGTTGGATTTGTTTGCAGCCCATCGATTGGTGCTCTTATTTTGGCTTGAGTTATGCTTAGAAGTAGAGGGAGACTGGGCCAGGTGAGAGTCGTTTTACCGGATGAAGACCGTCGAGCAACTATACCTGAGTGTATTATCTTATACCCAACCCATATGGGCCACGGCCATTGGTGCTGTTCTACTCGTGCTCACCCTCTTCCTCTCCATGTTCCTTCTGTTCCAACACCTTTCCGCATACAAAAATCCAGAGGTTCTACTTCTTCTTTTTCTTGTTTTTATTTAATAGATGTGCTTCGGGTACTTGTTCTCTTGTAACCTTACTGTTACTTGGTCTATATTTTTACAGGAGCAGAAGTTTCTGATTGGTGTGATCCTAATGGTCCCTTGCTATTCCATTGAATCGGTAGGCATTTACACTGAAACATAAGTAACGTTTGAATGTAAAGGACCCTTGTTATGCCATTGATTTGGTATGGTTATCAATCACTGGATCATGGGATTCTGACTGAAAAAATACAAGTGAAATATATATCATAATGGATCTTTTAATGCCATTGCGATGCTGAGGTTATGTATCACTGTTTCTAACTGTTAGAGAAGTAACTTGTCTCTGGAGCAGATACCTGACTTTGGATGTTTACTGATTCATTTATATTGACAGTAGGCATAACTGGTTTAGTGTTTCCACTTTAAACCAAGAAAAAAATGTATATTTATGGGAATGACATTTCACAAATCACAATGATTGGCACCAAAAGGGAGTTAGTCAACAAGTTTTTTGTCATCTCTGATGAATATTCTTGTTAATATATGTATTCCGAGATACTGTAGTCTTGTAAAGATCTGGTACATGTGATATTAGTTTCAATAAGTTGAATCAATAGTATAGGAGAATTGTGCATAACTTAATTCCTTTAGTTATACATGAGAAAAACGAAAGCTTCGTTAAACGTTTCAGCTACAAAAAATCAGTCCTATTTTAATGAATGCAATTAAAACAATAGCAATTGTGTTGATTACTTGAAGTAGTTTGCTCATTAAATTTAAATATTTAGCTAAATTTGTAGCAAAGTTTTATTGTTTAGTGAAAATGAGTAGAATGGTTTTGTTAGTCGTGTAAAGCTGTATAAAGAACTGTAGCAATTGTTATGAAACATTTGCTTCAAAATAAGATGGTATAAAAGGGCATATTTGGTGCACAAGGCTTCCATCAATACGGCATCTGGGGATGGTCCTTGTATATAGCTTTATCTCTAAATATCTAAATATAGTAAGGTTGTTTCGGTGACTTGAACACTTGTATCATCACAAAGGAGAACCTTATCATTGTATCAAGGCTTGTTCTCTCCAAGATAAGTTAAAATAATAAATTTAAATAAACTGTTAAATAACCACGTTACTCTTGGTAAGACTTTGCACATACTGAAAATTTTAGAACTTATATCTATTATTTTGACAATAAATTGAAATCATAAGTGACACTCAATATAAAATGTTCTTGGGTTTTATTTTTTTTGTTTCTATATTTGTTTATGTTATAGCAACAACGAGCGATGGAGATCCTAATATGTTTTTGTCTGAGAATGCAACACATTGTCGTCTATATAACTTACTAGAATGGGCTATCTTAGAAATTGAATGCGTAAAGATTGGCCTCATGGTAGCCTCTAACAATTACTGATCTAATTTGATGGGTGGTTGAAGCCTTTAAAGGCTATCAAATAGGGATTAACATGAAACTAAGCTGATATTATTATGAAAAAATTGCCCTCAATAGTTACCTTTGCCACCTCAACCCTCTCTTTCCTCTCAGATTGAAGCGAGTTTCTTTCCTTATCTACATCTTCTCTGCTTCTCTTTTGTTGTTAAGATTGATTGGGTCTCTATAACTTTCCTGATTAGAACTCCTTTTTTGTGCTGATGTCTTTCTCTAAGCCTTTTCAAAGTGACTACCTGTTATCTTTATCAAAATATAATTCCACACATGCAATTCAGGACTCAAAAGTCCTCCCAGATCCCATCTTATAAAGCCAACTAGACCACGATCAATATAGCATAACTTGAGAGGGATTAGGCTGTTTAAATCTTATTAATCTCATAGATGCAACTGTGAGCTGCTTGAGAGTTTTTATTATGACACTACTTTTTACATATATTCAATAGCAAAAGAGTACGAAGAAATAATAACTAACTGTATACACTACCTTTAGTTCGTGCAACATAGGAGTTCGTTCAACACATTGTAGAAGAAATAATAGCTTTCTTTATGTGAAAAACCGATATGATTATACTACTTAGTTGAAGTAATAAGACATCTGAACATTAATGGCTGATGAATATAGTTTTGGCACTGTTTCTCTAATAGAATTGTAGTGATGGCATTTACAGGGATGTTAAGTTTTTTAGGCCATGTTTCTAGATTAATGTATTTGTGGTGGTTGGTTGTCGCCCATGGTTTGCTGCATTTTGTGCATATTTGTAAACTGTCCTTCCAATGTATGATTACATGACTTTGCCGATTCACTAGGTGATTTACCATCAAAGTGATAATGTTGCCATCTTTTCTCTTTTGCTGATAAGTTTGGTGATATTCCTGTTCATTCATTTAAATTTTCTTGAGAAGTTGCCAATGCTGGAGCTTGCATCTGTTCGGTTCATTTCCCTAGAAACCTTTACATGTTGAATTGTGTGGAAACCTATCAAACAATTTATTTCATTATGTTGATGCCAAAATATTTTGTGTTCAAAAGGATTGCTGATTTTTTTTCGTCTTAATATAGTATGTATCACTGGCGAATCCATCCATCAGCGTTGATTGTGAGATTTTGCGTGATTGTTATGAGGCCTTTGCCATGTATTGCTTTGGAAGATATCTTGTTGCTTGTTTGGGTATGCCTTTCTCTCAAATTGCTTTATATTGGATGATCTAACTATCCTTCTCATTTCTTGAGGAAGATTATTCATGTGCAGCTTCTCCTTCAAACTATGTTTCGACTTTTCTCTTTCATGATAGCTATCTTGTTATCCATTTGATTATGTTTACAATGAAATGTTTAGGCTTAGCTAGCAATACCATGATTTTGTGGGTAGTATCTTCCAGTATTATCTATTTTCATTTTTATATGAGGATCATAGCTATGCTTTCCTTAGAAGCACGAACACATCAACTTGATGAGCATATTCGTGTGGACACATGTTGAACACAAACACGTCACCGACAAGGTTGGACACATGTTTGTTTTGTTTATTTATTCTTTATTTTTGGACATGGCATATATGTGTTGGACACTTCCCTTCTCCCCCGCCCTTCCTTGTGTGATGCTCACGTGTGACATTGAGCTTGCATGGTCCTCACATGAGGGTGAGATGTGAAATCGAGGGAGTTTGGGCATTTCTTGTTAAACTTGGAGGATTATCAATGTTTGTGGCCCTTGGGAGTTTGCGAAGGTGTGGAATCTTTCGATGGTAGCGGGAGTAGATTCAGCAGAATTTGCATCTACTGGAAGAACCTGTAGGCTATAATTGCACTGGCGGCACTGCTACGGCTCTGCTCTAGTGCCCTGAGCCCACTTGCGTCCAATGGAAGACTTAATCCACCATCACATGCACCACAACTTGTGACCTCACCCCCTCGTGAAATGTGTGCCCTCAATGATTCTCAACCTCACCCGATTACATGCGACCCACGTAAGGCCCTCGATGACTTGTGACAAGCACCATGACCCATCGCCTATCATCACGTGTCCTTGACATCTCTCTCGCCCTCAAGGACTCATTAGCACCATCGTGTATCACTGATGGCCTCGCTTATGCAAACCTCCATCCATCGCCTATCACCTACGACCTCGTGCAAACCCGTGACCTCTAAACCCTTTGCCTGTTGTTTTTTAGGATTTTTTAATATATAATAACTTACATTTGATATATAATTTAATATATAAAACCTGCATTTAATATATTTAATATATAAAACCTACATTTAATATAATTAATATATAATAACTTGCAAGTTAAATTAATATATTTGATTTAACTTGCATTAAATATATAAAACCCACTATCGTGCAGAAATTGCTTGCATTTAATATATAATTTTATATATTGCAGAAATCAAACAGTGCAGGTTCTGTTTCTTTTCAGATGAATCTTTGTTGCTTTCTGATAAATTTAATTATGTTACAGTTGTACATTTATTAGAATTAAACAGTGCAGATTAGATATTATTTATTATGCTTTTTTTAGCCATGATACATGTTACATTGTTTTGTTACTTTATCATAATTATTGTAATATGGTTTTCATTTTACTTTTGTTTTTATGAATACACATATAATGCCTACATTGACATGAAAAATCAACAAGTCTTAGGATTATAACTAGAAATTTTAATGTGAAATCATTATTTGTAAGTACTCCATCTTATGACCTCTATAAATGTTGAATTATGCTTTAGGTTCTTAAAACTCATGTTAATTGAATATTATAAGTATAAAAACTATAAAACTCACGTGAATTGAATATTACACACACACACACACATAGACACGTGTCCTCATCATGTCCGCATCCTAATTTTTTTAAAAATGACATGTTGCCATATGCGTGTCGAGTCATGTCCATGTCCCGTATCCGTATTCGTGCTTTTTAGATTCTTTCATGCTTAGGATAGAACAAAAAATTTTGTAATGTTCATGGATTAATGTCTCGGTTTGTTATTGATGTCAGTCAACAACCAGGCTAGCATAGCATTGACATCGTTTCAGTGTAATTTGATATTGGCTAGTACTCTTTGAAGTTTGAACTACTACAAACAAAGAGAGAAAAGGAGCTGAGGGTTGTGAAAGAATTTGTCAAGGAATGATGAGGTGTCATGTGTGTCAAGCGGCAAAGTAAGCCCTCACAACCTAGGTAGCAGAGAAAGCCTTCTTGACTTAGGCAGCAGAGGAAATTCTCACAACTTTGGGTGGTGGTGGGGTGCTACTTTAGGGCAAGGATGCTGGAGTCGTGGGGTACTACTTTAGGGTAGTATTTAGCTCATGAATATGAATAAGTATCCCTAAATCTGCTTAAGCTCAAAAATCTTTGGGAAGTGACATTTCAAATTTTTTAGTTCTTGATGTCAACTGGTAGTTACCAATTCAGGAGTGATATCTCAAGTTTAAATAGAGAACTGATCGATACTGTGCTTCTATGCTTTTGGCAATTAGTAAAACTTTTTGGCTCTAACTCTCTTTTCTAGTTCAATTTTTTAATGCTTGTTTTTGTTTTTCTTAAGGCATTTGTTGTAAACTGATCTGGTGGCTTTTTTTTGAAGTTTCATACATCAGATAGTTGTTTGATATATGGAAAATATTTTGGTAAATGCAGCTTGTGTGAAATATGTAGATTTTTATTTAATATCATATTTTTATTTAACATCATATTTGTTAATTATATTATATATTTTAATATTTTAATATTTTAGAGTATCTTGATTCATTTAGGCGAGTGCTTAGCGCCTCGGGCGTTTTGGGATCTTAGTGTCTTTTGGTGCCTGACGCTTTTTAAATCATTGATTTTAATGGCTGTATTGACTGCCATGCATTGTCATGACAAAGTCCAAGTTTTCCTAAACTGAGTACAAAACTTGACATCTAAATTTATTTAGGAGGTGCTAGTGCACCATGCATGATTGGAGCAGGAAAGTTACAAGAAACACACAAGAATTTTGTTAGAATAGGCTCAGCCTCATTTAGGAAATTAAATTTTAACAAATGGAGAAATATATTCATAGTTTGTATATTACTAGATACAGTTTTCTAGAATATCATGATTGGCAATTAGTCAATTAATTATCTAGATCATCAATATGCACTAAGATGGCAATTTATTCTGCTTATGACTAGTTGCAAATGCATCACAGATGACTAACATCGTATAGTTATTTAACGAGACTGCTACTTAAGCAGCTTGTGTGAAATATGTCAAATAGTCATCACATGCTCAAGGACTTCTTTAGCCTAACATAATGGTACTAGATGTCTCATTGGTCTTCACTAATACGATCATGTACTGTGTTTTCTCTGACAGTATCTTGCTATAATTTCTGATTGCAGTTTTACTCTTCTGTAGGTGGTGAAGACAGAACAATTGAATTTTTGAAGAGGCAAGGTGCCTTGAGTTCTAAAACACCCATGTTAGAGAATGCTTCTGAGAAGGGAGTAATAAAGCATCCATTTCCGATGAATTACATTTTGAAGCCCTGGAGACTGGGCGAGTGGTTTTACCAGATTATCAAGATTGGAATTGTTCAATATGTAAGCTTTAACCTAAGATTGTTATATCTTTTTGTATAACAGGCAAATTAATATAATTAAGTTCTGTCCTTTTTGTACAGATGATAATAAAGACTGTAACTGCAGTTTTAGCTTTAAGTCTTGAGACTTTGGGAGTATATTGTGATGGAGAGTTTAAATCAACTTGTGGGTAAGTGAAAACTACGATGACAGTGTGGCTGTTAGCCTATTACTGTCTTTCTTTCCTGACTATGGATTGCTTTGAAGCATTTCTAGATCTTCATGATATTCTTCTATTATAGATACTTGCAGAATTTGAAGCACATAGGAGTATGGGGAGCATATGCATCTAAAACACCAAAATAAAGTACGTTTGTTGTCAAAACAAGATACTTTGTATGTATATTATGTGTTGGATATGCTTTATGTCGGCTCGCAAGGTCCAAACTGTCAAGAAAACCTTAAGGCTGGAAAACTATATACATTTGAAACTTTTTAAGTCATTTTTTTTCTGGGAGCTATTTTAGCAAACCTGCTACTTTCATACAATACCATGCTCTACCACGAAGAAAACAGAAAGGAGCTCTGTTTTGTGTGGTATGCATTTAGATACTTTTGGGTATGTCAGAGTACAATTTCCAACCTTTTAGTGTTAGTTAATAGAATCAAAATTTTAACCTTAAAGTGTGTCATAATTGGTGCTACAATTAAGTATACTTGTTTAGAGGTGGATGATGGTTGTGAACCACATTATTGCTGGCATGATTAGGAAAGCTAATATAGGAACCACCAAGCACCACGTGAAATAGTAAATCTTCATTCTTGTCAATAGAGTGTACTTTGACATGACACCTTTATCCATTGTGATTATGAGCAGACATGATCTTTACTGGTTACCTTCTAACCTTCATAATGAGAACAAATTATATCATCTGTATTACGTATAAAGTCTCTGGTTTTGTTGATGTATAGCGACAAATTCTTAGCCTATCTCTCATCTATGTAGGTACCCTTACATGGCTGTGGTTCTCAATTTCAGTCAGTCATGGGCATTGTACTGTTTAGTTCTATTTTATACTGCTACAAAGGATGAACTAGCCCATATAAAGCCACTGGCCAAGTTCCTGATGTTTAAATCAATCGTCTTTCTGACATGGTGGCAAGATGTGGCAATTGCACTACTCTACAGTTGGGGTTTGTTCAAAAGTTCTATAGCCCAAACTTTAGAGTCTAAATCAAGTGTGCAGGACTTCATTATTTGTATAGAGGTAATTTTGTTGTTTCTTATTCTATATACACTAGCATATGAATTTTGCTTGTACAGATCTTTTTAGCTATATATTGAAATTGCATTGAAATAATGTAATGATCTGCATGATCAATGAGATTGGTTCTTGTTTGTTTTTGGTATGTTAAAAGAAGAAAATGTAATAGTGCACCTTTTTTAGTCTCTGATGTTTAACCACATGTAAGAAATGGAAAGGAACTGATTGTGATGAAAACGTGCAGTAGTGATTTATTCATGCATATGTAATATTTTTCAGTTGTTTTCTTTCTTAATTTGTTTTTGTTCTTTCTAAGAATCGGATACCTTCACAAGTGTAGTCTTGTATTTTATATTTTTATAATAAGTTCAGTGGACTTCTGTATAATCAGCTTCTAAAATACTCAATTTATTTCATATATTGGAAGCCCCGGGCAAGATGAAACTCTAATCAACCTATTCATTCCTCCAGCACAGATGTGTGTTGCGGCCATTATCCATCTCTATGTATTCCCTGCCAAGCCATACAAGTTGATGGGTGACCGCTTCCCTGGATGTGTTTCTGTTCTCGGAGACTATGGATCTTTGGACTGCCCTTTAGACCCTGATGAGGTGAGAGACAGCGAAAGACCCACAAAACTGAGACTCCCCCAGCCCGATGTTGATACCAAGACGACAGCTATTAGAGAAAGTGTTTGTGATGTTGTTCTCGGAGGTGGAGAATATGTAAGCTTTAGTCTTGCTCTGACTACTACATCCTGTCAATATGCTTCTTGTCAAGATTTACAATTCCAATTTGAACCCATTTTAGAGCTCTTTATCTAACCATTCACATCCACCAAGTCAAACACATCTGCTTATAGGAAGCTTTCTTTGTGGTTATTATCTATATTTAAGGATGGACGTTAGCTTGTTCCATGCTGAGTTCATTTCATCATCAACAGAGATAGATGCAAGCTTGTGTTGTTTTCTGATATCATACAAAAGCTTCCTTTTGTATGAAATTTGAAGATGTTTGTAGTAGTTGGTACCTGGGGAATCCTGCAGAAACTATTGGGAGTTTCATGAAATGTGGGCTTCCTACGATGAGTAAATTATTCTTATTTAGTTGAGGATTTGGATTAAGTTGAAATGACAATCTTTATGCTATCACAGCCATCATCCCATATTTTACAAGGTTTCTTTTCTCGAAGCTGAAATTATGTTGAATTATTTTTAAAACCCCAACATGGTTCCCTTTACACGTTGTAGTTAGAACCTTAGGCTGTTTCTTCTTATTTATCTTTGGGAAGAATCCTGATTAGTTGTAAATCCAATGAGTAGTTTCAGATAAATTTGAAGAATCCTCAATGCAAGATATGATTTGAGACACAAAAATCTTGAGCACACTGTAATTTTCCTTTGGTTATAATAGGTGAAAACATACCATCAATTAAGACTTGGCATGGTTATAGTAGACCATCACTACTCTCCCACATTAGCCTGAACCTAAGATTCGAACTTATAACAGAAAAGAGATATGCACATTGTTTTGAAAAGCATAAATAACATATATTTGTATGAAAAAACATAGTCTGCTTGTTTTAGTGCTCATTACTCAATTGTGTGAAAAATGTTGTGTGGCAATGTATTTGGTGTCTGTTTTTTTCTTTTTGGTGAAATTTGTATTTTTCTTTTGCAGATCATAAATGATTTGAAGTTTACAGTTAACCAAGCAGTGGAGCCGATGGAGAAGGGTTTCACACGGCTTAATCGGAATCTTCACAAAATCTCCGAGAACATAAGAAAGCATGAAAAGAAGAAGTTGAAAACTAAGGATGACAGCTCCACTGGGTCAGCTTCACCTAGCCCACGAGTTTTTCATGGAATTGATGATCCGCTGCTGTATGGAAGCATTAGCGACAGCGAGGCCAAAAGAGGAAGAAGACATCGCCAGAAATCAGGATATACAAGTGCAGAAAGCGGGGGAGATAGTAGTGATCATGGCCATGGTGGGTATCAGATCTACGGATGCCGGTGGGTCACTAAAGACTGAGAAAAATCACTTTACATTATTGGAATATATGCATAAATTTTTTTTGCCTAATGTGCCATGGGTCAGGCAGTTCATGTCGAAGCGAGTTCTGTTCATATATATACCTTGATTGGCTTTAGGAAAAGAAACAGGGCCTTCTCTCGTCTTGGATGTCCGATACTGATGATACAAGCGGTAAGCATCCACATGCCACAACATATTTCTCACATTTAATTTCTCTATCTCACTATTTGGCAGGGTTCTACTGATTGTAATATTTGTGTATCATCGGTAGCGAAACCACTTGGTGTTTTGGAATGTCTCATACACATCGGTGTGCCATTTCTATTTGGAAATAAGCCGCATGATCGGTGAACTGTTGTTTTGTGAAACATTTATAATCTCATGTTAACTTGATTTTTTTTTTGTTTTAAATTCTTCAGGGATGTATATGTGCATGAATTTTACAGTTTTAAGGGAACAAATTTGATGCTTTGAAGAAGTATATCTGAGATTCTCTTTTTAATTTATTCTCAGTCATATTTTGTACTTGAAATCTATTCTCTCAGCAATACTGCTGCTTTTTTTTTCTTTCTCTGTGCTCGTTATTCTTCGTTCCGATTGCTTGTGATATTTGAATACAAATAAGATTTAATCTGCTAACATGAAAGATCAAAGTCACAGAGATATTAGAATCCTTTTAGTTCTTAGAGTAACCAAGCAGGAAGAGAAGGGACTCAACCATCGACATCACCGAAGCCCTCTCCTTCTGCCTCACAATACAAAGCCGGCCAAAGCCATGTTGAAGCAAACGGACAGCACCGCCGAGTACGCCCACTGCGCTCCCGATCGCAGATCGAAACCTGCACTCGGTTGCGGCACCGGCGCGCCTGCAGCTGATCGGCCAGCACCGACATCAGTATGCAATCGATCATGTCGTGATGAGTGCCTCGGTTTGGGCGTCCAACTTACCGTCGCACAGCGACTGGGTGGTGAGGTTGGTGAGGATGCTGAAGCTGGCGGTGGTGGTGGTGTTGGTGTAGCCAGCGTACACACAAGTCTTGCTCCCGCAGTCTGTGTTGGATGACGAGTTCCCGAGGGCGAGGTCACCGCAGGTTGCTGCCGGGCAAGCCGAAGAGCTGAGCCCCTTTGCAGGATGACACTCTAACCTGATCGCCATCAAAGAAGAAGAAGAAGAAGAAGAAGAATGTGTTGTTAGATCATGATCGCGATGCTTTAAGCTGACTGATCTACGCACTGCCAAGTGGAGGAGCCGCAGCTGCAGAGGACGCAGTTGTTTGCGGTCAGGATGTAGCTTCCGTTTGGGACATGGAGGCCGCGGTCGATGGAGGCGTCGCTTATCGAGGAAGAACAAGCTGCGCGTGATGCACCGGCATGAGTTGGAGGAGGAAGGAAACCGGAGGGGAGAAGAGCTAGCGAGGCAAACCTCGAAGTGGAACATCCAGAACCTGGCCGGCCTGAAGGCTCTTGGGATCGCGAATCCCGTTCGAGCTCATCAACGTCTCCTCCGCCGTCCCGAACTCCGCCGCGATCCCCGACACCGAGCTCCCGGCCGCCACCAGGTGCGCGTAGTGCACCACCCCGGCGCCCGCCACCTCGTCGCAGCTGCACGGCAGCGGTATGTGCAGCTCCTGCCCGGCCCGGACCAGCGCCGGATCCGAGATGTTGTTGGCCACCGCGATCTCCTGGTGGGTGACGAACCCGGCGAAGACGCCGCGGGCGATGCCGTCGAGGGTCTCGCCGGGAGCGACCTTGTAGAACGGGCGGTGCATGGAGGCGCCGTGGCCGGCGGAGCAGGCGCAGGCGAAGCGGACGCGGACGGTGGCGCCGGCGGGGACGGGGCGGGAGGGCGGGGTGGAGAGGGGCAGGCCGTTGGCCGCGAGCAGGGAGCGGAAGGAGCGGACCTGGAAGAGGGACATGACGGAGGCGAGGGTGGTGGCGTTGCGCGGGGTGTAGCCGAGGAGGGACTGGCATCTGGCCGCCCCGCCCCGGGCGTTGCAGGCGAACTTGGCCGCCCCTGCCGGCGCCAACAGTTGAGCGACGACGATGACGCACAGCAAGAGAAGCGGGGATGTCGGTCTCGCCATCTCGTCACCTCCAGCGTCGTCCTCCTTCCCTTCTCTCTCCGCCGAGGAGCAACGCGAGTGGAGTTAGCGCGATCCCGAACTGATGTTGATCCGAGGGTTCACGAAACGCATGGTTTCTTTGGGAAACGCATTGTAGTCGATCCGTTTGATCGCGGGCGAGCGTTTCCGATGGGGGACGAAGGCGACCACGTTTGACTGCGCGGGCCCACGTGGGCGCCGTTGTCGGATTCGGACCGCGCACGTGAACCCCCCGACCGCGTTCGGATTCTTGCGGCTTGTCGGGTTCGGATGGAGGAGTTGTTCCCGCCGGGTGTTCGAAATTTGATGTGCGCTCCAAGACAACAATGGCGATGAAAATATTTGAAATGTTTGATGAAAAGAATTCGTTCGATTAAAATTACTAATCCAAAATGCTTGAATAAATACTTGAGTAAGTTAAGAACAGTCGATTCATCCATCCCTCTTAAATTGATTTAGGTTTTAGACCGCTTTGGATGTGGGATAAAATTAAATATCATAATGTTTTCGTAAAAGTTTGACATCTTCATCAAGTGCAAACATAACCTAATCAACACAAAACATAGCCATTAGAATTATGTGATTGAAGAAAAAATAATAATTATGTGAAGGTTAATTCAACCAAGCAAATAAGTACAAGTAACAAAGAGAGACAAATCAGCTTCGATTATTCTGACTTGCCATCACTATTTCTCTTATTTTTTACTGCATTAGATCAGTTCAAATAATTTTTAAAACCTAAACTCAAGTATAAATTCTCTTGTATATCATCTCATTCTCTCTTGATCTACTTTTTTTTAAAAAAAAAAAAACTCAGAAACACATGTTATTTCCTCGTATCTTGTTTCTGAATCAAAATCTAAAATTTTTTTAAGGTAATTATAGAATAAATAGATCCTAAATCATAATAGACATTTTTTCTTCTCGAACTCATAATTCTAATCCTTCGAGCAATACAAATCTCATTAAAACTCTGGCTGTGGAACCGAAATGATCATCGGATGACGTATCGGATTGGCTTGGTTCAGTCGTCAAAGTCTCGGAGTGTCCTATCCCGATTCGCATCGAGACGATCTCTAAAGACGAGATGGGCTCGGCACCTACAAGAAGGCCCGTTATTTTTTCTAATATATTTTCTTTTAGAGCCGAGTGATAGAATGGTTTCCTCGGTCAAAAGACTCACTTCGTCAAGCGTTTAAATTCAAGACTCCACCACCGTGAGATCCTAAGCTCGACGTATCCTTTAATTAGACCAGACTTCATATCGAACTCCAAGTCAACTTCGATCCAAGATCACATTTGAAGAAATATGATCATCTCCAGCTGCGTCAAAGTGACAACGGGTCCACAGCGTTTGACCTGGGATGTGCAAACCAATGAATCCTGGGAAGAACGAGGTCACTTCTGTTGCTGGTGTGAATCGAGCTCCCAGGCCGAGACAAACATCTTTAGCCGCCCAGCCCGGAGACGATCTGTGGGTCAGAGAGAACCGGCGGGCAGGCAGGGAGTCGGCGGCATGGGAGCTCATCGCAAGCCCATCGAAGTCAAACCATCCCCCCCGGAGAAACCACGGTGCATTCATTGGGATCGTCATCCGCACCCCAACATGTCAACCGATCTCACTGTTGGAAAGAACTCGTTGAATGGCCTTGTGACAATGAAATCCTATGTGTTTTTTTTATCATCTATTCTGATCTTATATTTACTGGATCAATCAATACTGCATAAGTAAGTCATATTCTAAAATAAATTATTCAAAAAAAAATATTATTCATATGTAAGAAGTAAAATTAACACCGACGTTGACCGATTTCACTTAAACCCACTCAAATAAAGATGGGTTTGAATTTATTTTTAGTTTTCCGATCGTCGGATGTAGAATAGATAGAAGAAAAAAAAATACAATCGGAACATGCCAATTTTTGGGTCATGCTCTTGTCTCTTGATCTTCTAAGAAGCAAAATTCGATTACACTATCCACGACTGAAACCGAGTGAATATATAGCAGCAAGTACATGTTGTGCACAAGTTGTAAGGATGAAAAATATATTAGAAGAATATTTTCGTAAAATGTGATAACATAAGTACAATATTGCTTGATTGCTTAAAATACGCTTTGTATCGTAGAAACGTAAAAAAAAAAACATCATGAATGCTTAAAACGTATAATAAATACTTAAAATGTAGCATGGATACTTGAACAAGAATTCTTCTACGTAATAGAATACATCTTCTCCTAGTAAGCTTAGGCTTTCTCCGTATACATGTAGAACTCTACATTATATTAAAGTTATTATGTGCACATCACGACATTAATGTGTGGTATGGACCTGCCGTCTCAAGGATTTGGGCCGGTCAACAGACGACCCAGGAGAGCAGGGCATCTCAAATTTGGTTAATGTTGCAGTCACGGTCACGAGTTCCCTTCTCCTTCCTTGTGGACCAAATTCTCGTCTATTGGGCGTTGACTTGGCCTTCCAGTTCATGGAATTGGAATCGCCCAACGATTAAGACAAAAAGATGTTGGAGGTTGGATGCGATCTCACGAAGAACAAGGCCTGCGAACGATTCAAATCTGCTTTGGAAATGCATTAAACAACGGTTGCCTCGATTCAAGCTTGACTTATGCCGAGTGCAGTTGAACGATGCGTCATGTTTCCGAGCCGTATCCAATTATTCTTTCATCCTCCTTGCGGAAATTTAGGTTCGGGATGGGAGTCAAACGCGTAGAGTTGATTGACTAAGATCGAAGGTATGCAGTTTTGTTATCTTGGGTGGATCCAAAGCCAAATCCAATTCGGGGAGCCATGCGTTGCATCCAAGGGAGTGGTGGTGTTGAACTGATCAAATCCACCCCGCTACGTGCTGACCTGCTCTGCGGCAAGAGTAAACGAGAGAGAGAGAGAGAGAGAGAGAGAGAGAGAGAGAGAGATTTGCTGCTAAATTGACTCTGTCAAGTCTCATCAGCTTCATGAAGCATCAAAGTCTTCTTCATTCATTGATGATGAAATCAACCCTCCATGAACAACCACCACTACCTCTCTCTCTCTCTCTATCTCTCTCTCTCTCTCTCTCTCTCTCTCTCTCTCTCTGTGTATATCTATGTATATAGCAGCAACATTGGGACGGGGAAGAGAAGCATGGAGCGAAGCGGCCTGGCGATGGATCTCCCTGGGTTTAGATTCCATCCGACGGAGGAAGAGCTGCTGGACTTCTACCTCCGGCGCATGGTGCAGGGGAAGAAGCTTCAGCTTGAGATCATCGCCACCATCAACCTCTATCACTACGATCCCTGGGAGCTCCCAGGTGCATGCTCTTGCAGTTTGATCACTACGCACGAATAGAGAGAGAGAGAGAGAGCGCGCGCGTCGTTTATGGCTTACTTACTGTGACACTCGATCGCAGGGATGGCCAAGATCGGGGAGAGAGAGTGGTACTTCTACGTCCCGAGAGACCGCCGACAAGCCAGCGGCGGGAGGCCGAGCAGGACAACCGAGCGGGGATTCTGGAAAGCCACCGGATGCGAGAGGCCGGTGCGCAGCGCCGCCGACCCGAAGCGGCTCATCGGCTACAAGAAGACCATGGTGTACTACCAGGGCCGGGCGCCTCGAGGATCCAAGACCGACTGGGTCATGAACGAGTACCGCCTCCCCGACCCGCTGCTGAAGGTAAGACACGCCGGCCGGACCGCTACGTTTTGCGTGCACTGGGGGGTTGATCGAGCTCGATTCGGTGTGCGTGCAGGAGGATGTGGTGCTATGCAAGGTGTACAGGAAGCCGGCGTCTATGAAGGAGCTGGAGAAACGGGCGGCGGCCATGAAGGAAGAGGAGACGACGATGACGGTGTCGCAGAATTCTGGGTCGACGGCCGAGTCGGCGTCCGGCTCGTACCAGGAGCGGTTGCTGCAGGAATCGATCACGGCGGCGGACGACGTCATCGTCATCGACGATGCATCGGATGTAGTTGCTGTGATCGGTGACGAGGAGGAGGAGGAGGAGGTGGATGCTTCCACCGCGTCGAACAGAAGGCCGAGTCTGCTCGAGTTGGAGGTTCCGAAGAACAGCGAGCTGGAGTGGTTGCAGGACGCGTTCTTCACTCAGCTCACAAGCCCATGGTCGGAATCTTGGTCGCCTTATTATGATATCATGCTCAACCCTTGAAGCTTCAGCACATCAGTAGAGTGGAAGATTTGAGGGGGAGGTAGAGGATTATGATATAAAAAATAACATAGTCTAGAGAAATAATAATAATAATAATACCAAAATACAAATTCGAAAATAGTATTTTTTTTTTGCCCTTAATTTATGTTTCAATTAAAATAATCCTCTCTCAATATATATCTATTTATTTTCGGTTGGAGTGGGGATTGATGAAGCACACAGGGACAATCTTGACACTACAAACTCCTCCCATCATGTCGACCAAGGAAGCGCCAACATGGGAGCGACCTACGCCCTGCAACTATCGGTAGAAGGTCACGACACATATCCTGGTCTCCCAAAATAAGCCCATAAGACCCTCTTATGGCACCATAGTCGAGAAGGGGATCATGCCCTGCCTAACCCAAAAGAGCATGAGGGTCATGTTGGAGGAGCCACCTCGACAATCCGACCTAGGCGATGCCTCTAGGGGCACACACTAGCATGCCACTCTCATTAAATGCCTCTGCCATTGAGGGTAAGAGGGGCTCGAGCCCCTCTAGGAGGCATAGGGGCAAGCGGGCAAGAGCTCTTCACTCTTTAACTTACATTATTAACAATTCTCTCTATTTTCTTGACTTAAACATCGGAGGGGTCGAGTCGGAACACCACCGACATAGGCCTATTATGCAGGATCGTCATCATAACTCGGAGGCACAGTCAGGAGGTTACCCACTAGAGGAGACCATCCTATTCCCAAACTAAGCATCACCGCTCAAAGACGAAGCTGCTCCCGATAAACTACATCTCCATATAGATTTCTTCATTCTTCTTGCAATACTTGCTCTCCACGTCATTCAAAAGGAGTCATCATAATGGACTTGCACTTTCGATAGTGAACTAACCGGGCTGACTCACCAGTTGATGATCTCTATATGTTAACATTCTGATGTTAAAAGGAGGGTTGAATGTCGTAGGAACATTCTTTCGTGACTCCTCATGATAAGTGCTCCCCCGAAGGAGTCTCACCCCTCTGAGTGACCGACATGCCGAAAAGGCAGATCAATACCATTCTAAGGAACCCATCATGAAAGAGGAGGGGCACCTCGACACATGTTATATCCAAAGAAAAACGCACGAAGATAGAGGAGGAACCCTTGATCTCCTTCAGGGATGAAGAAGCCAACGACAATGTCTAGGACAATCCATTGTCCATTTTGATATGGACATCAACTGCTCGAGTAAAGAGGCTCATGGTCGACACCAGAAGCGTTGTCAACGTGCTATTCATCAATTCTTTCCAAAAGCTCGAATTGACTAGGAATGATTTGCGCCCAACAATGACCTCCCTTACCGGGTTCACGGGAAGCTCAGTCTCCTCCCTCGAGACGATAATTCCGGGATAAGACACTACTGATCAAGTTCATTGTGGTCGGTACCTCTTTGGCCTACAATGCGATAATTGGTCGGCCCACCCTCAACCAATTGAGAAGGGTGGTGTCGACGTACCATTCAACGATGAAATTTCCCACCCGTGAGGGGGTCAGTAAGAGGGGACCCTTAGGGGTCAGGATGGTACAGCCTCCCCACCACGCCTCAGGGTGCAAAATCTAGGGAGCTGCCAACAGATCCAAGGGATTTTGACAAATTCACCCCCAACCACGAGCTCGTTGAGCAGTTGACCGAGGTCCCTCTTGATGATGTGCATCTAGATCGAACCATCCTGATTGGAATCGACCTCCTCGTGAAACTCCACCTCAAGTTAATGAACTTTCTTCGAAGGAATACCGACGTATTTGCCTGATCTCCAAGCGTTATGCTTGGCATCAACCCAAGGGTTGCATAGCATAGCCTAAACATCCTCCCCGGGGCTCGATCGATAAAGCAGAGGCCTCATCGGTTTGCCTGCAAACAATACACCGACCTCAACTAGGTGTGGCCAAAAGACAGCCACCCCCTACCCCGGATTGGCCAGCTGGTGGACGCTATTGTTGGAAAATCTCAGGAAGCATCGTATGCATAGTGAAAAATAAAAAAATATATTTACTCATTCTTTATTTTCTAAATATATTAAAAAAACCTTCATAATTTTCATCAAACCCATTAAGAATCTTGTATAAATAACTTTACAAAATATCAAGACTTAAATAATAATGTTAATAATTAAGATAGTTTTGGTATTTCTGTCAACATGGGAGCTTGGTGCAGTTGATTCTCAGTCCGATGGTGGAATAAGAAGATTTAAAGTAATTTTAGAGAAAATCTTATACATGAGACACTAGACCAATTCATCGTATGGATTAATGCTTATAATAAAATCATCGACAATATGAAAACTTAAGTTTCGATGAAAGCCGTATCGAAAAAATATTTAATTTGAAAGCGTAAGAGAGTAATGATTGAGTAGAGCAATTTATAATGAAAATAAATAACAAAGAAAGATATGCAAATCGATTTTATAGTGGTTTGGTCGTCTCGACTTATGTCCACTCCCGATTCCTCTTCACTCGAGGCCACCAGCATCCACTAATGGTCTTTCTTCAATGGGCAAAGACCAACTACTCTCTTATAGCCCTTTCTCCGTTTCACAGGTTTAAGAGACAACCTTTATAACCCCACTCACCCCTCTCTTAAACTTAATCAAAACTTAGAGCTAGATATGAGTAATTTTCACATAATTACAATAGCATTTTCCCTCTTTTTGTTCTCAGTTCTTGTGTTTTAAGCAGGGATGAAAGGGACATTTATAGGCCTCAAATGGATTCAAACTTGGATTCAAAACTAGTCTCATCCCGGGTCTTCAAGGTATTGGCGATACCACCGCTAGTGCTGGGCAATACCATTATGCAGTTTGGTGGTACCACCACTTGACACTAGGCGATACCATCGCCCAGTCTGGCGATACCATCGCCTAACACAATCTCGGAGATTGTGTCTTGAAGACTGAGCCACTAGCGGTTCTATCGCTTGTTCTGACGATGCCACCGCTTGACCCACCTTTTGGGTCATTGTTAGGATCTTTCTCTAGGCCCAACATAGCCCTAACTTAGCCTCAATGAGTCCCTAATTGAGTTGAAACCACTTAAAATCACTTTAATCTAGATAATTATTACAAAGCATGAATCGTTTGTTGTTTGGCATGTCATTGGTTCATCAACGTTTCGTCCGATCTTTCGACGTATCGTCCTCTCTTGCGACCTATTACCCAATCGATATGTTGACCTTGCAACTCTAATCTCCTTGGCGTAATGTTCGTTCTTCTTAGTCCGATGCTCGAACTCATGAAACGAAACCTTCTACGATACGTTGACCGATCTTTCGACTCGACGTCCAATCTTCTGACATGTTCCACTCCGATCTAACGTCCGATTTCTCCTACTTTAATCATCTCTTCATGATCGAAACTAATTCTATGCCACTTAAAACACAAATTAGATTATAAACTCTATCAATTGATTTCATCATCAAAATCCAAGATTTAATATTTTATTATTAAGATATATTTCAAGGATTATGACAAACAAAGATTTTTTTGAGAAATACGAGGAAAAAAAAGATATCACTCGACAAAAATTAAAAAAAAAAGAGAGATCTTTTATTTTTATTCTTTTAATTTTGACCGGTCCTCCTACTCAAATTTATATATTTTCCTATCGTTCTGAAATTTTTTTAGTTTGTAAGCCTCCAACTCTTATAATTTAGGGAAATTATGGCATCCACGTAACGCCTCTCTGATCCATGCATCAGATGGAGCTCGCCCGACGCGCTACGGGCCAAAGGTCAACACCGCCCATGGTTGATGGGTCCTCGCAGGGTACATCGGCCACTTGCCTACACCGATGGCAGCGACAGAGGCGCCAGCAGACAAAGCCGGTTGGTGAAGCTGCCGCTGCAACCCCCGCCACCAAGGCCAAGAAGCACACAGCCCCGGCAAACGACGGAGCACGACACACGTCTTGTAGTTTGGTGATTCCCCAACAACACCATCATCCCTTCCTGCTCCTGCTGCCGCCTTCCTCACGCAAACTCGCACGGAAGGCCTCAGCAGCAGCAGCAGCAGCCACAGCAGCAGCACCAACGTGACGCTTCTTCACGAAACGCCAAGCCTCGGTTGCATGCAGAAGCATCGGAGACCGGCTTTAGCCACCGGGCACCATCTGTTCCCCCAGTTCATGGACCTACCAAGACCAGCTTTGACTCTTACGTCCTTCCACTGCCATTCGAGAGGGAGAGAGATCATTTATGTCTTGCTTTACCAGACGCTGGAAGGCAATAAATCAAAAGGTTGGGCAAAAGATACGGGAGCGATTGGGTTGTGGTACGGAGAGGATACGCAGCTTGGGTACGGAGTACAGACCCGCTGCAGCTGACACCTCTCCGCTGCCATCATCATCGCCCTACCATCGTCCCTTGCCTTCCTCCAGAGACGCATGCTGCTTCAGAACCTATTAAAAGAAAGAGGCAGCAGGCATCAAGAACAGCGGCAATGGAAATTTCCAAGGTAGCTAATAGTAATTGCAGCCAGGTCGAAGATTATTAACCTATTAATTTCGGACCATTGTAGAGATGTGTGCATACCATAAAGCTGGGTCAGGAAGATGAAAAGGAAGTAGGCGTTACGGATGCACGCGTCCCCCGGTTGATAAAGCTGGCTTTGGCTAAGCTGTCCTGTAGCAGCAGCAGCAGTAGTAGTTCCTGCCATGGCTTGTTTTGGAGCCTGGTCTTTGGCTTACGCGCTAACAACACATCAATCTTGATGGCGGAAGAGAAGGAGATGGAGGTGCAGGAGAAGGTTTACCCCGCGCCACAGCATTCCCACGAGGAGGTGGTGAGGGAGAGGCCGGTCTTCATGGATAGCCTGCGCCGTTTCCACTCCTCCATGGCCACCAAGTTCATGTAAGCGATCCCGTTTCCGGCGGTTGACGCTTCTTGCTTGATTTGTTTGATTCGTGAGAGCTCTTCTCCATGGTGGCGGAGCAGGATTCCGGTGATCGGAGGGAAGGAGCTGGACTTGCACCTCTTGTACGTGGAGGTGACTCGAAGAGGTGGCCTCGCAAAGGTTGACCAACTCGCCCTTCATGATTCGTTTGTACTGATTCCAACCTTTGGAGCCGGGAGAGAGCGAGATCATTCGGTGTCTCTTAACTGGTGGAAGCAGGTGATCGAGGAGAAGAAGTGGCGGGAAGTGATTGCGGCGTTCAAGTTCCCTCCCACCACCACCAGTGCTTCCTTCGTCCTGCGGCGGTACTACCTGAGCTTGCTCCACCACTACGAGCAGGTCTACTACTTCCGGACGCAGGGGCCTCTGATTCCTCCCGCAGGTAATTAAGATGCTGTTCTCATCGATCGCCATCGTCGACTGCTACGCTTCGGACAACAGCATCATGCTCTCGAGTGGTGGTTGCAGCTTCTTCTCAGACGAGGACGCCGCCCGGTAAGCTCGACCACAGCGTCGTCGTCTCTGACTCCACCATGCAGTCACCCAAATCCCGGAAAAGATGCCTTCCTGAGCCACAAAACAAAGGTGAAATCGCAGCTCTAATGTCCTTCACCAACATCATCCTCTGTCACAAAGGTAGTCATTAGTCTGGAAAAAGAACAGGAGAGGAGGCGGAGGAAACAACTCAACTGATCCGAGGTAAATAAATAGCCGTAGGAACAGGAATACCGTGACTTGAGAGACACTGAAGCCAAGCCTTACTGGTACACGAGGTTGTTCTCCCAACATGGACATCATGATCCATGAAACAAGGATACGGCTACATGCAATGACCTCTTCTTAGATCAGTGGCCCGGTAAACCGGGATCGATGAAACTATCATTGCTCATCGATAAGCTGCAAGAATCAAAAGGTAGATACTAGTTTATGCTGATGAGAGGCATGCAAAAGACAGACAAAAATAGCAGTAAATGCAGCATTGTTGTCTAACAACTGGATTCTCTTGCAGATACATCGTGTTTAAGGAGACTCACCTGAGTTTGATCTCTGCAGGGCCTCACAATTTCACTGTAACGGGATCGATCGATGGCAAGTTCGAGTTCGGGTACATGGTCACAGTGAAAATTGGGTCTGAGATGCTGCGGGGTGTGCTGTATCATGTCCAACAGCCTTCTGCAGCAGCCTTTTCCCCTTTGGCAGCAGTAGCAAGTGCAGCTCCTGAAGCTTCAAACGAGCACTGCACCGCCGCCATGGCAAGAACACGGCGTCGGCGCAGGCGGGGTTGGCGGTGCCGTGATCCCGCTCACCCAAAGCCAAACAGGAGTGCCTACAACTTCTTCTTTGCCGAGAAGCACTCCAAGCTCAAAGTTCTCTACCCTCACAGGGAGAGAGAGTTCAGCAAGATGATAGGAGAGTCCTGGAACAAGCTCAATGAAGAAGAAAGAACGGTGGCTGAGCATTTCTTTGTAATGTCTTGATCACATACCAATCATGGAGTGTCTCACCGCCTGTTCTGATTTTTTTTCCCAGGTGTATCGGAATTATGGACTCGAGGACAAAGAAAGATACAAGAGAGAGATGCAGGAATACAAGGAGAGGTTGAAGCTTGTGGTGCAGCCAAAGGAAATGGCAGGGGCTGAGCCATCCCAAGCTGCAAGTGAAGAAGTGAAGGGAGTGTCAGCAGATGGACATTGAAGTTAAACCTGAAGCAGTATATGCGGGACATTTTACAGTTCTGCTACCAACTTAGAATGAAGCCATTGGTTGTAGTTTGTGCATGTATGGATGTATTCTAAAGATGGTGAAAGATCAAAATCCATGTTTTGGTGACAAAACTCCCATCTCGTGTGTTTGAGGTTTGCCTCAAGCCATTTTAGAATGGATTTTAATCTATCAAAGGAAGTTATCCACAAATTATTCTCATCTCTAGTATTGTACTACCTGTTCTAGACTCAATATTTTGATCCTATGATGAAAACCAGGAAAAATGCTCAGCCAGAACTCCCAAACTATCCATTACAAAGTTTCCTTGAACTTACGAGACAGGTGCATACTAATCTAGTTCAATTAAATCCTGTGACACAAGCCACAACAAGAATGGTTACAGAGATGATATGAATTCTCTAACATTTAAGCAGCAACAAGAAACATCAGGCAATATCACTCCAAGACTATTCATTCTTACCTGGGTTTAGGTGTTCCTTCAGGAGCTGCTCACGTGGAACTATTTCTGCTAGAAACTTGATCCAGCTGTCTCCTCATCTGTACATGAATCTGATTAGATCAAGGTGTCATTGCCATTGTATTGAGCAGCCAGCTTCTATGTCTGAAATATTGATGCATTAGTTCTTCAAAGACAGAATATGAATCTGAAATCAGATGGAAGGCGAGATTAAGCTGGAGACAGGATGAGGACTTCTTCATGTTGCTCATATTTACACCATGGTGTCAAATAGCTTGTGACATGTTCTAGCCATTAACTCACTGCTTGGTGGGAAACTTGTTAGCCACCTGCAGTCAGTGATGCTGGTAGAATGCTTTGCAGATGAATTACCTTTGTACTAATGATGTAAACTAGCAATTACTGCATATTCACTCTAACATGTTAATCACTAAATCAATAATCCAAAATGATCCTTTGCAGCGATATTCATTTCCTACTTTACAGAAACATATATTCTTAATTAACAATATTGAAACAGGTTGAATTACCACTTAGGAAGAAACTTAAGCTGGAACCATCAGTGATCTCTTTGTGTGGCAATTGTACAGAGACAAGATGTCCTCGATCAGGAGAACTGAATACATGCAGAAGTAAAAAGATTTGTCAGATGCACAATGATTTTGTTTATATCCAGTTCATGTTTGTTAATAATAACTAATATTCAGGCAAATGACTCAGCCTTTCAACAATTTAGAAACAGAATTTTCCTAAGCATTGTAATGACGATCCCAACAATGCCACAATAAGAACTAAAATATTCTGTGATTTGTTAAATTTATTCCCTACACCATCAGGTCTAATAATCTCTATCATATGTCATAAAAAAATTTGTGGAATTGATATCATTGAAGCTTGTTATTCTCAAGATTGTTTCGACAACTTGGGATCTGATTAAATATAAACTTTCGAAAGGGCAACGTAGGAGCCCAGTCTTCTTGATTGGGATCTAGAAGAATTATCTGTTTTAAGGACCCTGAAGCGGATTCATTCCTTATTATTCTACTTTAGCTATCCATGTTTGAACATGAAGTCATAATGTCACCGGAAGCATGATGCTGATGTTCATCAGAAAGTATGTAGCAACAAAATGCCAAAGTAATACATTTTATCAAATATTATCCTGAAGAGGTTTTGCATTCAAATTTTTGTGGCCTTGCTCAGGTATCTTACTAGGTTAAAAACATATGAAAATACATATGCCAGAAAAAAAAACTTTTCATAGGTTCCGTAATCACCGGCATGACATAGAATGCCAGATATGAAACAAGCAGGAGTTTTCTGATAGGTTCCCTCATCTTCCTATTGTCATGATACAAAGGTACCAGATACAAACAAACAGGAATAGCTTTTCCTCATGGCATGAGGACAGATTTCTAATTTATCAAAAACATGCAAAAATTTGCCTATATATGTGTGTGTGTGTGTGCTCCTAATCAATAATTAAGACTTTGTGTTTCTTGAAAATTCAGCATAAGGAAATAGAATGTCAGTAAAGGCTGCAATTGCTTTCAACCTGCCATACAAAAAATTCTCTGGCTTTCTCAATTTAAGCCAAGGTTCATCTTTTCTTGGCTCTGAATGAGCACTACACACTAGGATTTGAAGTATTATACCCTCATAAAGCTAGTAATGCATTCAAATGCCCGTCCTGTACAGTTCGACGCAAGGCAACAAGAGGGCCTTAAGATATGCTCAAAATTACGTTCGGAATGATAGAAATCACAACTTCTAGGTCATCAATTACCTTCCGATTCCTCAAATCTCGTGTTCGTTCCTTGGTGGAATCGTCAAGATCCCTAGTTCGCAGAAGCCGGTTGGGCCAAATCATAGAATGATTTGAAACAAGAACCAAAAGTTGATCGGAGACGAAACCCAATGGCTGACGGACTTACCTCCCGGCCGGTGAATCCATGAGCAAGGGGCGAGAGCACGCCATTGCGGGATGCCGAAGCGACGAGGCGCGGGAACAGGGGAGCGCTCGGGGTTTCCTCGCTCGACGCGCCAGGCCGCCGCATACGGGCACGAATGGGGCTGCCAAAAACCGAATGCTATTTTTTATTTTTAATTAAAAATAATTTAAACGTAAAAACAAATTTCATTTTTATTTGAAATTTAAAAAAAAAAGATGTATAACTAGAATAAATGTAATGACATAAAAATTTATTAACTAATGTAAATAAATACGACAAATGCCAAAGACTTAAATATTTGGAGATGTATATATATGTATAGATATACCATTGTAGTAATATATAATTCTTTTAAAGGAATCTTCTTAGCAAGAGAAATAAGATCAACATATCAAACAAAAAAATATTACCTACTTTAGAGAAGAAAAGTCATTCCAAGTTGATTGATGAAAAAATAAGTAAAATTTTATATTTATGTTAGCTAGAGATGGCATTGTTATTATTAGTCATGAAAAAAAAAGGGGGGATAAAATACTAATAGATGAGAATGCAGCAAGAGTAATTATATGTACCACTGAATCTTTTTCTTTTCTTATTAATTTTTTTATTCTAAACTTTTTATTTATAAAAATAAATAAAGAATCTTAATGCGCAAAATGCTCAACTCGTAATAATTGATATTCCATTAAGTGAAGATTTAGGAACAAGAACAACCATATACAAAGATTTCTATGTTTTTATAATGTTTTTAAATAGTATTATAGTGTTTTTTTTACAGAATATTTTTAATTATATGAAAACATCATTTTATCCCTATAATATTAAAAAAATCTAACAATTTTGCCCTTAGTTGCTCAATCCATCGGGTCTCGCTTATGATGGTGGTGCTCAGCTGGGGGTTGTGGGTGATGATGAGCCCCCGTGTAGGGGGTGGCATGCACGACAAATCCTCATGCGAGAGCTGCGGGTGATGGTAGGACGATGAGGGTCTGTGGATGGGCGAGGGAGACGATCAACCCTTGCATAGGGCTACGGTTTGTAGTCTTGCACGATAAACCCTCATACAAGAGCTGTGGATGATGGTGAGATGACGAGAGCCCATGGGTGGGTGAGGGAGACGACCAATCCTTATGCATGATTGTTATGGGCAATCTTGCATGACAGACTCTTGTGCGAGGGTTACATGCAATACAAAGCCCTTGTGTGAGGGCTATGGGCGATGATGGGATGATGAGCTCATGTGGGCGGGTGAGAAAGGTGGTCAGCTCTCATGCGAGGGCTATAAGTGGAGGGGGATCGCCTTGCACGATGAGCCCTCGTATAAGAAGTGTGAGAGATGATAGGACAACGATAGCCAATGGGTCAGGCCTCGCACGAGGGATACAAGTGGAGAGGGACAGCCCTATGTGATAGGCTCATTGTACGAGAGCTATGAGCAACAATAACACGATGAGAGTTAGCGAGTGGAGGGGGGTTGTCCCATGTGAGAGAGGAGAGTGACAAACTCTCGTGCAAGGGCTATGAGTGATGATGAGACGATAAGAGCTGACGAGTGGGAGAGGTTACGTAGATGCGGCAATTGGTGGGCAGAAGGAAGGTAAAGGGGTAAAATGATTATTTTTGAATTTTTTTTTAAATGTAAAACTTGAAATGCTCAACCGAAAAAACCATATAAATATTTATATAAAAGATGAAATATTCATAAAAAGACAACCACAGTTGGCCCGTGTGGCCATTAAACTACACACCCAAACGCACTCCTTCTCCACGCAAATTATCCCCTTTTAACCTCCAAAACGCCATCTTTTGACTGCCCCCAGCGACACCATCTCGCATTCTGCCCGATCCCAAATGGAGTCCGTCGCGGCATCGGCGGCGATCCCCTCGTCGCCTTCCCACCTCTCCTTCTTCTCTCCCAAGAGAATCGCCCCTCGACGCCAATCCCTTGTCCCGATCGCCTCCAAGAGTAGTTCCTTTCTTCTCTCCTCTTCTTCATCTTCTTGGATTCCATCTGTGACCTAAATTTCCTTTTTTGTCCTGCTCTTCAGATAGGGAAGATGAGGCGGATCGTAATTCCGGATCGTCGCCGTCTCCCCTCTCCTTCTCACCCAAGAGAAGCACCCCTCGACGCCAATCCCTTCTCCCGATCGCCTCCAAGGGTATTTCTTCCCTTCTCCCCCTCTTCTCCGTCTTGGATTCGATCTGTGACCTAAATAAATCTCCCTTTCCGTTTGCTGCTCTTCAGGTAGGGAAAACGACGCGGATCTCGATTCCGTGTCCGAAAGCACCGGCCTCGTCCCTTTCCTCGGCAATCTCTCCCGCGCAACTCATTCCACCTTCCCCAATGTAATTCACCCGACCCCGCTCCTTGTCTTCTCTTTTTCTGATGTGGGGGTCATGGAAAGAGTTTGTCTTTTGACGTGCGATTCGTGTCTGGTTGTTAGGATACGGCAATGGGCTTGGTTTTGAGCGCGGCGGCTGAAAGAGGGTGGACGACGGGATCCGGAATGGAGGGCCCTCGGATCCCTGCCTACACCGATTCCGCCGATCAGACTGTTCTCACCTTCCCCTGGTCCCTCTACACCAGGTCTCCCCGCCGTCGGATGCGTGTGGCCTTCACCTGCAACGTCTGCGGTCAGCGGACCACTCGTGCCATCAACCCCCATGCATACACCGACGGCACCGTCTTTGTTCAGGTGATCCTTGCGACTGTAACTCAAAATGTCTGTTTTTTTCCTTCTATTTGTGTCGGTCGTGCTCTAAATAGGTTTCTGTTTTGCGGATCTTGGTTTGTGGTTGCATCAGTGCTGCGGCTGCAATGTGTTTCATAAGCTGGTAGACAATCTGAATCTGTTCCACGAGATGAAATGTTATGTGAACCCGAGTTTCCGCTATAAAGGAGATGTGTCATTCAATTACATGGATGCAGATGATGATCAGAACATCTTTCCCATCTTATAAGTTGGAAGAAGTGGGTAATATAGATATCATATGTGAATATCCATGTTTTTATTTGTCACTATTGATGACTAACAATAAGTTGATTATAAGATTCTGTTTACATATATAAAATTACTTGTTTACTGCTGTAAATACCCAAATATACCTATATTGTAGTTTGTAGCACCTATGCCATTTAGTTTTTAAGATATAACTGGTCAATCCTTTACATATACTGTGATGTTTATGCGTATTTGATATCACAAAACGTCTATCAGGCTTCACTAACTTCAGCCATTTGAGGATATCTAGATCGTGTAGGTTGTACTTATGCATATTTTCTCCCTTTTTAGTCTCTAAGATATCACTGGTTGATCCTTTACATATGCTGTGATGTTTATGCATATTTGATATAAAGAGAGGTCTATCGGGCTTCACTAAATTCTGGCATTTGAGGAATCTAGATTGTGTACATTGTACTTGTGCATGTTTTGACCCATGAGGAACTCTTGATTGTGTAGTTTGTACTTGGCATCATGGTTGATTATCGTAGTTCATCCTTTTTTCCTTGTTATTTATTAGCATGACTGTGGAATGAAAAAACTCTCTTTGCTTTCGCTGCAGTACCATCAGTATATGATTTACTTTATAATGATGTTGCATATTTGCCGGATGTGACAATGGTTAGGTTCTGATAGTAAAGTGCTTCCACAGCCTTGTTGTAGTTGCGACATGGCCAGTGGTTAGAATGCTCTATTTGGAAAAGGAAATTTTTTTTAACACCACAATGCTAGATATGAGATAGTCTAGTGAAGCCTGAGAAGCATTGTCTCGGAATTACATTATGTTTATCAACTGCTCACTATGTTAATCAACAATTAATATTTGGAATGCATTAGTTCAGACTCTACATCGGCATTCTTGGAGGAAGCCGGATTTGTTCTTTTTTCAGGTTAACATGGGGCATAGTAATAAATATTATGGTTGCAGCTTTAAGTATTGTTCACTGATCGATGAGTACTGATCCAATTGAAGTCTCATATTTCTTAAACGGTTATGTTTGAAAACCGGTGTCTGTTCAACTTATTGGCATACATTCACACAAGTAAATACAAGCAATGTTGATTGGTTATGGGAACATGACCATGGAAACATGCTGTGTTGGTTGTTGATAGTAACAGATGTGATCCAGTGGTAAGTAAACTATGGTTCTTTGTCGTTGGAATTACAAATCATGACCAAAATCTACCTTCAATGATATATTTTTATGGTGAATTTATCTGCTGAATTTGCTAAATCTTGCAGTGCTGAGTATACAACAATTGGCTGTTGCATGTGAGTTCAGTGTGATGCACTTAGGTATCCTTGATAGTTGGTAGATACAACTTCAGAGGGTATATACTACATAAAGAAGGTAGTATTAGCAAAGCTGTCTTCTTGCATCTCTTCTGACTATTCAGGTGGACCAAACAATATTAGTAGGGGGTATCTTGTCCTCTGTCAAGGATATTTGAAGTTATATATTTAGCTGAATAGGAAAACTTTTTTTTGTGAGTGGTAATTATCACAAAGTTCAGACACTCGACACCAGTTCTCATGCTATCAAATGCAACTTTGTCTATTTTGGATTGGTTTTAAACCATTGGAAGTAACATAAGCCGACTTGACAAAATTTTCTGTCAACGTGACATGTCCGCAATTCTCATTGATTTATCTGTTCTTTTTTTTTTTGTGTGTGTGGTTTTTATCCCTATTGTTTGCTGGGTTATTTGTGCCTTAAAGATTGACATTACTTTCTATGGTATCTTCTTTCTTGCCTCCTTGGCTGAATCCTGTTCACAAGTCTCGAGGGAGTTGCAAGTATTAGCATAATGCAACAAGAAAAGGTAGAAAATATGTTATTCCTGGATTTTTATTTTTTATTTTACTAAAATTTGACTAAAGGTTTGTTAGTACTTTAGATTTAAGTTTTGGATGGTTTTTCGAACTGGACTAAGAGTATGATTTGTTTAGATGAGTAACTCTGAATCTTCAGTGACTTTAAGTTGGATTGAGAATGTGTTTTTGATCTAGAGCAGAAGTCATTCACCTCCTCTACAAATTTTAATTAAATCATCAAGAGGTGCATAGCCAGCCGGGAACAAGTAAAAAGTGGAGCATTCATCACCATTGAGAGATTGGTAAAGATTTTTTTCTTCTCTCTAATTGATCTTGTATATGTTGTATCATGATTTATGGAAAAATCAAGTTGTTTTTGTTGGAAGTATTCAAAGTTTATTCTTATTACTGAATATATGTTTTCTTTACTTCAATCATGATGTGGATTTTTTTAATCCAGGATATGATATCTATCTGCTAAGTTCTTACCAGCCAAATAAGCTAGCATTTTCAGCACATTCAATATGTGTATGTGGGATGAGGTTAGTTTGCTTTCATGCATTTGTGGTGAATTTTACTCGGTCTTTGTCTTTACATGTTTTCCCTCTTATTATTTCAATGGTGTGGTTGTTTTGCTTTCAATAATTTTGGATAAAAATTTCCATGTGAGAAATTATGAGTATTCTAATTAAATTTTGATAGATGTCTTTATTGTTATCAAATAATATGATCATAGCTCGTTGTGTTATCTTATATATATATTCTGATTTGAGAGGTCACAAGAAACATGTTTTAAATATGACTTGAAGAAATTAAAAATGAAATAGTTATAATTTATTTGTGTTGGTATAGTGACCCAAATTACAACCAGATGCTGTAGCTATTTCTTGTTCCTTGTTACTTCTGTTCTATGTCAATATATATGGAGATGAATCTTCGTAGGATTTGAATTATTTTGCATTAGGGATGCTCTTGATGAAGTGGTTTACCATTAAATATGATAGTCTCTTTTTCTTCATGTTCCGGAGTCATAAACTTATCTGGTTTCTCAGTTTGGAAAATACTAAGGAGAAGATGGATATCTTCACCAGAACAATACAAGAAATCATGCGCCTCAATTCATAGCAATATGTATGGAGGAATAATGATAGATTCGATTTAAAGCATGTAGCCATCACATCAATCTTGGATTTATCACTCTCCGTCGATCAAAAAGGTTCAACAGCAAAGCCCCACCCCTTGACGTAATCGGTGCAGGATTTTTCATGGGTATTAGTAGCCAGGCTTAGTGCTACAAACATATATTGATCAGATTCTATGATACAAAACTAGATACAATAAGAGAAAAAGGTTTGACCAGCTCAGACATTACAGGGGATTTTATCCACCTGGGTTCTATCTGAATCTAGAATCTCTCTCTCCGTCTCCAAATAGATTAGTGCTGCTAGTCTCAAAGCCCTTTTGAAAGAAGAACTTGGTGTTCATCTGCCGATTAGCCGGTGCTTTCCTCATCCTCGTCGCTGGACGATGTGGAGTAAGCCGGTGATGACGGCGAGTAGACTGCACTCGGACTGCAAAATTATAATACAAATCGAGTCAATTTTGATCGTAGAAGTAATGGGTTCAAACTGTAGACGAAGAATAATGCAGTCTATACAAACCTGTACTGTGGAGAACTTGGGCTGTATTCCGGTCCTGTTCCCGAGTCGGACGGGCTGCAAGCCCCAAAACACAGCCATTAGCTGCATTCTCAATTGGATCACAATATTTTCCTGCTCAGAGAGAGAGAGAGAGAGTACCTGTCAGGGGTGAATGCAGGAGTTGATGGGGAGTAAGATGGAGATGCAGGTGAATACGATGGCGAAGTCGGGCTACAAAACAGAGCAATGAAAGAAAGTCATAAATGATACGTCAAATGCGATTGGAGCTTGCAACACAGCGTTACTCGAAAAGGCTTAACCGCAGATATTTACAGAGAAAACTCCAAGAAGTTTGGTACCTGTAATCAGGAGATGGTTGACCGGACGGAGGCAGCCTTGGACTGCTCGGAGTATACGCAACCGAAGGGCTGTACTTTGGTGAGGTAGGACTGTAACTCGGAGAAGTGGGGCTGTATCTGGGAGTTGTAGGACTGTACGATGGAGAGCTTGGACTGTAGGAAGGTGATGCTGGAGTGTATACCGGAGAGCTGGGGCTGTAACTCGGTGAGGAAGGACTGTAGCTAGGTGATGTCGGAGTGTACACCGGAGAGCTAGGGCTGTAGCGGGGAGATGCAGGGCTGTAACTGGGAGTGGCGGGGCTGTAACGGGGAGATGTCGGCGAATACGACGGACTTGTGGGAGCGTAAGCAGGACTGGTAGGACTATACGCCGGAGAAGCAGGGCTATAACCCGGAGATGACGGGCTATAGTCCGACGACGGACTGGGGGAGAAAGCCATCCCAGCAACGTAAGGAGAAAACTGAGCGGCCGTGAGGGGTGGCGAAGCACGGATCTGTGGACTCTGCAAGTCACCCGGCGACATCATTCCCTCGTGATAAGATGCCCAAGCAGATGGCGTCGTCCCGAAATCAAATTCGCCGCCGTCCATCGCGTAACTCGGAAGCGGAAGCTCGATCGCCTGCTGCAACATCCGCTCGTTCAAGTACAGTGCGCAGGCTCCGGTTCCGACCGGCGTGAGCTGGCCGAGCACGATGTTCTCCGAGACCCCTCTGAGGCGGTCCTCTTGGGAGTACACGGCAGCGTCGAGGAGGATCTCCGCGGTTTCCTCGAACGAACATCTCATCAGCGGCCCGGTGTCGTTCCTGTTGATGCCATGCCGGGTGATGGCCATCAGGTGGCCTCTGTAGGTCATCGTGTCGCAGAGAATGGCCAGGTGCCGGTAGTTCACGTAAGATCCGTCGAACGATATGACCGCACGCAACTCATCCAGGAGGGCTCGCCGGACGGCCTCGATGCCGAGCACCTCTATAACTTCGACCAAGTGGTTGCTGGTGGTCCTCGTCGCGTCGACGGCGTGGTGGCACATGACGGCCAGGAGATCGACGCCCTCCGTGTCCAGCATCCACTCCACCTCTTGTTCGAACCCACCCTTCTCGTTAAACCTACTGAGTTTTGCCGACTTGATGAAAACCTTCTTGATCTCAGGGATGCCGCGGAGTGCCATTTCGGTCAGCATGTTGCTCTCGATCTTTTTCAGGAACACGTCGTCGTCCTCGTCCGATTCAGCCTGCACTTCCCGTTTGGGCGCGTCATCGTTCGTGATGCGGATGCGGAGGATGAGCTTGTCCGCGTTGTCATCGTTGAAGATGCACGTTAAATCGTCTCCGAACTCGCGGTTGATCTTCTCTGCGATGTCCGCCATGGCCAGCTTTTTATCCACCATCATCTCTCGATTCAGTTCGATGCGCAGCAGCCATGCAGATGTGTTTTCGGCGGCGGTGTCGTCATCCGGCATCTCGTAATATGACCTGACGAACTCGGCATCTTCCTCGATGACGGTGCTCGTCGGATCGGGATCGTACCATATCTCGGTTGCGTGCGTGACGCTGCGCAATGTGGTGTATTCCAGCGCACATTGGACACGCTTGGCCAGCTCCTTCTCGTGGCCAACCTCGGGCTTCAAGAACACAGAGAGAGAAGGGGTTTTGATTCGCTTGCCGACGTTAATGATCTCCCTCAACCTGGGAACGCCGAGGGTGACGTTCTTGGCGCTCACTCCGGCATAGTGGAAGGTGTTGAGGGTCATCTGCGTCGCCGGCTCTCCGATGGATTGGGCGGCCACACAGCCGATCATCTCGCCGGGCGCCACCAGTGACTGCGCAAACCGGGATTCTATCTCGCCGATGACCCACTCGAATGCCTCACGAGTAAGCCTGTACTCCTTCATAACCCGTTTGCTGGCCAACGTGCTCCGCAGCAAGATGCCGAAGAGTAAGGTCGCATTCCTCTGGGTCTCCGTGCTCAAAAGATCATCGCCGGCGGGAACCACCTTCAGCCGTTCTTGCAGCTTGTCGACGGCGTCCACGATCTCCATCGGGTGCATATCGGATGGCCTTCTCGGATCAATCTTGAACGTCTTTTGCGCATTCCAGATGAGTCTCTTGAGATTCACGGGCACGTGCATCGTGGCATCGCCGGTGGTGGCGATCTCGGTGCCGAGCTGGTGCCGATCTGCCTCCAGTTTCTGGACCTCAGCGTCGAACACATCTCTGCATTCGGGGATGGTTTTCAGATCCTCGACATGCTCGGCCTGCAGGTAGCTTGGGTTCCAGTCGACCTCATCCAGCTGGTACCGGAAAACGCTCTCGAATTCTGTCTTCTTCATCCTCAAGGAATCCGACTTCTGTGGCTCGATCCAAACAGCATCCACGCCGTCTTCTCCGTATAAGAACTGAATGACATCCCCTAGAGAATTCCTCACCGTGCCATCGTACGCAACCGCTATGTCCTCCATCGCCTTCACCAGACGACGCTGAATGTAGCCGGTCTCGGAAGTCTTGACGGCGGTATCGACCAGACCTTCCCTGCCTCCCATGGCATGGAAGAAGAACTCTTGCGGCGTCAACCCCCGAAGGTACGAGTTCTCCACGAAACCGCGGCTTTCAGGCCCGTAGTCGTCCTTGGTAAAGTGAGGCAATGTTCGATCCGCGAACCCAAATGGAATTCGTTTGCCCTCGACGTTCTGCTGCCCCACGCAGGCGGTCATCTGTGAGATGTTGATGAAGCTTCCTTTCGAACCTGCAGTCACCATGGCCTTCAGGTTGTTGCTCTCGGATAAGCTCCTCTGGCCTCTGCTGCCGGCATCATCACGGGCCCTGTTCAGGACCTGCGACGCAGCAAAGCGGCTGTTGTTAAGTGGGTGGATGGATGATGAACTCGTACCGAAAGGGTTCGCGTGTGGAGCACCTGGTTGACTCTGTTCTCGAATGACTCCATCATGGTTCGCCCGGGCTCAGCTTCCAATTGCTTTTCCTGCGCAAGCCTGATGAGTTCTTTGACATCGGTTTTAGCTTTCGATATCGTTCCATTGATCTTCTCCATGGTTGCGGCGTCGGCGATCGTGTCGCCGATGCCCATGCTGAAGCCATTCTGCAGCAGCCAATGGTTGACGAGCCACTGCGTGTGCCCCAGAAACTTGCGAGCTGCATCCGGCCCGACTTCCTCCCTGCAACGCAAGCACGAGCGCACCAAATGACGATCGAGGCAAAAGTCATCGACGCCCTCATCGCTAGCTCAGCCGGACTCACCAGATGACGTGAATAAGGCTTCCGGTAGATGTTCCTAGTGTTTTCCGGCAAAGGGTGCCCGAGAGAAGCTCCCCCTTCTCGATCCTAACGACGGTGTCTCCCGGAGTGATGAAACCGGTCTCTGATTCCGCGTGCCAACCTGAAAATTTCATCAGATTTATTTGCTTCGGGATGAGAAGGCTCAAAACCTGCTTCCCCGTCCACAGCGGCCTTGGTTTCAGGATGGCCGGAGCGGGTATCTTTCCGTCGAAGTCCTCCCACCACATCAAGATGTTCATGAAGACATCCTGCATGCCACAAACACAAGCGAAGTAAACGACCCCCTCTCCCCCACCCCTTTCTCAAGCAGATGCAAGAAAAAGGCACCTTTTCTATGAAGGTATCCCTGGTGGTGATCTTGCGACATCCGAGGAGGGTATCCTGGACGACGCCCATAACCGGGCGATTCGATTGAGGCGAGACGATGCACTTGGGAACCATCATTAGCTCCATGACTTCGGCTCTGGTTTCCAAGGACTGGGGAACGTGCATGTTCATTTCGTCTCCATCAAAGTCGGCATTGTACGGTGTGGTGACGCAAAGATTCAGGCGAAAAGTGGAGTAGGGCATAAGTTTTATCCGGTGGCCCATGATGGACATCTTGTGGAGACTCGGCTGCCGGTTGAAGAGAACGTAGTCGCCGTCGCGGAGATGGCGTTCGACCTGCGAAAAGAAACGGAGTTGTCGCCGCAGCAACCAAAACCAAAGCAAACGAGCTAAATAAACCCCCGGTGCGACACAAGCCTTGTATCCAAGCTCCAAATGGCGATCCATGCTTTTCTTCACGTATCGGAGATCCAGCCTCTGGCCGTCGTCCCGGATAATGTAATTTGCGCCGGTCGTTCCGGGAGGAGGATGCGGACCATTTTCCACGAGTTCCCTCAGCCTGAAAGAGCCAGCACTCGTTAGACAAACTTCCAGTGCGTCTCGCGCGACACAAGGGCGAGCCCGATCGAATACCTCTCGATGTTGTACGGGGTCACAGTCTCCGGGTACGTTAGGTTCAAAGCTACGCTCCAAGGAACGCCCAGTTCGTCGATGTTGATCGTCGGGTCCGGCGTGATGACCGTTCGTGCGGAAAAGTTGACTCGCTTTCCCATCAAATTACCTCTGATTCGACCGTCCTTACCCTTCAGTCTACTGCAAATAGATTTGATGGGTCGCCCCGACCGATGCGTAGCCTGCACAAGCCACACCATGAACTCCGGATGATCAAACGAACGTACCGATCCAAAGGAAACACCACATCGCCGGTAAACACGTACCGTCGGCTGACCCGGAAGCTCGTTGTCGAAGTATGTGGCGATGTGAAACTGCAGCACTTGGGCGAGCTCCGAAATGAAGTGAGCCGGAGCTCCGCTCCTTTCCTGCCGCCGCAGATTCTCGTTGTGCCTAACTATCATTGCCAACTGATGAGTCAAATCGTCCTGCTCGCATCCGGAGGGAAGCACGTCAAGAAACATGACAGCAGCGGACGACGAGTGCAGCCAGGCAAATGCATGAACTCACCTCGCTCCTCAAGGACGAATCCGCCATCACAGAAGGTCGCACGGGGGGCGGAGGAACCGGCAGGACTTGCAGGATCATCCAATCCGGACGGGCATATTTGGGATCGAGACCTAGCAGCCGACAATCCTCATCGCTGATCCTCTCGAGAACGCTGAGAACCTGCGCAAAACAATTCGGAAGTCCTCATCGCATGCTCTCTACACATTTAATTCACCAAGAATACTAGCAGCGAGGTAGGTACCGTCTCAGCGGACAGGACTTGCTTTCGTTCGGATGGTTCGAGACGGTCTTCTTGTTCATCTGATCTCCTTTTGGAGTCTTTATATTCAGCGACCATCTTCAAGCCATCTACTGTTACAATCGGCTGCTTGGCACCACACCCGACCCGGCGCTTCTCCGTCGGTCCTTGTGAATCTTGTTCTCCCTGGAAACCGATGTCATCACCGCCAGAGCATTTCTTCTTGCCTTTACAGGCAACATATACTCTCTTCAACCTATTTTTCGGGTTCCTAATTTTCAGAGCTTCCTTGAGCTTGGGATCATCCTGAGACGAAGCAGAAAGGCAGTGACAAGAAGGTCGTGCTTAAAAGGATTCTGACACCTCCGTCCATCCATCCATCCGGTACCAGGAAGAACAAAAAACCAAACAAGAAGAAAGGACGAACACACCGTTCAAATGTCAGACCAAAAGAAATCCAAGAGCAATTCATCTTACTGCAATTTACTTGGACGCACAGCTACAAAATCAAAATATGGTGCACATAAGATGTTTGTACTAAGGTGCAAGCGCTGCACAGATCACCCAAACACTTTCAACCAATCGTACACGAAAAATCCTGTTGAAGATGAATCAAAATATTTTTTTTCTTTTTTATAAGGAGCAAGTGATGAAGACGGAGAATCGTATCAATATTTAAGGTATAATGATTTCGATATTTCAATTTTTTTGGTAAATAAGTCTGGTGTATTGCGACAATATACCTTATTTTAATTTTACTAAAAGCTTTTTCTTTTCCTCATTCGTCTTCCTACTTCAAGTAGATCATTCGCTGGTAGCTGAAAGGAGGCGAGCGAGCTTGGGAGGCGTAGGCGTACCTCATCGACGAGGATCTTGGAGCAGTTGAAGCAGACGCAGCGCATAACAACCAGCACCGTCTTGAGGAACCCGACGTGGAACATGGGCTTGGCGAGCTCGAGGTGGCCGAAGTGGCCGGGGCACTCCGCCATGTTGCCCTTGCAGGTCTCGCAGCTCATCCTGCGGTCCACCGTCCCGAGCCGCGGGTCGCTTAGCCCCCCGAGCTTCGGCTTCCCCCGCTCCGTCGTCGCGCCATGCACGATCTGCAACACCGACATACGCCGCTGCCACCCCACGCCCGAGCGACAGGAAGGTCAATAAATCAGGGAATCCGGGCGTCGGCGGAACACTGAATCGGGAAATGATGAGTTTCGAGGGGATTACAATTTCTTCGGGGCTGAGGATCCCGAACTGTACGGCGCCGACCTTGGCGACGTTGGCCGGGGAGTATGGGAATCGCATGTCCATGGCTGGCAAATTAGGGGTTTTAGCGAGCGAGAGAAGGGTTCCTTTGCTTCTTCGAGTGGGTTCTTGGAGTTGGAATTCCTGCGGGAATCGCTCGATCTCTCCCTTCTCGGCGAGAGGATGGTAAGCGAAACGAGAACCGGCGGGGATGGGGCGGTATTTATAGACACGGAGGGGAAGGTGAGCGGGGTGGTTGACGTGGACGTCAATTTTGACGATGTCGAACATGAGGGTGTTTTTTTTTTATTTTTTTGAATCGAAAATAAAGTATGATAAATAACTTTAATTGGAAAGGTATTGTGAGTGCACTTGTACTTGAAAAAATAGTTTAATGTTCCAAATATGTAATATTTTGTCAAGTTTGGGTACAATAATTTCACATGAATATATATATATATATTTTGGGGGAAATTATGGATGTCTAATAATAGCTGTATGTATGTGTTCGTTGCTTACCTTTTAAAATTAGAGCAACTTGCCTACAAATGTCGTCCCTTCTTTTTAGAATTTATTGCTTAAAAAGCCCGTGAATTGATTCATTGGATCGCCATTCTAAATGAATCGAATCGGTTCGTACTCGTCAAATTGGACTTAAAATGTTTTAAAATATTTTTTCTAAAAAAAATTATAAAAGTAACTAATTTTATCATATTTTCTTTGACCTTGAGTTTTATAAATTTTATGTCATTACACTCGTAAATAGATTAAGTTATGCTCGATTATGGAATCAATATAAAAATATATCAAATTATACTATAAAAATCTTTAAAATAAAAGTGGAAAAAAATAATAGAGTAACTATTTATATCACAATTTTCTTCCTTTAATCATGAACCTTTGAAGTGAGTCTAATAAGTTTTATCGTGTTATGTTTGATTGTATTACAGTACGCAACGTAACCCTATAAAATTTGTCCAATCCATTTTAATTTTTAACATTGAAGACAAATATAGTATAATTATAATGGTTATATTTTTTTTATATTATGTGATTTTAGTATTTTTAAGTTAAATTGGATATTTTATGTAACTTTGACCCCTTCGAAGGATGCCTAATCAATATTGAAGGAGACGATGAGTTTGGTGAATTATTCAAGTCTAAACTAAATATATAAAAAGAAGACGGTATTAAAAACATATCAAGTCATTTTTTAAAAAAGTTTTGAATTCTTGAAGTGCCCATAAGCTCAAGATGTCCGAATGTTTTGAAACAACTTGAATGTGTGTAGGGAGAAAACAAAGTTAGAATCCTATTTATAAGGCCGAAGTTTTATTATATGATAGACTATAAGCCTTATCATATGTTTTTAAGTTTTATTAAAATTTTTGTTCATTTATTATAACAAAACAATTTTAAAAAGTGTGAGCTATTACTTGGTTATAAAGTTTTGATTTTTTGGGTTACTGAACAAAAAGGCTGTGAATCTATTAAAAAATCAACATCATAATCAAACTTTAATTAGTTTAAAAATTGCACCAACGTTAATTATTAACCTTATTATAAATATTTAGATTTTATAAAATGATTCATATGAGGGTTTAACTTATTTCAATATTAATTGTGACAAAATGTTTATTTATTTCTCATGTAACCTAAAATTTAGATGCATATGTTTTGTCCATTTATTATGAAAAAAATTGTAATAAATAAGAGTGAGATTATCTAGTTATAAATTCTTTGAATGATTTATAATATTTTTTTTTTTTTTTAAAAATTCATTACAAGTGTATATGATGATGCTCACACTTAAACTCAAATCTAGGACCTATTATTTATACAATAATGCACTAACTAACTCAAATGTCTCAACAAAGACTATAATATTTTTATTAATAAATCAAAACATTGTAATCATTTTCAAGAATATTTTAAGCAGGCCTTAATTGGCTTAATTATTAGCTTTATTGTATGTTTGAAGATTTTACAAAGTAACTTACATGAGATTTTTATTAGTATTTACAGAAATTAGGAATGTTTTGACATATTTTAAAACATTGTAACTCTATAAAAAAAATATTATAACCTTATTTAAAAATATTATAATTAACTTAGTTTGACATATGATTAATTTAACTAACTTGAGTTATGCCACGCCTTTAATCTCAAATTAACAATCGTACAACCATTACATCCTTATAATAAATTTAAGTAATTATCATGTAGGATAAATTGAAATGCTATAATTTTTCTTACTTGAGGATTTGGTGTTCTCGTTCATACTCACATAGCTCAAAATCAAATTCTAGGCACGTAAGACATGATATAATAATAGTTCAAACATTGTGACATGTCCTTTAGCTCTATTCGAAGTTGACTTTGATATCAATCACCAACTTGATAGGATAATTGACCCATTAATATATCAATAAATCTTTATAAGCATTGTTGGCCCGATAACTTTGTTGACTAATCACAATGTCATATTTTAAATTATTTAAATATTCTAATCGTAATGAATATTTCTATGCAAGCCTTGCTCGATAGTATTCTTTTTTTTACAGCTGCGCAGGTTGGATAGAGATGACTCTCTCTCTCTCTCTCTCTCTCTCTCTCTCTCTCTATACCACAATCTTTAACTACTAGGTTAGTAACATCATTTGGGCAGTAAGGTTGATTGTGTTAGTAATTTTTGCTCTAGGTGAGAATTATCCTAGAATAAAAAGGCACTATATTCTGAAATATTTTTTCTATAATATGCTTCCCTTGTCAAATATAGTGCCTTTTTAGTCTTGCATATTATAGAAATCGATGCGCCATTGCTTCTATCTTTGCTTTTGTCTTAGTCGAGTATATTCCATACTAGATGATCATCTTTTCTCTCTCTCTCTCTCTCTCTCTCTCTCTCTCTCTTTTAATTATATCCTATTTCTTACTCAGATTTTGATCGAATCAATCTTTTTTGTTTTTAATTTATTTAGATAAGATCTTATCCACTATCAAGATTAACATATATTAAATTAAACATCAAATTAATTTAAAAACTTCAATTATTCGACATGGTGCATGCAACATAACTCCCTCAATCCCACTCCATTTCTCACGTACCCAAAAATCTTGACCTTTAATACCCGAAGTTTAAGATATCAAATTCTTTTTGCTTTTACTAATACCATGTCATCGGATCAAGTTGTACGCGAAGGAAGGCGGAGGAAGCAGATACGAGTCTCCATCCAATTAGTTGTCAGGTTTTGGAGTCATCTCCTGCGGATGAGTTCATCTTGTCGCCTACATTATTGTAAGCGTTGGTTTCCGGGGGCCGGCGGCGGACTGCACCCGCCGAGCCCACACGATCATCCACCTGGACTTCTGCGTCGAGGTCGGCTTTGTTGGTCCTTGATGCTTCTTGGTCTTATGCTCTTGTACACTCGAGCTGGCTCCGAAAGATCCGAGTTTGAATCGGATTCGGATAGTTTTGGCTTTTTTTTCTCTTCTATAATTTGATTTGCGATGAGTCCACGTAAGAAAATAGCTATCCGAGTCGGATTTACTGCATCACGCGGACGTCAAATCGATGTGACGCGGCACTGTATCATTTTGCCACTTGCCATGGGTCATGCACAGTCACGGTTCTCGGTCCGGTGATCGCCTGCGATCTCGTAGACCCCGACCGTGCGTCGTGAGGTCGACGACGATGGACGAGACGTCGACCGCAGATCTCATGGTCACTTCGTCATCAAGGTCGAGAAATCTAGCTTAACCATATATGTAATCAGAGGCAAAGCACCAAGAGAGAGAGAGAGAGAGAGAGAGAGAGAGAGAGAGAGAGAGAAGAGAGAGAGAGAGAGAAGAAGAAGAAGAAGAAGCCATCTCCTCTTTATTTTTCTACCGCACGCTTGTCGTTGCATCTTTGGATTTGCTCGAAAGAAGTGGATTACGTTGGATTAGACTCGGTAAATCTAATTAGCGGAGGCTACAGCGCCGTTGGTGGTCACGAAATCCAAGCCAGCGTTGCTGTTAGATACGGACAAAGCGCGACGAGGGATGGATCCCATGTGCTGTGTTTCCTAAAGATACGTGATAAGATTCTTCCAAGTGGTCGGTCGTCGTTTACGGCCCCCTCCTCTGCAGTCGAGCCACTGCCCGCCATAGAACAAGACGAAAGCACGAGGTGGCCTTCCCCCGCCCTTCAAAGTCCCGATCCAGTGCAGCGAGAAGCCCGAGGCGGAGTCTCCATGGGCGCCCCCAGGCCCGCGGCCAAAGCACCTCCGAACAGGAAGTCCACCACCCTCCGTTGCCTCTTCGAGCTGGACTCCGTCACCCACGGCGCCCCCCTGCCGCCCCCCTCCGCTGATGCCGAGGTCGACGAGCTTCTTTCCTCGATATCCCGCTGCGCCGACCCGACGTTGGAGTCGCCGTCGCAGCAGCAGGAGGTCAAGCGCCAGCAGCTGTCCCGCGTGCTCTCCGCCGTCCGGTGCGCCACGCGGCCGCTCGACGACACGGTGTGGCCTCCCCTCGTCTCCATGCTCTCCGCCAACCTCTTCCGCCCGCTGCCCCCGCCGGCGATCCCCTGCTTGCCGCCGGACCTGTTCGAGGAGGACGGCCCCGCGATGTGCCTTGCCCCCTCGTGGCCGCACTTGCACATTGTCCACGACATCCTGGCGGCGCTGGTGGAAAGCGCCGACGCCAAGGCCCTGCGCAGGCACCTCGACCGCGCCTTCCTCCACGGCCTCCTCGCGCAGTTCCAGTCCGAGGACCCGCGGGAGCGCAACCGCCTCAAGAACGTGTTCCACCAGCTCTACTCCAAGCTCGCCTCCGACCGCTCCTTCCTGCGCAAGTCCATGAACAACGTGCTCCTCCGCTACGTGTTCGACGGGGAGCGGCATTACGGCATCGGGGAGCTGCTGGAGATATGGGGCAGCATCATCAACGGGTTCGCCGTGCCGCTCAAGGAGGAGCACAGGCAGTTCCTGACCAGGGTGCTGCTGCCGCTGCACAAACCCAGGGGGATCGGCGCCTACCACCGGCAGCTGTCCTATTGCGTGAGCCAGTTCGTGCGCAAGGAGCCGGGCCTCGGGGAGGAGGTGGTGAAGGGCATCCTGAAGCACTGGCCCGTCACCAATTGCCAGAAAGAGGTGCTGCTTCTCGGGGAGCTGGAGGACCTGTTGGGGAGCTTGGATCCCCGACAGTTGGAGAATCTGGCGCCGCCGCTCTGCGCTCGGATCGCCCGGTGCTCAAACAGCGCCAACTCTCAGGTGATGATGCCCCGTTGCCTCCTTGTTCTCAAGACAACAGTAGGATCTCAGCATCCGTAGTTGTGCCATTTCCTTCCCTGCATCTTAAGCTTCAGGATTGCTGGTAACCCAATCAGATAGGCACCATATCAACTCTTTTTGATATGGTGTTCGATTGACATTTCTGCGACGCCATTCTCTTTGACAAGTAGTAGTCAGTATGAATCTTAAGAACCATGAGTTCCAGACATCTACCATCCTACGGTCGACCGAAGAAGATGAAGCAATACTGCTTTATTGCGAATGGATAGTTTGATTATGGTATGAGAGAGTAGAACCGTCATTTATGCCTTGCCATCTCTGCTTCCGATGAAATGTTCATCTGCTGCAATTGTCACTGATGGATTTGCCAAGCACATTGGTCAGAGCACCCATTTTTTTCTTTCTGATGACGATTCTTGCGTGTGTGTGCGTGTGTGTGTGTGGTTCCTACAATAAATCTACGAATTCTTACTTGTTCAGGTAGCAGAAAGAGCATTGTACGTATGGAACAGCGAACGGTTTGTGAAGATGGCATCACGGTCCTGGGAACAAGTTCTTCCCGGCATAGTCGAGTGCATCGAGCGGAACCTGAGATGGCACTGGAGCAAGTCGGTGCAGCAGCTGACCACGTCTGTGAAGAGCATGCTCGAGGAAATGGAGCCGGTGCTGTACTCCCGATATCAACTCGAGCTTGGCCACAAGGAATCAGCGATGATCCAGGAAGAGACCAGGAGGAAGATAAGGTGGGAGAGGCTGGAGATGGCTGGCTGCTCAAGGTTGACCGTGCAAACCTGATGCTCCATGTTTGTGCAGGTGTACATATTACTTGATGATTCTAAAGATTCAGAGAAGCTCAACTTTTGTGCTTTCTTTTTTTTCTGATTTATTTTCTTCTTGAGGTAACATGATGAGAGGAAGTCAGCTCAAACATTTACATCTCTCTCTAAAGTCAGTCAGTAGCAGTAATTTATTGTGAACATACCTCCTGTTTCAGTCTGAAGCTGTCACCAAAATCAACACCTGGTGCTCCTAAACATGAAGGTGTGCCAAACTTCTGACCAACTAAGGAAATGTGGAGCATATGTTTTCTTTATTCTTTTCTCTTTCTGCAATAGATTCTTGGAGTTGGAACTGGCTATAGTCTCAGTCTCTCTCTCTCTTGCATCTTGGCTGGATTTTGGTCATCATTTGTGCTTGTTCTACCATGAGAATTGGAAATCCAAAGGTGGTGTCTCAGAGGGAACACCTCTTTGAAAGATTCATGAACTTTGTGATTCCACAAAAGAATAAAATGTGCTGGATTTGTGCCTGAGAACAATTGGAAATATTGAAGTTTCAAAACAAAAACCCTTGCCTGATTTGTTATTTTAAATATTTACCCTAAAAATCAGCAGGAGAGAGTTGATCCAGGGCTCAAAAGTATATTGCTGGAATCATTTCCTCTGTTGCTATTACTGAGTGAGAAAGGTGCCATTTTTCATAGCTAAAAGTCATTATATTTGTTGAACATTGGTATGACTTGCATTTATCATTTCCAGAGATGCATCATGAGGCAGCATTAACATAAGATCTCACATGCATCTTCTAAAAGTTACTGTGGGTGGAATCAAAATGCCAGAAAAGAACATGATGTGCTGTAAATTTAGAAGAGTATGGAGATTGATTGAGGCATAGTTGTAGGGATTTTATATGGAAGGATGAATATATATAAGGATGATTCATATATATTGCTCATTATACAGGTGCAGATGTCATGTCACCAAACAGAACAAAGCTGTAAATGGATTAGTCCATTTAAAGAAGCAACTTTTGGTGTGAACTCCACAGCAACATTATCAATAAGAGAAAAATCTAAGTTGCCAGGGAAAAAGAATGTAATGGAATGCACATCCAGAAATCCATGACAACCTAATCCAAGAAATTGTTGAGGACAAGAAAAAATGCACAGCCAGGCAAGTTTGCATCAATAACCCACATGGCTAGAGAGAGAGACAGAGAAAATGACTTGATAACAAATGGGGTTATTTTCTGCATAAAACCTCTTACAATAACACAACATCAATGGGTTGGGCATCTAACAAGTTCAAGCAACAACCAAAGCCAATAAGTCATTCAGAGAATAAAGAGATCTATGGTAGACAACCTTGGCACCCTTGGCGATGGAATTAGAAAACAGCATGATACAAAAGGAGGTAATTTCTGCACTAGGCGCACATAATAGAACAGATATAGATCAGTTGTGTCCACCATTTCAGTCACCGAGGACATGATCATGGAAGTGGTCTTGAAGCTTTAATTTAGTACACAAGATAACAAGGAGTGGCCCGACCCCATCAGGAGGCACGGGGCTCGGAGGGTGTCGTACAGGGGGCAAGAGAGTTCGGAGCTGGGTCAAACCCACCCCCTCTTACAGACAAAGTCGGGCCTCTGTGTGAGCTGGCCCTGCTATCAAGATTGCCATCGAGGAACACAACGATCACGGTGATGTCATCGTGGAAATGACGACGAACCCCACGATCGATCTTCTTGAGGTCAGAGTATCTCATTTCCCTCTTCTTGGCTGCTTCCTGAAGTGCAGCCTTGATTAGACGCCGAGCACTCCCCTGCAGTTCATAGATGTGAAACTAACTCATCACTGTGAAACCATGGCAACTACTGAGACATGCGAATGCGCTGCCTAAGTTTTATGTTAAAACCAAGAATGCTGATATAGCATGCATTTATTTAAAATTCACTGACCCATTTTGTGGGCCCACAAAGATCTCCGAGTCAAATGCGAGAAGAATGGTACCATCATTACATACTCTAAGTACAATTTCTGTATTTCCCAGATACGACCAACATCTGAAGTTTTGGTTGGATCAGACCATAAAGCCGGGTATATACTGGTCCAACCATGAGACAGTACATGAATCAGATGAAATTGCTCAGTCCAAGTTCATATATCAAGCTGTTACCCCAGGCATATTTCTCAATGCCTAAAACCTCCTCATCAGAAACCACTCTTTCTCATCTGATTCCCCTTTTCCTCTTGCCTTTTTCTCCATCAGGAGCTTGTTTCCTCTCTTTTATTTTTTATATTTTTTTTTCTCTCCAGGTTTCTCCCTTTTAGCATCAAATTTCTCAAACTGCTTAAATTTAAAGCCTTTTACCTCATTGCTACAAGATGTATTTCTTGAGAAGGAACTTAGTGTCTCCCTATTAAGGTAAATTTAAAGCTTGGCATCATGTTCATTTGCTTAATTTTCTTCCTTAAGAGTGGTATTTTGCTTGATGGCTTAAGTTCTAGTTTCATGCTTGCAATGTTTTATTAAGGGCAGTTCTATGCATACTTAGCATAGATCTATTTGAATCTAAGCTGGCACCACATGTTGGCCTTGTGAGGATCCTGGCTAGGTTGGAAGAGATTTGGCCAAGATTTGCACTCATTTGCTCAAGATCAAAATCTCCAACAAAGATTGGTGCAAATCTACCCTAAATTCAAAATCTCGACCGAAGATTGGTGAACATAGGCTAGATAGCATATCCAGCTAAGATCCACAAAACCCATCCAGATCGATGTGGTTCTACCTAAGTGCTCACAAATTCCACTCCGTACCCGCATATATCTAAGCTAGTTCCACAGAGATTAGTCTAAGACTCAGTAGAGTAGGCCTAAAACCTTGCATAACTAGACTAAAGACATGTGGATCTAATATACACACACACACACACACACACACACACACACACATAGTATGTATATATATATATGTATGTATGTATATATGTATGTATATATGTATGTATATGTATATGTATACATATACATATATACATATACATATATACATATACATATATACATATATATATATACATATATATATGCCAATCTAACAAAGATTCGTCTAAATATAGGCTAGATGCTTTGAACACCATCTGGACTTCTGAGGATCGATGATAGATTTAGGTTTTTAACTCTCATTTTAAATATTGTTTTTTAATATTAATTGGGAAATAATATTAAAATAGCTTCAGAAAATTACAATAGGAACACTATCTTCCACAAATCCATCGATACATCAGATCAGATTCATGATGCAATCTGATGGAGTTGACATTGGAGAAAGTCATAGTTTAGATAGTGATAACTAACATTTATTTCAGAAGGGTCATCTAACAACTGATGGACACACATTTGCATCTTTTCTGGACACCATTTGCTGCACATTTATGGATTTGATAATGGACATTAGTGACATTCCAATGTTGATGAAGACATTGACACAAGAAACAGTTAATCATCCATTTAAGAGAAACACTGCACTCAAGGTTATGTTGAGATTGAGTGACTGGTCTAATTCTAGTTTTATGAGCTCAGGTGGCAAAAGATAGTTGATGACATCAAGGAGATGATCAGAAACATATATCAAGGCAGATAGGACTTTCTCATGGTCATAGCCCTCGTACCAACATACAATTGATCGCAATTTACCAAGTCCGAGGTTTATGGCTTAGACCCACAACTGCAACATGTTCATGGCAGTTCTACTGTTCTAGTGCTTAACAACCATTCTTGGAGTTACAGCCCATACAATATACACAAGCAAGAGTGCAGGAGTGCCAACTGTGACAACGGTGTAGGCACCATCCCGGCATTTAATGATCACTTCTCAATCCAAATTTGGCACATGGTATATTGACACCAAAAGTCATGAGTATCAATGTATCATGAGTATTTTGAAAAGGGTAAGTAGCGAAGGCGAGATTCGAGTCCGGGACCTTGCGATAAACTATCAAGATCTTTACCAGCGAAGCTAGCTAACACTTTCATGAGTATTATGAGTTGGTTCTACGAAATTATGACCTCGATATTGGGGGCCACAACCACCTCTTGAGCACCACAACATTCATTTTGGTACTACATGAGGATTAGTACTTGTATGGTATGCCTTGTACCCATGTTTCAGCATTTATAAATATACATATCATGGATTATATATCATGTGCTATCTTCATGCACTTGTAGAAATTTTTTGTGTATGTGATTTTAATATGCGATTTGTAATGACTAAGAACTATATTTGATTCATTATTGAGACAAGAAATGCATAATTTAATAGGATGTTGACCAGTATTGAACCATACCAGCACATGTTCGTTGTTGCTGGTACTATATTAATCCAGTTGATAATTGGAATTATCACATGCTAACTCGAATCGGTATCAGGCTGAGATTTTATGCCTTGGATATGACAATAAATCAACTAATTTGCATGGCTTGATGATAAACAAAATAAGGTTGTATGAGATGGATCCACTTTCCCTGGCTTAAGCATTATTTACTTTTCATTTTATGCAGGCCCTCAAATATGGTTGAACTAAATATTCAGTCCAAACATGGATCAAAAGGATATATTTTGCATCAAAAGAACATATCCTTGAGTACATGCCAATGCTTCTTTTAAAGAACCTACAAATTGGGATAAAAGGTTCAGAATGAGATGTCCATACTAGCAATCAATAATGTTGGAGATTTGTGTTTCTCAATCTATCTCTATCAGAAAAAAGGAAGGAACCTTTTTTTTTTACTGCTACGTATGGAAGATGGCATAAGAAAGGTTTCAGGTTTCAACATCGACCCTGCAAGTTCAAACAGGCAAAAGGGAATAAGATTTGAGACGCATGATGTTCTCAAATATCTCATCCATGTATTCTGAAAACACCAACAAATTCATAGCATCAATGTCTAAATTTGCATGTCATTCTTTAGTTATTAGACAATGCAACTTGATATAAAACTTCAATGCCTTTGAAGTTATTCACATTTGCCATGATCTTTGTCCACTTAGAGTTTTTGACATTATCTAGTGCAAATAGCTAACTCTTCGACTTACCTTTCAAATCTTGAACTCTTTCGTAAGTAATTAAGTTAAAAATTTGCTACAAATTTATTGACCCCAAGTGCGTGGAAGGAGCAAAGAGGTTTTTTTTTTTTTTCTCTCTAGGATTCAATAGTTGCTAACAGAGAACATAAAGTTTTAAATAAAATAAAATTGAAAAATGATAACTACCTGACTCACTCCAGCTAAAAAAGCGACTCACAATAGAATCATATCCTTGATAAAGAGAATGTAATCTCAAACCACCCACACATACATAATGTGAGAAAAGAAATATCCTCCATTTATTCAGCAATCAATCATGTTCCAGGAATGGTTCTGTTTCCTCTTTTTAGGACCCCCCAAGTATAAGATAAAAAGAAATTACATAGATCATGGAGAATACAATAAAGAAAATTGCATTTAATAAGTCAAAATATATCAATCATGCCATTTTTCTTCTTCAAGAATATATATCTTTAAGTTTTTTCGATATCAGTGACAGGCCTCCATCTTTGTGAAGGAATTTCCTTTTAGAGATAAAATCTTCAATCAAATTGAATACTTCTTTTTTTCTTTTTAATCTTTAATCAAACCTAAGGTTTTTCACTTTCCTTCTTATATCTGAAAACCTTTTGTATTCTCCTTCGGCAATCTTAGTAACTACTTATAACATTTGCAAAAGATTCCCAAACTAATAAAATTCATCCGGAAGACCTCTGTCCAATTCACAATTCCAGCATGGATTAGCCAATTTTGTCCAAGTCTGACTTATCTTTAGTGGTAGGACTGAGAAGTTGACGAAAAACCAAATCAGCCTTGGTGAATATTAATCTGGGTTGGCCAAATTGGATTTAGATTAGCTAATCTGGCAAACTTGCTCTTCCTACAATATTTATGCATCAATTCTTAGCTGCTTCCACAAGTCAGATTTTTGGGCCAAGGATCATATGCAAATTTATCCAAGGTTGCGACAACTCCTTGTCTCTATTGAATTGTTTAACACATTTCCCAACCTTACATGTCCAACCACTTTCTAATTTGACTCTATGTGTACACTCAATAACTTGAATCATAAAATGCATCCCTTAATTTTCCAAAATGAAATAGAAAGAGAAAATTTCATTACTTAAAATGATTTTATTTTGTATTAGAAAAACAATGGCCACTTATGGACTCTATTTAAAAAATGATAAAATAGTATAAAGATAGAAAACATACACTGTGAGGACCATTATGAACAATATCCACTGCTTCTTGGTTGCTAAGATGCTCCCAGAGGCCATCAGATGCAAATATAAGAAACTGATCTTGTGGTTGCAGCGGTTGCACAGAAATCGATGGGTCTGAGCTGAGTATAGGTTTTTTGAAAGGTTCACGAAGTCGAAACTTAGCATATAGTGGTTCCCGGTTAAATTCTGCCTTCTTTAGGTATACATCACCAATCGACCTAGAGACCTGCAAGATAGATGTATTTGATTAGTAATAAGCAGCAAAGATACAAGAAGCTAAATCTAGAGATTGTTCTTTATAAGTGAATCAGTAAGACTAAATATTAATATATAAAGAATCTGTAATTTGCAACAGATATACCAGTTAGACTAAATATTAAGAATCAGTAAGAAGCAATAGATACATAAATAATGTACCATGGTTGGAACATTTATTATGAATGTGACGGTGGTGAACCTCAAGGTATAGGGCAGGTATTTAGTGAGCAAAGATTTGAAATTGGGCTATCTACAGTGGACTAGCATTTGATAATCACACATCACATGTTCCCTTATATGTCTGCTATAGCAAAATTTGCAAAAAATGTAAGAAGGGCCTACCAAGGGTACAGAACTTAGTTTCCTTCGGTTCGAGTCAAGACCACCAAGTTTTCATTTCAGCGGTTTCAGATCAAGTTTCTATCAGAATGAAAAATTTAACTAAACAAGGCATAATGTGCTATCTGGAATCTTTTTTTTTATAGATCACAGGTAATTTTGAATTACAATTTGTACTCTATGGATGATGCAAAGTATAATATATGGGAAAATTAATAGCCGTGATCAACACTACCTGTATTTTCAACACAAAGTTTGGTGGGAAAAATCAATTTACGCAATTCAATATTTTTCTCTACATGAAAAAAAAGTATAATAAAACATGCATCTTCTGATATTCCAGTTTGTCAAGATTTGTAACCATAAAAAGAAAGCAGACCATTGATTACATAGTCACTTGCAGTTTGTTATAAAACCTTTGATGAGATAAAATTTGCATACTTGATAAATTGACAAGGACAATTGTCTTCAGATAAATAAAACAAATTGGGTGCATAACAAACTTAAAAGTAAGGAGGATGAAGAAGAAAATCCACCAAAACATGGTAGAATTGAGAAAATTGCTAATAAATCTTGAATAAATTAGTAACTATCCTGATGAACAGCAAGTCCACCAAAATGATGGACAGAAGGGCCAAAATAAACAAAATACTGATAGAAAGTCCTCCATGACTAGTTCTGTATGATTTTGACAAAAGGTGGGTGAAAACATCCAAAAATGACAAAAGCTAGTGGGCTGCTGATGAAACCAACCATATCAAGCCAAACAGGTGGACCCAAATGCCGTGTAGGTGCTAAATTGAACAGCCAAAAATTAAAACTATTTTATTAAAAACTAACAACACAACCTAAGATAGAGAAAAGAGTCAGCATAGTTTAACTAGCTAAAAGGATCAATATAATTTATTCAAATTAGTAAAAGTTTACGAAAATTAAACTTCATTTATCCAAAAATAATTATAGATAAAAAAAGAAATCAAATATTTAATAATTTGAGAGTACTTGATCGTCTTTACATCATCTAAAAGAGAATTAGAAAAATATTTTTCCATCTTCCATCTGCCAATTCCTACCAAGAGTGATATCCTCAAGCAAGCAGAACTACCAAGTCATTTCCCATTCCATTTACAGAGGCTAAATGCAATTATCATTTTTGATTCAACAGTTCATGAGATACAACCCTTTCAAATTAGCAGTGCATCGGGTAGAAAAGGTGGTGACTAGTGATATGAATTTGACTAAAGTGGTTTGACCAAAGTAAAACAAAATCATCAAAGTTCAACAAAGACTATTTGACAGAGTATATTAATGTACCGTTTGAATGCCTTCAAGTATCCTGACTACAAATAAATGAGATCAACTGAAAATTTAAAACAAGTTTGAAGTTACAAATTTATGGCAGTCATAAATTTGCTACAGATGCAATATTAAGTTACATAATGGATGAAAAACAATATGTGCTTTAAATTGTTGAAGGTTAAAGAAAAGGAAAAATCAATTTAAATTCATTTGAAGGATAAATGTTTATATTTAGACTGGAACAACCTCCATAAAGTGATTGGCTTCTTTGATTATTGAAGATACTGATAACAGGTCATAAAACTTATCTGTCAATAGAGAAGACAATGTCCAGATATTCATAGGTTAACCACTGGACATAACACAGGTGAAAAGATGGCTCGAAACACAAATCAAAATGTAGCCCTCTTAATCTACAAGTAAAGAATGTTATGGTCTCAAAATATATCCAAGAGTATCAGTTCACCTAAACATGAAAAGGCCTTGAGGCAACCTAGTAACAAAGCAATCAAGCAAAAACATTTTGAAACAAACTCGTTATCTCCTTCTTTAGGATACCAAATTCTTACAATAATGGTATATCAACGTGTACAGCCAAACCATTTAAAACAAAGAATTTCATGCATCCACCAGTTGCGTCTGTGGAAGGATTTCATTTGATGCTTTGATGAGGAGAACCTACAGGCCAGCATGATTGGCTACTTAACATTTTTTTTTTCCCAGTGGATTAACAACCATTTTTCAGATCGAAGAAAAATAATTCAAATGCATGACCCTTTGTAAATTGCACGCAAGCTAAAGAATTAGAAGGTCCTGTTCTAGACATTCATATAAGGCATGAATATGGAAAATCTGAAGAAGCACAAATGCTAGGTGGTCTAAAACTTGTTTTCTCGTTCTTCAGTAAATTAACAAGACAAGTTTTATGTTTGAGCACCTGGATAAGGCCCTTCACACGCCAGACATTATGCTTTAAGACAACAATTTGCTTGTCTTCTGGGTGCATTGAATGCAACTCCTGTCTCACGGACTCAATTCCAGCATTATGCTCTGCTGACAACTGGACAGCCAAAACCTCTCCAGTTGCTTTTACAAGTTTCCCAAGAACAACACGGGAATCCCCAAGATTAGCTGTATATAGCATACTGCCACAGATTACACCAACCAGACAGCACGAGCCAACAGCTGCAATCTGAGGTGTCATAGACCATTGCTTGTTAACCAGAGAGAAAAAACCTTCCTCTGTAGCTTGATATGCCTTCCTTATTACATCAGCTGACATGGCCTGCTGTTCAGCTGCAAATCCTGCCAAAAGGTCTTCTATCACACACACTTATAAGAACAGTAGAATATTTGTGGACTGAGATACTGTGTGTTATATCTCGGATTTGAAACAAAGTGAAAGAAAGAAACCACAATTTCAGGGTCTGGAAACTCGAAAACAACACAATTTCACTAATAAAAAATAACATAAAATTCAAGACCCGAGCAAGATGTCCAATACTATAGAGAACAATAAAGGCAAGGGCAGAAAACATTTCACAGAGCTGCCAATTACAAACTAAAGTTTTGTTACATCTCACAGCTGGTTCCCAAGTCTAAAAGCTATCCATATATTCAATTACTAGAACATGTTCTTTGCTCAAGAGTATCATCCCAGTTGAATTGTATTCAACCAGTTACTCAAAAGCAGCAAGGTAGATGGTTTCTTAAAACAAAATAACTTTTTATCTTAGTGAACTTGATGTACCAATTCACCAAGTTACTGATATCTTAAAAAAAATGAATCAAACCGAAGCATGCAGTTTGGAAATTAAGAACTTACTTTTCAAATGCTGAAAGAGATGATCATTGATATAACGGGAGGTTTCTGGACCTCCATGGCCATCATACACACCCACGAAGGTACCACATGGCCCGGTGTCAAGCAAGCTCAGTGGTCCAGACTCGATCTGGCTCTGGTCCTCAAGCAAGCTGTTTGCTTGGACCACAGCCATGGAGAACTCACCGTTTATGTGTTGTCCACTGTCCTTGTACCACAGAAGCCCATCCTGCCGGCCTACGACCTCAGAGCGTGAGTGGACAGACCGATCCGATGGCTGCCAGCAGGCCCTCAGCAGGTTCATCAATGCCGCTAACATCCCTCATCTCATCCAAGCTCGCCTTCTTAACATCTATTTTAATCCAGTTTGTATCCGACAAAGGGGGAAAAAACCCAAAATTTCCGACTCTGCATCAAGAGAATTCACATAGATCGCATCAGTTACCAGATAAGAATGATTCGAAAGCAGCAGCAGGAGACTCCATCGAAAGCCCAACTTTTCTTTCTTCAGAAAGTCGGAAACTTTATTGCAAACAAGAATCAAAGAGGTCGAAAAATCACTCTTTGACTACTTTAGTACGTTATGTCAGCAAAATATGAACATGAAATTTGCTCGTACAACTAAAATCAGAGAAATCGATTACCTCCTCTCCAGATACAACTCAACCCCCGACGGCGACGCCGACAGAAACTCTCTCACCAAATTAGCGAGAACCAAGTCCAGGATCAGCCTTTCGTGCACTAACTCGAAGAAAAGAAACCATCTAACGACCCACGCGATCTTCTCACCAATCCTGACAACCGCATCTTCTCGTCCATCCCGACCGCAGCCTCACGAGCGGAAGCGGGAGAATTCCCAGAAAAGAATCGCCCGTCAGAAACGCCTCAAATCCGACGCGTCGCACACGAAAGGGCGGTCGAAAACACCTTTTTAGGTCTAGGTTGGGCGATTAATTGTGTGGCAACCTCAGATCTGGAGATGATGAGACGATTCTTCTTGAAAGGATTGAAGAAGTGGGAAGATGTGAGGTTGGGTTTGGCTTCCAGGCAGGAGATTTGGAGGAAAAGAAGGCGTTTGATCTCTCCGACACCACTAGCAGACAAAACCCCTCAGAAACCGACAAGAGAGAGGCCAACGCCAGCGAGGCACAGCGGCGGCGACGGGCTCCACCACCAGACAAGAAGAGAGAGAGAGAGAGAGAGAGAGGAGTATTTTACGGGATTCGAGGGAAGTGACATCAGCAGATATTTGCACTATAGTCCCTAAACAGATTACAAACGCTAAATTTAACCCAATAAGCGTGCGTAAGACAACTTCATGCAAATACACCCCTGGTGACATGAGAATAATCAAATAACCCCTGAAAGGACTTGTAGTTTTATGCAAATAAACCCCCTTCAGAGTTATTATTTTCTGGGGGGGGGCGGTGCAACACCCATATTTGTTGAGAATATTTTATGAGTGAATCCTAATTTTATGAATGGGTTGGAATAAAAAATGATAATATATTTTTAATCAATTGTAGAATTATTATTCATATCGATCTGGGCTGGATTCAGATTTTAGAATGAGACGTATTGTTACTTTTTATTTACTAGAATATTTATTAATTATATTATATGAGAAGACTAATAGAAAAATAAATATTTGATTCGGATTCAAGAAGAATTTGAATATTATAAATATTATTGAGGAACTGATGCAGGGATTAAAAAATATGCCATTATATTCTTAAATCCATTCAAAGTATTAATATTTTTTATTTGATTAAAAAATAATTATTACTAAAAAAATTAAATCAATAAAAATAATTTTAAAAATAATTTGAATATTTTCAAACTGCATAAAAACTATAAACTTATAAAATAATAAATTTTAAAAAAAATAAAATTTTACAATTATATTTTGCATAAAATAAATTTAAGTAGCCATGGTTCGTTATCAATCGAGAACCGAACCTATAAAAACCGAAATCATTCAAATAGTATTTTTAGATTCTATTAGTGAATCTTTACGTCATGATCGTGGTGTTAGCATGGCTCGGTCCAGTCTCGAATGCGTAAGGTTGTCCACGCGGTCGCTCGGGTGGAGGCGAGCTTCGGGTCAGGTTGGATCCAGGTGTAGTCTCCCGAGTGCGGTTCTCCCTTGGTGGGTTGTTATTGTCTCGTTGTCGGTTCCTGCACAAAGGTCGGGTCGAGAGGGGGATTTCCCGACTCGACCCCTCCGAAGTCCAAGTCAGTGTTAAGTGGAGTTAGGAGTTGGGTGTTCGAAGTGTCTCCCCCTTGTGGCGTTGGTCGGGGGGTCGACTTTTATACCTGCGGACGAGGGTCGATGATCCGTTAATAGTTGCTAACTCCGCGACCGACTTGCACAAGTGCCGATCGAGCTGTATGGCTCTACGTCGAGCGACGTCGATCCAAGCTTTCTGGAGTGACTTTGCAATGTGTAGTGCTTTACGATGCCGAATAATATGATAGAGGTGACTTTGTATTTATCAACTAAAATATTATTTTGATGCTATTGTACCAAAGCCTGCTTATTAAAGGTTGAACGATATAATATTAATTTGGTCCTACTTGCCATCATGTTTGTTAACTAATACACGAGTTGATTTTATTCTACGTTAAGCTTTTTTAACCGTTGGGAACCGATAGAAAAGTTTTATTATCTATAATTTTATATATTTATATACTACAAACTATATTTTGTAGGAGTAGTTAAGCCACTCAAACAAGAACAGTGCATGAACTTGCACTCATCAATGCCATGCCATGTGATGAAGACACTTTGTCCTTTGCCCCTCCATCATCAATGCCATGCTCTTTCTCTCTCATGACATTGTTATGATTCAATACTCTCTCTCACGGTATTGCTAGGGTTCTACGGTCTCTCTCGTGATATTATTAGGATTCTACAATCTCTTTCTCTCTCATGATATTATTAGGGTTCTATAGTCTCTCTCTCATGATATTATTAGGGTTCTATAATCTCTATCTCATGACATTGTTAGGATTCTACAATCTCTCTCATGTCATTGTTAGAATTTTGTAGTCTCTTTTTCTCTCGTATCATTGTTAGGGTTATACAATCTCTCTCTCTCATGGCATTATTAGGGTTCTATAGTCTTTCTCTCTCTCATGGTATTGTTAGGATTTTGCAGTCTCTTTTTCTCTCATATTATTATTAAGATTCTGTAGTCTCTCTCTCATGGCATTGTTATGGTTCTACAGTCTCTCTCTTATGACATTGTTAGGGTTCTACAGTCTCTCTCTCATGGCATTGTTAGGGTTCTGCAATCTCTCTCTCATGTCATTGTTAGGATTCTATAGTCTCTCTCCCTCCACTGAGCTTGCTTACTCTTGGCCTATGTTATTAAAAAAAAAGTTTATAAATAATATAAAATATTATTTTTTATGTATCATATTATTTTTAATTAATAAAAAGTAATAATATTAATTATATTAAAGTGTGAATACAAACACATCTTTAAAGACAAGCTCTTGTTATAGACATCTTAGATCATATGTTAGTTATAGCACCTTATTTGTTTTTGAAGGCCAATAAAACATACGTGATCAGGCTTTAAAAAAACAAAAACATTGCAACAAAAATTCAGGAAACAATTCGGGCCGATTTGAGAATTGTTTTCAAGATTGATGTTTTAGAACAGGTTCTGTATTGTTTTCAAAATCAGTTTTGTTTTCTTAGAGAGAGTGCGAGGGAGAACCGAGACCAAGACAGATTTGTTTCAGAAAACATTATTAATCAAACGGTTTTTGTTTTTGGAAATAAAAAATAAAAAAAGTTTGTTGGCAACACTGCGTCGGTGTACTTCTTCGCGGACCAACATAGGATGTCGCACTCCCTCTTCCCCCCTCTCCCTCGACTCTTCGGCTCCTAAACCCTAACCCAAGTTCTCGCTAAGGATCGCGTTCACGGGGCGGTTGCGGGAGCTGAGGAAGAAGTACCACGAGGTGGCGCTTGGCGTCCACTCCTCCGTCTCCGCCGCATCCATCGCCGGCTTCTACGTGGCCATCAAGAACAACGTCGACGTCGAGTCGATCTTCGAGAAGGTCCGCCTCTCGTCCCGCGTCCCGGACAATGATCGCGCCTCCGGCGTGGTCATTTCGGACGGCCATGATTCTTTGTCGCCTAAGCCGCCGAGGGAGCAGCAGCAGCAGCAGATGAAGCGGAATAGGACGGCGGAACTGGCGGCGTCACCCTAGCTCTGGCTATGCTCTGTAACAAGGCCCTGTTCCGGTTAGGGTCCCGAGAACGATCGCCCTCACGCCACCGAGGGATCTCCTCAAGCATCACGTACGATCCTTCTGCCCAAAACTGCATCTTTTCTGTCGGAGCCTCTTCTCCTTGTGCTTCTTGATTGCAGATGGTTTTAGCTAGTGGAGGTAAAACCATGAAAGCTATCTGCAGCTGTTCCCAAATAGCTTTTGTTGTAACCTCCGAATACAAGCAATGGAAAGATTGCATTTTGACTCACCTCTTGCTTCATTTATGAGCTTCAAGCTGTCTGCAATAACTCCTTAATAATATTGGTTATTACCTGGCTGTAGGAACAATGGGAAGATTGCATTTTGAGTCGCCTGTTGCTATGATTATGAGCATTTCCTGTGGCTTGTTCAATTATGAATAATTTGAGCTTCCGCAGGTCTTTAGATATGAAAACTCCCATGTCTTGATTTCCATTTTTTCCTTTGTCATACAAAATTTAGTTTGTCATATTTTGCTTAAGGTAGAACAATTCTTGCTTTTGATTCCTCTAAAGTTTGGAGGTATTGTAGAATGAATTCATATAGATTATAGTGTTGATCACTGAAAATTGCAATAATAGGTTAGCTCGTTACATGCTTTTGCTTGTGTGGGATATTGTTTGTCCGTTAGATGTTGATTCAATGGTTAGTAATATTTGAATAGTAACATTTTATGGGCCATATTCTTAAGTTTCTGCCTGTAATATGTATATCCTTGCTATGATGCATTATATAGTATTTCTAAGGCTATTTTTCCTATCCTTCTCTGGAATTTTTTCCCCTTTGGATTCTAATTTTAGCTCCGCTGTTGTGTTTCTTTCCTCTTGTGTTAGTATCCTTTTTTGCCTGTAATGGGGATCATTGGGAACCAATGTGACTAAGCAACCCAAGCTTCATAACAACAAGAATTATTATAGATGAAGTTTTTATCTAGCTCAAGTTTCATCTAATTTTTCTAATCAAGTATGGTTCAAGAAAGAATAGACTGGCAAAGTCACTAATGTCTTTGGAGAAGATCCTAACTTAGGTGAAATCATTCATCTTCTGATTGCCAAGAAGATCTTTGTTGTAGGCTTGTAGCCACTCTGATATGCTTAGTTCTTTATAGACAATGGTCTGAAAAGGATGTCGGGAAGAAACTTGAAAATGGAGAAAGTGTAGATATTGCAGGAAAATATGATGTAGTGCATTATTGAATTGCAATGAAAAATAGGAGAATGAATGTTTTTGGTGTTTTGTCATAACAGTAGGGTTAACTCCTTGTTGACTGGCTGATGATGAAGCATGTCTTCTTGGGCCATTGTTTGATAAATTGCCAGATTTCTACTGCTCAGAGGAAACAAATTCATTGTTTGCATCTTTCATGGGAAGGATGTGATATCCAACACATGACAATGTGATTGCAAGGTGATACTTTTTTCACTTTTTCTCATGGCAATCTAGGGATAGTATGAATGATTTGTGGGCAAAGCGGGCACTTCCAGGGCTTTAGACACAGCTGCTCATTATTTGGGGACAACTTGAGTTTTGAGGAGTTACTTCATATGTGACAACAATTTTATTTTTGTTTTGATTCATGAATATTTAGGCATGACTAACGGAAAATGAAATGAGAAGAATAATTTAAGATGATATAAACATGGACTAGGAAGATCTATAAATCCTATAGTTTAAAGAGATGACACAATTTATGTTAGTGGTGTTAGGATAGTTAGAAATATCTAAAAAAAATTTACTAAAAATTATGAATAAATATATGAATTTTTTAAATTTAACAAAGGATTTTATTTTGTATGCTACACAATAAAAATCCATGTAGCGTACTGGAAATAATTGCAATATTAGCAGACTGGCCGAGGACTGGCAGATTTGCTTTTCAATTAGCTGGATGGCTCAAGGGAGAGGGGAAAAAGAACATTTAAATGTGTTACAGGTGTGAAATCCATGATTGCAAAGGTACCTGAGTTAAAAGAAAGGGGATGACAACTATTTATCTATTCATTTTAGTTTTCGAGTTGTAGAAAATTTTAAGTGTTAGAAGCAATGAATAGCCATTCCAGGGGAATGTGTGCAGTAAAAACTATGTGACAAGAGTCTTTTTTCACTGTTCAATTGGATTGAGATCGATCAAGTTGATACCACCACAATTAAAGACCTAAAAATCTGATTTGATTAAAATTTGAGCTAATCTCATAACTTAAATATCATCTAAGTATAAAAAATTATATTATTTCTTAACTTGGTTGATCCATGAATGATTTGGAATTGATCCATGACTAATTTGCATTATTTGATAATTGAATTGGATTATTTACTTTACTAGTCAATATCTATTCTTATAGAACTCATTAATATATTTGAGATAAAAGACACTCTGTGAAAATAAAAAGAAAATTCCTGAATCCAGTGTGATATTCACCACGTTTAGGAATTCTTTTTCTGAAATCCAGAATCCAGTGTGATGTTCACCATGTTTAGGAATTATTTTTCTTATTTCTTTATGAAATGGGAATACACAAAATAAAACCATGAGCAAATCCACATAAAATAAATGCTTTATATAAAGTTATCCACAGAAATATATATATTTCGGAACTTTGCAAGGATAAATATATAAACATACCTTTATTTAAAGATGTGCTGTTCGCTGCTCCGAACAAAACAGCCGATTCGTGGACTTCCGTTGGATCAGGTCCTGCCTTGGGTTCTGAGTCATGGCGGTGTCTTCTTTCCTCCTGCTCTTCCTCTCTCTGCCTTCGCTGCCAACACCTCCGCCTTTGCTCTGAGGCGGTGCAGGGAAGATGATCGTCTATGTCGCCGTTGTTGGCCACCAGGTATCTCTTTCTTCCTCATTCTTTCTCTACACGTTCCTCTTTCTCACGTGACTATAAGGTGTGGGCCCGCTCTTGATCTGATGGATTTGACCTGTTGACAATCCACAGAACAATCTGATGTAGCTGCAGAGCTTCACAGAGGCTGAAGATACGCTGAAGCTCCATCACATTGTTCATTGCTCCTTGGATGTGGTAGACGAGAGAGGTTCCCCTTCTTGTTGTTGTTGATCTTTTATTCTTTCTCGAATTCTTCAGTTAAGGGTGTTAGTGTGGTCACAGATCTTGATTGAAAAGGACTTGTATTAAAGAACATTCGATGTTAGAAGAATTTGATGGGATTGAATGATCTTACTAATTAATAGTGTTCCGCTTAGCGTATCAGACACAAGTCACCTGTATGGTGAGAGTACGAGTAATGGAAAAAAAAAATATTTATGCAGATAGAGAGGCTTTTTCATTGCTTAAATAGATGATATAATGCTCACTGGATAAGTTCTTGTTGAGAAAGATTAAAGCTCAGTAGTCAGTACTAAAATAGACATGCTGTATCCTGAATGGAGAAACACTTGATCTCATATATTGGATAGACTTTACATCATCCTTTTTCCTGACATTTTAAGGTGGTCCTGGGCCATTGTTGCAGTACAATTAACAACTAAGTTCTTCCTAAGTTAGATGATGCATACGATCATCAGCCTTATAGAATATTAGAGCTTAGTGTTAGAGGAGCTCAAGAACTACATAAGATGGTCATGTGCTGATCCTGGATGATAAAAGGATTGATTTAATGAGGCTCATTGCTTGTAGAACCAATTCCTAGGAGTTAGGAAACTTTTTTGTTAAAAAAAAGTAAGCTTGATGATGGGTGCATTTTTGACTGCTTAATTGTTGAGTTTTGATGAGTTAACATTTGCATGTACATGAAAGGAGCTGGTCAGCTCGAGTTTCCATGATATATGCAAACTAATCTAGGTGGGAACTTGTAAACGAAATATTTGGAAACACATATTGTTCTAACTTCTATGTCAGCCAAAATTTTGTTGTCTATTCTTTTTACTCTACTGCCAATCCTGGTTGTAGCATATGAGTGATGCACTTTTGCTTTTGCTATTCATCATTTTTTCTACATCATAAATAATTTCAGGTATTTCTATCTTTATGTATGTGCATATTTTGCATATCAGTTCTTTTTCCTGCCCATTTAAAACTCAAATGTGAGTAAAACAATTGCTTCTTGTAAATCTCGGACATAATATCCCTTCCAGATGTATTCATTTTATGATCACATGGTTCATCAGCTTATGGCGGTTCTTCTGTTTCATGACTTCTTATGATCGAATTTCTAGTCTACTAATTCTTCAAACTGTTTGTTACCTCATTGGATCCACAAGACTTTTATGCATTCCCCACAAGGAGACATCCTTAGTTGTCAGTGAAACTAGACCTTTTTGGAATTGCTGAGCCATTTATTCACTTCTGAATTATTGTTACCTATGACAATTATTTATGTTGCATATTCTGCTAATTGTTGATGTTGATCTATTGAAGCTTCAATTGTTTTTTATTTTCACATGCAGGAAAATATTTGTTGCATGCCACACCTAGTGCCGTCACCCTTTTCCAGTCTACTGATTCTCATAATAATGTTTTTATCCAGGTTCAGCTAGATAATGATTCAGGGCCAAAGCCCAACAAAAACTCAGTTTAATATGGTAAACTCATTAGTCTTCTTACCTGGTAAATAGTTATGCTTTTTTCATATCTGACATATATTTTCTATTCTTATACCAGGACATAGTCTATATTCCATGGAATGGCGATTGGGCGTAACATGCTAAGAAGGCATGTTCTTTTCACCTTGTTAGTTAAATCCTGACTCCTCTGAAACTTCTTTTAAGGTGCTTTATCTCTATTGCTTGATGTCCTGAAATTCCGTTTTATGGGTCTTGCATATTGATTTCTTATACTTGACTTTTTATATAAGAGCTTCTCAAATTTATGCATAATAATACCATTCTGATTAATTTGCAGGGATAACTAACCTCAGCATGTAATTGCTACCATTTAGTACTCCATTTCTAGTTTGGCAACTTATTACATTAGATGAGCAGTTTAAGAAGTTTGATCCTTAGCTTAGATTTGACATTTTCTGTGTGATCATCTTTTTCAATTCCAGTTGAGTCTCTGGGCATTTAATAAGTTGATGCAGTGTCAGGAACTAATATTTGAAGTGTAACAATCTCATTTCTTCAATAATACTAAATATGATGTTGCTGTTTTAAGTGATGATTGTTTCTCCATATTCTTCATTGAACGTTTCATTGACTTAGCATAAGATATTTCTTGTCAAAGATTATAATTCGGTATCAATATTATGTAACTGAAATATCTCAATTTTGTTTTAGTTAAATGTTCTAAAACTGCCAAGTGTTATTTAAGTTGTTTTCCACTGTCTCTTGGCACTCAAGGATTGGCCTGTTTGCATCAGAGAAAATTCTGTTTAAATGTTGAGTGCATGCTCAATTCTTGTCCAAAGCTTTGATTAAGCTGTGTATTTGAACTCCGAATACATCCCATATATCTGTGATAAGTGATCTCTAATTACCTTCCTGTGAATTCAATCATCAAGAGTGATGAAATTCCATCACTTCTTTTATTTTTCAGAACTTACCAACACAAATGCTATCACCATCTGATCTCCCAACCACATGAGCTTCACTCATAGAAGTAATGAAAATTGGTTTCTGGGAGCAGCTAATATCTTATGTCTATACATGATAATGTTGTTGCCATTGTTGTTCTAGTTACTGGTATCACAATCTCTGCAACTCAAATATCTGACATGCTCATTAGGCATATTAGATTATCACAATTCCCACCAGCGATGTGGAATATTGGGACCTTCATATGCTCATCATTTTGTTATCATTGTGTATGATATATGGTCCCTTGCAGGACTTTTAGTTCATCGGGGTGCACAACAGTTTTCAATGTGACACACACACCATGTGGTTAATCTAATATATTTGTCATTGCTTGAGCCCAAAGTTGCACCTAGGCTTCAGAAAAGTGCTCAGAAGCTATTATCTTGAGACAGGTAATGGCATCTGTTCTCCACATTATAATCCATATTCCACATGCCGTTGTGTTACGAGTTAAAAGAAAATAGCTTTGTATTATTTTAGTAAAGTCCCTGCAGTGCTTCAATGGAATAATGGAGCATTCTGGGCTGCAGAAGCAATATGCACAAAGCATTACAAGTTCTTCTACATCTTTATGTTTGTCATTTGCATTATTGGTACTTTGCTTTGCTAATTGGAAGAAGTTATGCTATTGGCTTTTGCTCAAAGTGGAGCAAGAAATTAACAAAAAGCGGTTTTCAGTTCATGAAACATCACTGTGCCTCAATAATCAACTTGAGTCCTATCGGGATTCCATTTCTTTTATTTCTCTCAAGTCTCTCTGCCTTATCTTAGAGTTGCAAAAATTAAATGGAAGTAGAAACAGATATCCTCTATCTTTAGCCATCCTTTGTACAAGCATCTGCAGGTGCTGAAACACCTATTTTCAAGCTTTTTGTTCAGCACAATCAGTTAAATTGAATAGACACCAAATGACCAACGTGATTACAATATCAAGAATAATGATCCTTTACCAGAATAATTGGGATCAACAATATTGTTGCAGATCACTTGTTTAAACAGGATAAATATAACATCATAAATGACATTATGACATGTCACTCCTTTCCTTTCTGCAGTGAACAACCCAAAGAGAAGTGGGCCTACATTAAATGAGACATTTCTTGGTATGTTATATCCAACCTAGAATTACAAAGTGTATGTGCCTCTAACATATGATTTTTTTTTCTTCGGGGGGTGGGGGTTTACCACAGCTTGTGCAGTTCTTTCAGTATCTATTTGTGAGGTTTGGTGGGTTTTTGTATCTATGTGTTCCATACTTATTGTACCTTGATTTACAGGTATGGTTATCTAACCATCACAAAGGTCAAGTTTCTTATGGTGACAACTGATCTAGATGTGAATTATGCAGATGTCAGAAATGTAAGTTTTTCACACATGATAGTTCGATCCGTCATTGTTTGCTAATCTTTGTTAATGAGACGTCTTTGAATAATTAACACATACCGAAAGTAACACCAATATTTAGGCCTTACAACTACACATGTTCATCTGGTGCTGATTAAACATTCGTGACATAATCTGATGAGTAGGAAGCAACAACAGGTACATCCACAAAAATATTAGTAATCTAGATATGCTTCCTTTTAAGTCGATCATAAATTTGACCAGGCTGATGACACCTTCACTTAACAGTAGACCAAACATTTCTATTGTATTATTTTGGAGGTAGAAGTTACAGAACAGCAAGAAATTGGCTTGTTGACAAAGATAACTAACAGGGACAAGTAAAAAGCATGCCCTTCTAGAAGAGTCTAGAATATGTGTCAGTATTCTGGTTTCTGACCTTGAGCTGAAGGGTAGTTGACAAGGGTTGTTTATTCTGATTAGCATGCCTTTTTCTGTCTGATTACTAAATGTTCTTAAATTTTCTATATTAAAGGTAATTAGACAAAATGCTTTGATTGAAGAAGGGGCATGCTTGTGGTTACTTCCCCCATTATCCTTTAGAAATTGGTCTATGCTATTACTGGTGTTTGATCCTATGACCAGTTTATTACCATTCATCTTGACCTGGTGCTGGTTAAATGTGCTCATGCATTTTATTCTGGCAATGACAGGAAGCAACGATAGGTGCGCCCGCCCACAAAAATATTAATGGTCTAGATATGATTCCTTTAAAGTCTATCCTAAATTTGGCCAGGGTGGTGATAGCTTCACCTAAGAGTAAACCAAACATTTCTGTTGCATTATTTTGGAGGTAGAGGTGACAGAACAGCAAGGAATTATCGGTTTGGACAAAGATAATTAACATGGACAAGTAAAATGGATGCCATTCTAGAAGAGGCAAGAATATGCATCAATATTCCAGAATTTCTGTCCTCAAGCTGAACTGGGTAGTCGACGAGGCTTGTTTATTCTGCTGATTAGCATTTTTTTCTTGAATTTTTTAGATTGCAGGTGAATTAGATGAAATGTTCTGATTGGAAGAAAGAGCAAACTTGTGGGCACTTCTCCTTTACTCCTGGTATCGGATCCTACGACCTCAAGTTTGTTGATAGAAGTTTCAAAGTGAAGTCATCAATCAGGTGCAAACATTGCCCATATCTGTCTTATGCTAATCCTTCTATTAATAATTTGCTGTGCTATGTTATTGGCGCAACACTAACCACAGATTTATAGAGGAATTAAATTTCATTTTCTTTGGATAGCATCGCAATTATTAGTAGAAGATTGCATATGCTTCATAAACTTGACAATGGAAAATTTTGTTTTTTTCCTAGATGTTAATATTTCTTTATTTATGGTGTAACTTTGCAGTGATGTACTTGTATACGCTAATAACTATTACTTCTCCAATATCTATGGTAGTCTTGAACAGTTGAACAAACTCTCCATTAACTTGCTATGCCACAGATTTATAGTGGAATTAAACTCGAGTTTCTCATGATGATCACACAAAAAAATTGCATGTGCTTTATGAATTGGACAATGCCCTACTTCCCCCTTAAAACTTGAAAAATCATGTTTTATCTTCATAAGGTAGACTCCAATGTTTCCTTTTACTCATCTGATAACATTGCAATGATGCATATGCCCTAATAAACATTTGACTTCTGAACAAATGAACAAGCTTGAACTTTGATACTCATTACAATCAATCCTTGATGATGCAGCTTCCTCAGGAGTCTGAAGGTGACATCCAAAACCTTTGCAGCATCTCCAATCCCCTCGGATCTGTAACCACTGGGTAAATGACACTTCTTCTGTGTTGAAGTCATATCTACTTGGAAGCATATTGGCAACTCAGCTCTGCACCCCTCATCTGCTATGTTCTGTCTTCTTCTTCTAACCATTCTTACAGAGCTACTCGGTTGACTCGGTTCTTATCCTTGGCCTTTGAATTGTTTTCATTAGAACAACAGCTTGCTCACACAATCATTCATCTTGTGCAGCTTATTACGTCTTACAGATTCAAAAAAACTAGGTTTAATAAAACGGATGCCACCACATAAAGAACAGGAACAGGAACACGAACACAGTCCAAAGGATTTCTAGGGTTATCACGAGCCCTTGTACACGATATTATGCTTCGTTCATAATATTTATGTTGTGCATGTTGTCACAAGCCCTATCCGGCAAGCCTACATAGCGTAATATATACACGCGCTATCACGGCCATGGCTACTTCAACTCCCTACATACTCTCCACAACACGCGCGCCCCCTCCCTGCTCCTTCTCTTTTGCCGCAGCCGTCGACGGGCGCCGTGGCCATGTGCAGATCGGCGATCAGACGGTACCGCTTCGTCTTTCGCCGCAGACCCGTCTCCTCCTCCTCCTCCTCCTCGGCCTCCAATAAGACGGCCTCCGGGGGCGGCCGGTTGTTGACGGATCGAGGGGAGGAGGAGGAGGAGGAGGAGGAGGAGGACGAAGCGGCCAAGTCGGCGCTGCTGCTCTCGCTCAGCTGTAGGAGCTGCGCCGCCGCTGCCAACTCCGCGGCGGTGAAGGGACCTCCGGCCGGCCGCGAGGGGCTTGGCGCTCCAAGCGGAAGCAGCGGCGGGGGATCGGATCGGGTAAGGGTTCTTCCCATCGTCCTCGAGCAAGTCTCGCGTTCGCTTCTTTTTCGTGTGGGTGTTGGTTTTTGGGCGAACAAGAGCTTCGCGGTACGGTGTCTCGCGGATAATCTCTACGGCCGGTGGTCCTCGATGACCGTTGGGATGGAGTTGTGTCCTCGACAACTACGATTTCTAGAGGCCACCCGAGAACGCCTCTCGACACGCGCCTAGCACGTGCGTGCGAGAACCTCTTACTGCATAAAACAACAATAATAGCTATGTGAATTTTAAGAGGCATCATTAATTAATTAAGATAATTTCATCAAATAAATAAGGAGTCAAAAGGTAGTTTGTAGTATTTAATATATTAGGGTTGAAATCAGTGCATGGATGAATCCCAGTCAATTCATTCGTAAAAATTATGAATTACTAGTATGGAAGAATGATTGGTCTCACTCACTAAAACTACAAAGATTTTAGGAACCAATTTATTGAAAATAATTATTACGTGAATTAAAGAGAAAGGTCGAGAGACGAGGGATTCATGGAGTCCAGAAACTTGTTGAGTGGATTGAGAAGATATATTTTTGCGTAGTTCAAGTAATTATTGTTAGAAATGTAGCAAAGTTGTTAATGCAGTTCCAAGTCATGCAGTCGAGCAGAAAGCTTACGGTTTTGGAATATATATAATTAATTGCAAAGTAACTTTTTCTTTTTAATTTCATGTTATTATGAAGAAGAACATAACTAAGTTCATCCCGTACGTTGTTGAGCATCGTAGGGGATCAAAACAAAAAAAGCTTAATCTTCACCCTCTTCCATGAAGAAGGTGGAGGTGGCGGTGGGGGATGGCGACACCTGCTATGGCTGCCATGGCGGTGCCGTGCCGCCGCTGCAGCTGATGACGGTGCTCTTCACCCCCATCCGCCGTCACTTGCGCAGTCTTGATCTGCGATTGGCCGCTCCTTGCGGCCTCGCGCCGTTTGGAGCAACTTGTCCCGCACCTCTTCTGCTCGCACCACCGAGTTATCTTTCCCTTTCTGTACAAGTTGAGAAGTGTGTTTAGATCTGGCCAAGGATTTAAGCTTGGTGTCAGGGATCTCTTTTTCATGAAATGCTTGCTTGGTTGCTACCTCAACTCTGAAGACGTTGAGTACCACTGTTCTCGACGTGGTGACACTGGCACTGGTTACTTCCAGGCTCAGTGCGTTCATGGCCTCCATCAACCTTGCAAACCCTCCCTGCCTGTGTTCACACAGCACCATCAAAAAGAGCTCGTTGGCCGCCAGCTGCTTCACCTCCACCTGGGGCTGCTCAAATCCAACACAACAAGCCTCCTAAGCCAGGACGCATCGACGAGCTCGTTCCTGTGGCTCCGAGGAAAGCGATGGAACTCACCTCCATTTGCCGCTGCTCCTCGTCGTCGTCCTCGTCGCTCGCTGGCTCCTTGCCTCGGTCGATCATCCCATCAGGAACTGGAACGGTGCCTTGGTCCTCCTCCTCGTTCTTCTCCAGCTCGTCCTGCATATCTCTCACTTGGTTCTGTAACTCCTTCACGTACTCGATGGCGTCTCCCAGGATCGAGGCTTTGTCCATCTGCATAACACAGAGCAGATGCATCATCACCTTCGCCGGGTAGAAAGAGGAGCATCGAGTGTTTGTGTTGAGGTAATGTGGATTCGACCTTGGTGATCTTTGGAACCATGGATCGCAGGGCATGGAGCCGATCCCGGATCCTCTGCCGCCTCTTCCTCTCGGCCACGAGGTTCTTGGAGTGATGCCGCTTGCCAGGCCTCTGTTCCTCGTCGTCGTCGCTTCTTGCCTCCCTCTTCGGCGGCGGCTCTTCATCGTGCGCCGCAGATGGCTGCGAAGAAGGCTCGGCGTCGGCGGTGGCCAGTAAGGAGTTGAGGTACGCCACCGTCTCATCCGTGGAAGCGTCCACCAAGAAGGAATCTGCCTTCTTCGGCCCACGGAGAGGGTTCCACGGGGAGGTGGGAGGACCGGCGGGCGTTGCTCGTGGTGGGAACCATGGCTGGAGGTCGATGGCCGGGGTGTTGCACTCTGAAATGAAGGGCTCCAACATGTATGTGTTGGCTGTCTCGAGATTCCTCACAGATATAAATCAAGAGAATACCGAGGTGATTGCACATCACCTGTTCTTAAGAAGATACTTCAAGTGGCAAGAAAGCAGTTGCTTGTCAGTGTAGGAGAAGATGTGGTATGTCTGCAAAAGGCTGCAGGCTCGGCTGAGACTGCAACTAAAAGTAGCAGGAGAGGATTTCCACACCATATGACTGCTCTCTTTGACTGTGCCGAGAGGACGGGAGAGTCACAATGGAAGTAAATGGCAATAGAGAGGAGAGGCTGAGGAGGGCCGGAGAGGGGAATCCTCCGATGGCTATCGGTAACTGCAGCATCATTTGTGGGGGGAGGACAAGAGAGAAGAACCACAACATGTGGAATATTTTCACAAGGAAAAGTTGATGATGATGATGTGGTGAGAGGCAGAAGAAATTGCTTGATTACTTGTTGTTTTGGAGTCTGTTGGGGTTAGGTGAATTGCCATCAAAGTATGCTCTCTCTCTCTCTCTCTCTCTCTCTCTCTCTCTCTCTCTCTCTCTCTCTCTCTCTCTTTTCCTATGTGAGAGAGATGGTTGGTTCCCAGGAATCATAGTACTGCGCTGATAGCAGCGCCTAGAGCCATTCCATGTCCTCAAAGATTGTGGAAAGGAAGAAGTGCAGGATGTGTGTTTTATAGTGATCATGAAGCATGAAGATTAACGAGTACAAATTAAACACTAGAAGCTTTTTAAATGTCGACAAGGTCATAAAATATTTATTCATGAGAACTTGTTCTTTGATTTATTCACTTATACGCTTGCTGCTATAATATCTTGAAACATCTGTAAATTATGAAGGCATTGATGTTACTAATAAATTGCAGAATTTAAGGGTGTTACATCACATTTAGTTTAGCTGTCCGAAACATATAATGACAAGTTCATTTTTATTTCATGATTATTTCCTGCAAGTACTGTTGATCGCCAAAGAGACAAAAAGTTTTTTTGTTGTTGACACTCTTTTGATCGCCAAAGAGGCGGCTTCTTTGGAGCATTTCTAGCTCCTTGGGTCTCGGTTATGCTTGAGCTACTATTGAAAAGCACTCGAGGCACCCGAGAATAGAGGATGTTCCAGAGATAACCTTCGATGAGAAAGAGATAGAGTACCTTGACCTGAATCATGATGATGCCTTGATAGTTTCTGTGTGGATGATCAATGCTCGGGAAAAGAGTGTCATGGCTAACACAGGTAGCTTTGCTGATATCCTCTACTTTGATGCTTTCCAAAAACTTGGATTGTTAATTAACAATCTTACCTCTATGTCTTCTTCGATGATGATAGGGTTTAGTGGCAACTCTATCTTACCTCTCGGGACTGTGAACCTGCACATCACATTCAGAGACAAGGCTTGCTCCAAAATAATGCTAGCTAGATTCATGATGGTTGATATCCCTCAACATAGAATGCAATCATAGGCTGAGCCACACTGATCGGACTAAGGGCATTAGTGTCAACCAACCACATTGTGATGAAATTTCTGACGAGGAGCAACATTAGAGAGCTGAGAAGCAATCCAAGGGAGTCGTGTGAGTGCTACCTGACGATGATCTCCCTATTGAAGATGGCCCGACCCAAGGTGCTACCTATGGACCCTCGAGACTTCACCAACTTCATCCCACTTCCTGAGCCAGTAGAGCTACTGATTGAAGCACCCCTAGACAAGACCTGGTGCTTTAGAAAGCTAAAGTTAGCAATCCAACTAGATCCCGAGGTAAGCTAACGCTAAACTGGGAAGGGTCACATCGAGTTATCGAGATTGTCCAAGATGGAACGTATCACCTTGAGACAACATAAGGGGTGGTGACTAAAGACATAACACATTACAAACTTAAAAAGATTATACCCCTAAGGCATACCTCAAGGTTAGGTCCGGGGTGACTATACCTCGAGCATCAAGCCTTGGTTTACTATATCTTTGGTGTTAGTTGTAAAAAAAATATATACTTAGGATATAGGTGCTACAAATTGAGAAAAAAAAGTTTCATTAAGACTACACCAACTCAGTCGAGCCTCTAAATCCAAAATGAGGCGTTGAACTACCTAGATAGAGATTGGTCAGGTAGACAAGCTTGACGATGCAACAAAGAAAAGATACATAGACTAATTTAGGAAGACAAACTCAACAGCTTAGTAAATACCAATATCTCACAAGACAAGACAAGGATTGCCTCCTCTTGAAGCATTGCAACTTGCTTGGAGAGCTCAGAGCTGTATGTCATCATTGAACCTAGCTCTCGGTAAAGTGTCGCTCTCATAGACATTGTCCATTATGAGGGATTATTGATGAATGACAGAGCTGACATCTTGTATACAATCAAAAAGGGTTGCGACATAATAGTAATGATATAAGTCAAAGACAAACGAACACCTCAAAAAGTATAAAATTATCTAATGTATGAAGACCACATTAGAAAGTACAAAAGTGATTGATGTATGAAAACCATCAGTACATTGGAAAAAATGAAAAAAAAATTCATCATAGTGAAAGACACAAGACATAATGTGCCCGAAATATGTGAATCGGGAAAACCTGACCCGCGTAAGAAGAAACTCGCCAAGGTGAAAGGCACAAGACAAAATGTGCCTAAGTCGCATGAGTTGTGAAAACCCAACCCACGTAATATGAAACTCATCACGGCGGGAGGTATAATACAAAATGATTCTAAGATGCATGAGTCAAAAAAACCTGACCTGCATAACAAAAAATTGGCTATAGTATGAGGTATAAGATAAAATGTATTCGAGGTATATTAGATAGGAAAACCTGACCCATGTAATAGAAAACTTACCATAGCAAGAGGTATAAGACAAAATGTGCTTAACATGCATGAGTTGGGAAATCCAGCCTGCCTAAGAAAAAACTTATCATAATAAGAGGTATAAGGCAAAATATACATGAGGTGCATGAGTCAAAAAAACTTGACCTACGTAATATAAAATCCATTATAATATGAAGCATAAGACAAAATATACCCAAGGTGCATGAATAGAGAAAACCTAACCCATGTAATATGAAACCCGCTACGATGGGAGGCACAAGACAAAATGTGCCCGAGACGCATGAGTAAAAAAAAACCTAACATGTGCAAGAAGAAACTCATAACAACGAGAGAGACAAAACAAAATGTACTTGAGGCACGTGAATCAAAACAACCTAACCAATATAAGAAGAAATCTACCACAACGAGAAGCACAAGACGAAATATGACCGAGATATGTGAGTTGAGAAAATTATAAGAAAATTTATCGACCCCATTCGACAAATATGTGTTCCCCAACGATACGAGGGGCAATTTGATGATGGATCGCCACCAGTAATGCTCGGGCACGATGAACTACACGTGCCACTAGGTCGACAAAAGATCAAAGAGGTATAAGCTTGATGTGCTAGATGAACTATACATCACACTTCGAACCCCTCTCGCAGGAGCCCCAAAGCATACATAGGAGGGACAAATGATAGAGATTACACCATTAGTCAATCTTCATTTGACATATGACCACCATGTAGTGTCCGAGATGAAAGGAAAGGACGGAGGCCACTCTCCACTCATCTACCCATGAGCAAGAGACCAAGGGGAGGCTATTAGAGATGATTAGAGGCTACCTCCTCGTAGAATATTTCATGAAATATTTTGTTCCTTACAATTAGGTATAAAAGCTCATCTTCAACACAATGGAAAAAAAAAATAAATTTACCTTTATTGGCCACTCATGTCCACTCTCGTATACCTCATATTACTAACTTAGGCGTCGAAGAGATCGGATCGAGAGACTTCTCTCAACCTTGGTCTTCGTGTAAGTGACACCTTGGGAACTTGACATTTTAATTTCAAAGACACCTCGGATAACCTTATGCATATGAGTTCAGACCACATTGGACTATCCAATACCACGACGACTTATTTCTTCGACGCTAGATTAGCTTGTTTATTTTTAAAAATATAATTATCTAATTCGATCTGATTCTTATAACTATACAAGAAATAGTTCAAGGTAAGAAATGTTCTCGGAGGGGTGTGATGTGATCTTTCGATTCACGTTGACATAGCAAGTTCTTACATATTTGTTCTAAATATCTCACCAATTAAAGTTTAATGAGTCTTTCAATTCTGGCATCTCAACATCTCAACCCTGACAACAAGAAGTCCATATTTAAAAACAATGACAATATTTAATCTTGAACAACTAAAAGTCCATATAATACCAACAATAAGCAAATGAATTTAGCAAATAATGACAATATTTAATCTTAAAGAATACCAACCAAGTGACCAATTGTGCCAGCACAAACACAAGAAGCCCATATTTAGAAAAAAAAAGGCTATATTTAATCTTAAGTGGAGAACAATATTAACAAAAAGTCGATAGAATAATATTAATAAATAAAAGTGTGCCAAAACACACACACACAGACACAAATTTAGAAAATAATGACAACATTTAATATTATAGTGGAGAACAACTCAAAGTCCATGGAATACCAACAAATAACCAAATGTGGCAACACACACACAAGAAGCCCAAATTTAGAAAATAACATCAATATTTAATCTTGAAGGGGACAAAAACCCAAATGTCTATATAGAACACCAACAAATAAGCAAATGTGGCAACACACACACACAGAGCAAGACCAAATTCAGAAAATAATGGCAAATATTTAATGTCAAAGTGGAGATCGATACCAACAAATATCGGGACATGTAAACACAAACACGCACACGATAAGTCTAAATTTAGAAAATAATTTCAATATTTGATCTTAAAGTGGAGAACAACTCAAAAGTCTATAGACTGCCAACAATAACCAAATGTTGCAATGCTGAAATTTTGAACACACACACATAACAAGCCCAAATTTAGAATATATTCGCAATATTTAATCTTAAATTGGAGAACAACTCAACATCTATAGATTACCGACAAATAACCAAATTTGCCAATACTGAAATTTTTCATGGCCACATTACAACGAAAACCTACCCCTTTGTCAAAGGCAGACTTCACTATGGTTTCTGTGATGAGCTAAAAGCTCAAACCTAAAATAATGGTAGCAACTTCAGTTGCAGAGTGAGAGCCAATTTTTCAGAACAACTGCTCTTTGGCGATTCAAGGATGCCGAGGGAGAACTACCAACCAAATGGAGAATCAATACAGGCTAAAGCCGAAGAATGGGGTAATTAGAAGAGCAAGTCCCATGGATATCGCGATGAGCGAAGCAGCCCATGTTAGCTTCTCTGTGATCCTAGGGGCCCTTTCTTTCAATGCTTCTGTGCATGTACCTATGAACACTGTGTAACTCGCCATTGCGAATACAGTGCCGACGAGAAACATACAAAGAAACGCAGCACCAGCCAGGCGCGACGGAAGTGCCAGTGCCGGCAGGATTATCATGAGTGCATCTGGCTGCAGACCATGCACGATGCCAGTGGCGAAAGTTGCCAATCCAATTTTCCTCTTCCCAGTGGAGCTCAAATCTGAGGGCTCATCGAGAGCAACACAAGAAGTGGGCACCTCGGAAGCCTCCCTGATTCCAAGAGCTCCTATCACTAGCAGAGTTAAGCCAACGACTCGAGTCCCCCATGTGCGGAAAACCTCAATGTGAAGACGATCTTTGAGCATAAGAAATAGCAAACCGAAGAGCACTTGACCGGCATCATGGCCGCATCCCCAAAGGGCTCCTACCACGGCACTCTCCATCTTTGTTCTTCCAATCGATAAAGGAGCCAGGGCAGCGAGATGGTCGGGGCCTGACAATGTATGCAGGCCACCAGCTAAAAAACCAGCCAAAGCACTGCTTAGTAACTCAGTTTTAATAAGCTGTCCGCCTAAGTTGGAAGCGGATTGCACTCTGGCAAATGAAGGTTGGGCCAAAATTGAATTGGTTACTGTCAGTATAACTGCTGAAAGGGCCGTGATCACAGCAGCGCGAGCAACCTGAAAAGTCGTCGATCCCAAAATCATGTTATAAAATCAACATGAAATATCGAAAAGCAAACTAATGTTTAGTACTAAAATTTGTTCTGAAACGTAGTGCGGATATACTTCCACACGCAATGTATTCTCTGTTTTTAGTGGATGGTGCATAAGCATACATAGTAAACATAAGAATTAAGAGCATTCCCGAAACAAAGTATCTCAATCGTATAGAAGCGAAATGGGAAATCCAGTCAAGTATCGAAATGTCTTCCAGGGTAAGAAAGTCCAAAGTTAAGAATGCTGCAAGAAACTGTTTCTGAGTGGCACACAATTAGATTCTTCCGGTTACAGGGTAACCATAATCGATTATTATTCTCAGAGGAGCAAATATTAGTTTCATCTTATATCGTTCACACATGTTCCATCAATTTGCAGCCGCCTCGACTGAAATTGCCAACTTTTGCAGTCTTGGTGAACTATCATGGCTGCCTTCTTGCCCTGGTGATGATTGCCTCTCAAAAGACCAAACAAGCATTGAAATCAAATTTATCAGCCAAGAACCTAAACATATGGGAACAGATACACCAAACTGTCACGGACAAATTGTAAACGACTTGTTCGGTGTAATGCTTATGCATGTCCGTGTCCGTTCGGTTTGTTCTTACTTTGTAAAGCATGTAAAGGGCTGGCCAAAGGCTAAACAATCCCATTTGAGCGAATTTGGTGACCGTTTCAGGCTTGTACACAATGATGATATCATGTGGACACTTGTACTAGATTTCGGTTTATAGTGGACCAATTTTATACCTTTGTTGTGCAACCGTTCTGAGCTTGTGATATCCATGGTTGGAATTTGCATTAACTATAAAGTGTTTGCTGAAAGGGTTGCTTGTGGATCCCGTGTGAAGCGCTTTCTCTGTCCCGTCTTCTCTTTTGCAGGTCTTAAGAGATCGTAAGAGATTTCGGGGAGGTTGACCTTTGTGGACTGACACGCAAGAGTGTCGCACGACTTAGGCAAAATCAACTAAGTTTGTGACAAAACGGACATGAAGATTGACACAAAAGACCAAATGCAAGAACCCACAGAACATTTGCAAATTGCTAAATATAGTTTGGAAGATGTCCAAAATAACCTGATGCTCCGATATGAACAAGAGATCATGAAGAGTCATATCGAAATGTTACGAGGCCATTGATGCAACAGTACATAACATGATTGCCAAAGACCTAACAAATGGACATCATGTCTACCGATAATTGCAGTCGACGATCACAATGATCCAACCAATACAAAGCTAGCATTGCAAGCATAGGACGCCAATAAATCCAATGATGGCAGCAAGTTCATTCTATATAGCGAACAACATGCTTCATGGCACCAAAAATTTAGTCACAACAGTCTTCCATTGGTTATTTTCAAGATCTAAAGCCACACAGGATCTAGTGAACACAGATAGCTCTAATCTGACCAGTACGGAATAAAGACTAAATATGGTGGGATCTCAGACAGAATTAGATGAATCAGACATCAAATCTGGCCACTTCATATGGTTAAATTAACTTCCGATGCTTCACCCGGAAACAGGAGAGCACTGCTATGATAAGAAATCTACCGATCTCGTAAGAGATCAAGCTAATCCCAAGCGCCGTATCAGGTGTACGGCGAGATTTGAGTCAAGCAGAAATCGAACAAAAGCCTGGTAGGTTCATGATCAAGAACAAAGGTCCAGAGAACGAGAGAACAAGCCACGGAGATCACACCTTTGGTAGGGAACACGCATCCGGTCCTCCTCCGGCGGTGAATCGGGCACGAGGCCGAGCGTGCCGCGGCTCCCCTCGGGAGCAAGAAGGCGGCGGAGCGCTCGCGGGGGAGGACGAGGCGCGGGAGGGACGAGGAGGCGGGCCATCTCGTTCGGAGAAGAGCGCGGTGAGGGGCTTGGGACCCCGCCCTCGCGTCAAACGAGGGCCCAATCTCAGGTCGGACGGGGACGGAAGGGAGAGGAGCGGTCGAGGCCTGAAGAGCCGCAGCGGCTCTGCCGTCCGAAAGGGGAGAGAAAGGGAGGAGGAGGAGGTAGAGGAGGAGATCAGCCTCTCCATGGAACTGTGGAGGCAAGCCAACTATTTTGCTTCTTTTGCCTTGGGACAGAAGTCCAAAATGCTACAGGTCGAACTCCAACAAGAGGAAGAGAAGTTGGAGAAGGAAGACAAATGGAAGGGTTCGGGCCTCGGTCAACCGACAACCACCTTTCGCCATGATTTGGGACTCCACCAACAAAAAGACTGTTATATATCTTTATTCTCCAATAATATATATATATATATTTATAACTCGATACATCCAACTCATATGAATGCAACGAATTGTCGATTGGGCGGTATTAATTGCACATGCCATGCCAATATGACATTTATAACATTCCTCTCTAGTTAAGCTTTATCTACGCATTAATTTCGAGCATAATTCATTTCCAACTTGCTAAACTAAATTCGAATATTCAAACTTTATATGAGATTTTTTTTGCACGTAAAAAATAGAAATCAATTTGCCGAATGCACTTACGACATAATTTTTTATATACTTTTATCCTCAAGTGAATATCTCTCTTTGACCGGTTAAACTTATTTTCCTCGTATTTTTTAACCTGTTTTTGCCATGTTAGATTGATAATGAAGTTGGACCATATTATATTGGTGTTAGGAGGGTCTTCTAAAAAATTATTATAGAAAAACCACACCAAAAATATATATCATAAATTTGTTAGGAGAAAAAAAATTTTCTCCCGACCACCATGATTGGCATTGATCCCGAGGTCTCAAAATTCTCATTTGCAAGAGCAGATGGCATCGACAGTACCTTCAACAATTTCACCATGATCACAAAATCTACATCAACATTGACGTAGATGCGGACGACAGCAAGAGGAGCGACAAGAGCTTTAGTGATCCCAGCTTCGGATGGAGGCTACGATCTGTTCAATAGGTCAGCAACAAGACGATCGCCATATTTGCCATAGACGTCGTGACAGTCACCACCATCTACGTCGATGCAAGTACAATTATCGCTCGATAATTGCGTCAACGACGACACAGATGCATGGTGAGACGACCACCATCTTCGTCATAGATGTCACGGTGGCCATCACCATTTGTATTATCGCTCAGTAACTGTGTCAACGTCAATGCAAATGCAAAACATCGCGAGGCAAGGGGTGATGTGATCGACGATGCACTTATCGTGAAAGTAGGTTGCATCGATGAGAATGAATATTATCGTCATCGGAGGCAATCGGACAACTGCATCGGTGTTGATGCCGATGACACCATCGTCTACCACCACCAACTCTATCCGACATCGAATATTCAAATTACTTTTTTTTACCTTTGTTTTATGTTTATGTTAGTAAAATTAATATTATAATGATAAATGGATCTAAATATTCCTTTTTTATAATTATAAAAATATCAATATAATGTTTTAAAATATACGAACAGAAATATTCGATAACTAACTACAAGATAATATATGATTAAACTCAAATTTAATGGACGAACTCAGATCACAAGTGTGCTGCAGCTTAGGAAAGACATGTCGATAGCCGACAATAACGAGATCACGGAGTGATCAAGTGGAAAGGCAAACACCTTCTACTGAAGGTTTATTTGCATGATTGTTCAATTAGGATGGAAGTTATAAATCCCTAGGTTTAAGAATATATATACCAATTTGTAAGACATGAACAAGCAAACACAAAGTCCACCGAATCTTTCCTGGTCTAATTTAAATAGACTACAACCTTTGGGCAAGAATTTGCCTACCTCTTTATTGATACATTTATGATGTCTTCTATATGCACATACCTTCTTGGTAAACGATTGATAGACAGACAGATGAGTGATCCACTGGATACGAGTTTGGCATGGATGCGAGATCTCCGCGTGACTATGCCCCACACGTTACAGAAGCAGCGAATAGCACCCACTGAATTGAATTTTCTACATCATCCCATCGATACGAGCAAGTTGTACCTCGGCAGCGCCTTGTCAGTCTCAAGAACTAGTCCCTGAAAGTTGGAATACAAACAACAAGCGTTAATGTCATGCTGGAAAGGGAAAAAAAAAAGGAGAGGAGGGGAAGGTTATCAGAAAAAAAAAATCCACAAAATACTGAGTTTTAAAGAAATATGAACAGTCAACTGGATAAAAGTAGAAACAGTTTCAGTCACAAAATGTCAAATTTGTGAAACATTATGGACCCTTGATATAAAAATTAGATTGCGCTATCGAGTGGAAAGCAGGGTTGGCCAAATTCAGCGAAATTGTCGCATACATTAAGTATCGTTGTGCTTAGCTTGTTTGATTTTGGATATATGTCAGCAAAAACACATCATCATCTGTGTTTGCAACTCCCACTGAGAACTATGTTATTTTATGAGCATTAAAATACTAGAGGTGTTGGATCATATCGGTTAACCCTTCACAAATTTTGTTTCATCAACATAAAGCACATTTAAGCAAATGATAAATTCAAGTATTCTGATTCATATTTGGCAAAGAGATACGTCTGTACCTTTCTATAAGTCAAACAGACTCCAATCTTAACTATGTTATTCTCTTTGTCTGTACTTACTGTTATTTCTGAGATCCTAATTAGGCCCGCATATGTAGCAATGTGTGTCTGCTCACTGCGTATGGGCTTCGTAGTACCTTTTGAACCTACACAAACTGAGCCAGCTTCTTAAAACAGTGTTTGTATATATATCTTCATGCTAAAATGTTAGCTTCTTGTGAGTTCTCACTAAAACTTACAGTCATTATCCATAGACCCGATGTTTATAACCTCCCAAAAGATCCTTTGCAATGTTATTATTGACAATATGGTAATTGTTATGCAGTCTAGACCTAGCACAACAAACCTATTAACATGGTCTGTGGTAGAAGCCCCCCATTATAATGGGTTAAAGAAGGCAAAAACATCATTTTGTGGTTCATAATTTAGAAATTGTAATAATATGTAACTAAATATATGACAGACCCAACCGATCAATTGCCTATACAAGTAGAAGAACTTGTGTAACAGGTGACATACAAGGAAAAAGCACAACGTTTATCACAATGTAATAGTCACAGAAGGTACCACAGAGATCAATACATAGTAAAATGATATGTTAATATAAATTAGGAGGACAAAAGGGAAGAATCATAGCATCTCTCCCATTGATGTATTGTGAAAACACTAATACAACAGATGTCAGTGCAATGGTTACAACGGGTACTACGAAGATCAAATGAAGATCTGGAGTACACTGTCAAGTCATGTTTTTATAGTTGGATGTGAGGACAATAATTTGTGAATCATGATTTCTCTCTCAGTGGTCTATAAGCAGATTGTGGCTACTCAGGCATCTCCATATAATGCTCAAGTTTTCTTTCAGATGCTTTCATGTATTAGAAACAACTCAAATGTAGTATGGTCATTGGCTCAGAAAATGCAACAATTCAAGTATTAATCAGGATTTTGTAGTCCAATAACAGTACAGATATACTAACCAGTATGCTACATGTCTTGGTAGTTGGTACAATAAGAAAAATATTGTAAAGTTGGTTGATATCTTAGTATTGATCCATATGCTGGTACAGTATCAGACTGGTATGGTTTGGTCAGTATTCAGAGACATGGATGGAAGATTAAAAATAAAAGCTGAATAAAGAAATCAATAAGGTTGAAGAACATATTGCTCATGAATAAGAGGAGAATATTTTTGCTTGCAAAACAAAATTAAAACGGGAAAGCATTGTGTTGTGTCCATGAATACAGATTTAATGGGAAAATACATGAACAGAGACTGCCATAAATTGTGGATTGGAATGTCAAGAGTAATATATCCAAAAGCTTGGCATATATGACATAAAGATAGCAAGATGGATGATTATTGCCAGCATCAACAAATAAAACATTAATTGCCGCTTTCATACATATCACAAATCATAAGATGAGGGCAAAATGTTTAAGATGCTTCAAACATGTGTGAACAAAATCTATATGATAATGGTAAAAGATCAACATTCCAGTTAAAAGTTTCATGGAGGAGGAGGAAATAAAAAGATATTTGGAATTAATACTGATAAGGAAGACGATGGCCCTTGGAACAATTAAAAATGTGAAACCTGCAGCTGCATAATGGAAACAGATCCATACAATTGGTACCAGTTGATTGGGGACAAAGGCATGTTCTTAGATGTCAAAAGAAACTATGAGTATGGTGATATCAAACATCCAAGGAATTACATTGATCTCATGGAAGTTTTTCTTAGAAAGTAAATAGCATTTCCTATTGAAAATGTCACCTGGTGGCAATTAATCAGGGACAAAGTCATGGTCTTAGGTGTCAAAAGAAACTAGGCTATAGTAATAACAAACATCCATGGAAATTCTTTGATCTCATGGAAGTTCTTCTTAGGAAGCAAAAGGAATTTCCTACCAAGAAATCCCCGTAGAAAACTTATTACCTCCAATAATTTTTTATATTGTATATTTTTATTTGAGGACATAATCAAATATTTAGAGCAAAAAAGTTGCTATAAGAATAGAAAATTATTTTGATACTTTGTCACTGATGAATTATATTTCACCCAACTCATGGTTGGAAACTAATCAATGGTTCAGTCTACAATGATCTTCGCTTGGAAGGTAATGGTTGGTTTCCTTATGATCACAATTCACAACCTCAGCTCTCAAAATTTAAACAATCCATTTTTTTGTTCCACCAATGATGCAATCAGAAAAGACTCTAAGGCAGTTAACTTTGGTACGTACATCTGATGATCGTATCGAAAGTTCACTTAGATACTAACAACAACGAAGGGAGAAGTCAATCCTACAAAAGTTCAGTTGGCTGGCAAAAACTCATTCTCGAATAATTACGGTAAAAAAAATAACACATATTTATTTTCATTATGCAAAGCCAGCAGTAAAAGGAATGATGACTCACCAGTACTTGATCATGCCATCCCATCCACAAGTTGCAACCTTGCTCTGCTCCAATGGATGCCACTCGCATCCAATGCATACTCCTTCATGGCACTTCAAAGTCCTAAAGACCTTGCAACTCTTCCAGTCCCAGAACCAACACTTCCCTTCTCCATCTCCTGATATGACAAACCGCCCATCTGGAGAAAAATTCACCTGGCAAGCATACCCTGCAGCAATGTGCCCTGCAAACCTCTTCTTCTTATTCAGCTGAAACCGCTCCTTCGTGCCATAGATAAGTATCTGATTGTCCAAACTCTGAGCAGCCAGCCAATTTGAATTAGGATGAAGAGAGATCGAAGGCATGGAATGCATGTGAGGCTCACTAATGTACTTTACAACAACTGGAATTCCAAATTCCCAAACACGAAGTGACTTGTCATCACTAGAAGTGACAAACCTCCTGTTGTTATCAACAAATGTGATGGTATTGACTGCCCCTAGATGTTGATCATACTCTTGTGTGATTGTGCCAGAGTTCATATCCCACTGAATGATCTTCTTGTCACTCATCCCTGCAAGAAGAATGTTCTGCTTGTCTTCATCTGGATTAAGCTTCACAACATAGGGAATCTTCCCAGTGGAGAAGGTGGAGATCACCTTCCCTGTCTCTGTGTCCCAATACTTGATATTTTTGTCATATCCAGCACTCAAGAACTTGGTACCATCATTCGAAAAGGAGATGTCACGAACTGCCTTCGAGTGGCCCATGTAAGTCCGCATGCACTTTCCAGAATTGAACACATCCCATATCTTGACTTTCGAGTCCATACCGGCAGAGAGTAGGAGGTGGCCTTGCTTAGGAAAGAATTGTATCGCTGCAACACCCTTGGTGTGCCCGCTCCAAGTATGGACCCAGCGTTTCGGGATGTAGCAGTGGTCGTTCTTAGCCTTGGCATCCTTGGGCGGCTCGATCCACGAACGACCCTGGTAGTCGCGCTCCTCCTTCCCGTGGAATGTGCTCTTGTCCATGTGCTCGGCCTTGCCGCCAGCCCGCCCCTCTCCACGCTCCTTCTCTGCCATCTTCGCTGCATGCTCCTCGGCATACTTCTTCTGCTCCTCCGTGAGCTCGCCCTGGACGGCCTCCATCTTCCCGGCCCATGGGCTTTGGCGGTTCTTGAGGAGCCACTCATCGGTCGCGGGGTTCTCAACTTCATGGCCGGCAGCCAAGTTGTCGGCTTCTTCGGCACCGGAGGCTTTCATCTGGATGCGGCGCCGCTTCTGCTCCTGCTGAGGCATGTTGTAGACGGAGAGGGCCTGGTTCTTGGTTAGGGTTTCGAGGTCGCCAACGTAGGAGAGGCCGGAGGGGTCGGTGGCGTAGCCGTATTTGTGGTAGGTGTTGTACTGCTCGTCGAAGAGGAAGGGCTGGATGGCAGCGTCCTCGACGAAGCCGAGCTTGTGGTTGCGCATGCCTTGGGCGACGCCGTCCTTGGCGAAGGGGTGGGCGGGGCCGTGGATGGGTGCCCAGAGCTGGTCGTAGGTGGGGTTGAAGGACACCGCGTGCTGCGTGGGGTCGAGCGGCCGGTGGAGGGCGCGGGCCGAGCCGGCAGCGGCAAGGGCGAGCGAGGTGTCGTCGACTCGGGGGGCGGAGGACTTCACCGCAAGACGGGGAGGGGAGGAGTCCGGCGACGAGACCGCCTCCGCCTCCGCCTCTTCCTCCATCGCCACCGCCGCCGCGATTGGATCTGGCTTCTCCCGTTCCCCTTCGACTTCTTCTCCTCGCGATCCCTCCTCGGATCCGTCGTCGTCGTCGTCATGCGCATAACCTCGGAGGAGATCCATGGAGAAACCCTAGCGAGAGAGAGAGAGAGAGAGAGAGAGAGAGAGAGGGGTAATGAGCAGCGTCACATATAGAAATAGGAACGTTTTGGTTGGGTATTGGTTCGAATTCGCCTTGAACCCGCCCGAATCATGAACCGAGTCGCCACCCAAAATCTGATCCGGTTCGAGTCAATTGCAAGACCAGTTAACTCCAAACCTGATGGACCGCTTCAAACTGCGTCTCGATTTGCGAACCGGGTCACTTAGGTTCAATTTGTTTCACTAAAAATTTTTCTCAAAGAAAAAAGAGACTTTGGACAATGGAAAAAATTATATCATTTCTTTTTCTTATGCACTTGGTTACCTTTTTCTCCTCAATATTTGGAAAAAGGTACATGTTTTCATTATGAAAAACAACTTTCAGCTAATTTTTAAATGCAAGTTGAACAAGCACTCATTTATTGATACACGTTTTCTAGTAAAGTCCATAAAATGCTGTTAAACTGCAGCATCAGTTATAATTGTAGACAAATAATCATAAACCAAAACCAAAGTAAAACCATCAATATATAATGTTCAAGCAGAGAGGCATCAACACTAGGACTTGAGATATCAATTCCAATTAAAACATTTGCAATATATACATATATATAAATTGCAATCAGACACTTAGGATAGAAAATGATCTGCTTATAAATATACTTCATGCAGAGAAGATATGTTTGCTCAACTCTACTTTGTACACTAGATTTAGTCTTAAACGAAACAAACAATAAGACTAACTGGAAAATATTTTGAATAACAAATAGTTCCAAGGATCAACAAAGGGAACTAATAACTGAGTTCAATTTAAAAGGCTAAGGATACAAATAAAAAGTAAGCTCAAAAGAAAGCTAATTTTCCTTTGAACCACCATTAATTCATTGCTTCATCAGATGTTGGAGAACGAATCATAAATCATCCTTTGCCGCATGAGCTCCTGCAGAAACCATAAAAACAAGGAACAATAAGATTGCATATATGATCATGGGGCAAAGGAAGTTACCAACCAAAAAATTGGATGGGAAAAAAAAAAAAGAAGGAAGAATCTGGACATAAAGTATAGCAGAGTAACATGACTTGAACACCTTGTGCAAGTGAAACAATAACTTCACTAATTTAAATATTCATTCAACATAAATAATAGGTTTTCCATTTAAACTCTGAGGGGGAAAACCTATGCTCTTGAATGCCATATCGTATTAACCATTTTATTGTAGTGTGCTTTTCCATCACCAATGTGAAACAACCAAAAAAGACAAACTAGCCTTCCAGACATATGGTGAGAGACAAACACAAGGAATTTCTCAATTACAAATTAGTCCAATTATAATGGATAGTTTATTAGTGCATTAAGCACTCGAAGTGACTCAATTTAGAACATTAATTCTGTAATTCTTGAATTGAAAAATGCAAGTCATTACAGAAAAGAAGAAACCAAACTGCCAACAGCTAATTCATCAACAACTATCATTCATAATATCTTCAGTTGCCTAGAAGTCCAATAAAATATATATATAGTTTTTATCACCAAGAGCTCTGAAAAATTGACAGTATGTCAAGCCCATCCCATAAGAATCAGGACACTGCCGGCTTCTTGTTGTATATGTCAAATCCATCAGCAGCTACATTATTATAAAATTAGCCAGTTGCATGACAATGTTTTAAATAAATCTTAAACATTCAATAACTCTAATTACCATTGGCTTGCATTGTGTTAAAACCCAGCTCAAAGACTAACTACAGGGTTTCTTGGGTAAAGTAGTGCTTATCTAAGGTTAACATGAGAAAGATTCTTCCACAAGGAGGTCACCACACAAGGTTCAAAGCAATACAAGTGCAAACATGTAACTCTCAGTAGGATTATATCCTACAATTAGGGTCAAGGATCCAAGGTACATCAACACACTAGCTAACAAAATAAAGTAGTTCCTGTGCAATTTTCAGAAAAGAAAACACAATGTTCAAAGTTTTTCTTTCTTGGTAATGCATATCTTTCCTCATGACTGAATTATCTAATAATTTTTTACCTCCTTTCGTGTATAAAGTTATGCTGCAGTTTTGTAGCTCAGCAGTCCAGTTTGTAACAACATTAGTTATCAAAAGCAAGAGATATAAAGCAGGCAATATAGGTGGCTCACATAACCTTGGATTACCAGCCAGCGGACTGACTTTGATATGTTTCACAAAAAAAAATTTATGTCAAAAGAAATTCACATAATTATTATGGTTTTATTTTTCAATTCATCAAAGATGATGAATTTATGTCTAAGTTCCGTTTATTTGATCATTGTGCACCATGCTTGGCCAAAATCAGCAAGAAAGTGCAACCTAGTAAAAGGTCCACATCATTTTCATCTTAGCTTATCTCGTTGTCTTGGCATCCCCTCTTGCACAGTCTTCTGATGATCTTGAGCATTAGCCGAGCATGACTTTGGTTGTACATTTATCTATATCATCAAAGGGGACTGCATTTGGAGAATCAAGAACATTTATGTATCAGCAGCACCGCTGCACAAGATTCACAGCTAACATTTCATGCATCGCAGATTAGTCGTTTTTGAGGTCCAACAATTACATTTCAACAATAAGCTTTATGCTTAACAATCTAAAACCTAGTTGAGCAGTTGGGCTGATTAAATCAAGGCAGACATAAATATATTTCCACCTATAGTATTTTAGAAGAATTATAGTTTTCATGCAAGCTTCAATCAATTTCCATCTTTCCGAATTATCATTTAACAACGAATGATGAATCATATGTGGTGATGATTTTCCTCTATTTCTTAGCCATAATCAAGTTTTGTTGCTTTCTTCCACTTCCCTCTTCTTCTTCTCCTGCCCATCCCATGGCTACTGCTCATTTCAGTAGTTCATCTCCATTGATCCTCACCTCTTCTTCCCCTCCTAAGGCTAACACTTGTACTTCTTCCCTTCATCCTCTTTCTCTTATCTCTTTCCACCTGTAATCTAAATTACCTCACCCGAAGATAGACGGAGATCATCCAACCACCTTAGTCATTTTTCTTCATTTCATCATTAGTAGGTACTATGATAATTTCGTACAAGTTACAAGCGATCATCGTCCTATAAACACCAAGTGCCCATGCTTTGAACAAAATTTTCAGGTACGTTATTTTGTTCAACATAACTATACTAAAATGCAAAAGATGCCTGAACTAAGAGGATAGCAAGGAATCTAAACAAGCAACTTGGGCCAATGCATCTCAATTTTAATGAATGTTCCTCTCAATTGGATCACTAATGCTATAATAAGCTTTACCATGTTCAAACTCAGCCAAACAAAATAATTTAAGCTGGAGAGAAGCTCAGAGTTCTTTGTTTAGGTAGTTTGTTAGAAATGTAAAAATCTAGCAGTCAGCTTAGTGCTTGATCAAGCCATATAATCGAGTCAACTTCATGTTCATCTCAAACTTGATTCAAGCTTGATCATCATTAGCACATTAAATAGAAACACATACACTATACCACAGTGAAGTCACTGGGCACCCAAACACTTGCCTAAGCACCCAAGTGACGCGAGACAAGGCCCAAGCGCCCGCCTATTGGGTCGAGCAACCGACTTGACTTAGTTGCGACATAGGCACTCGCCTAGGCCCATGCATTGGGCAGGCAAGGCACAAATTATACAACGTGCCAAATATAGTTCAAAAACCAAAATTTAGAGCATTGAGAAATACTTATCTTGATTCGTCAACCAATATGGGCATGCTGAATAACATATCTCGCTGACAATTATGCCCGGTTGACAAGTCCTACTAGGGAGCCAGCTCAACTTTCTGCCAAGGTTTATATATAAAAACTAGAAGTAAGGCTTAACTGAGACACTAATTATAGTTCAAGAGGAAAATGACACAAATCAATCGTTCAGCAACAAACCGAGACTGCCCAAAGATCAGGGACTTGTAGCATAATTTGCCCAAACGAATCAGTTCGATTTGTCCAACACCGTCATCAAATTACTATTTTACATACAAAATTCAAGGTTACCAAGATAGCTAAAATTATTCAAAGCAGCCATTTTGGATGCAGCAACAGATACATCCCAACATGTGGACATGTGCTTCCTAAGTACCACAAATGGACTCATCTCTTCAAATAGTAATGAAATGACAAGCAAAATAAAATGCACTCACGTCTAAAAATAGTGCTATCCAAATTTGAGTCACTACATGCCAACAATGATGCATTTCACAAAGTTTAATGCTCACTGATTACAGAAAGCAACTTCTTAAAACAATAATATCCAATGAACGACACAAAGACAACTCATAGACTAGAACTAACATCTAGCAAACTGCTTTCAGGACATGCCCAAATGTGCCAAAATAACCGGGTGCACAAAGATTCTGACAAGCCAAATCAAATCTAATCAGCCTAGAAGCAAAGAACTATTTTATAAAATCCCGATCATACGGTAGTCCATTTAAAAAACTAATGACCAACCAGTGGGGCATCCATACAAATATAAATCATGAAGTATAGAAGAGACGATAAATTATATAACTGGACCTCTTACAGAAGCAAAAATAATTAATTTCCTGAGCCACGATTTGAATGCTTAACCAAGCACAAGATATGAGAACTAAATTTCAGTTTCACGGAAAAAGAAAAATAGAATAGAAAATTTATGAGTTCAGAGAGGAGCTCAACAAAATATTAAGGAAATGATATTAAAGCAGAAGAGAAAGAGAACTCAGACCACCTGTCTTTTTGGCATTAGATGAGCGGTCAACAGGTCTTGCAGCCCCATTTCCACAGCCAAAGCAGTCCTTATATCCAGAAGTCGAACTCCCCATGCACTGAATGTTACCAATCTCACAGGCTTGAACACCCTGGCCATTAAATGCACCATCTTCTCCGGCGTTCCTCCCTTGCATCCCTGGGTAAAGGCACGATACCTGATCATCACAATGGAAACCACATGAGTTCAGAACCTCGGCATCACCCAGCATGTTGGCCTGGCTCACATCGGAAACAAAATCTCCACTCCCTTTCACAGTCCTCTGATATGGAAAAGATCCGATCTCTCCCTCGATCCTCCCCCTTAGATCCACAAGCAAGCATCTAAGCCTCGCAACCTCAGCTTCAAGAGCAGCTTGGCTCTGAAGTCTCTTCATGAGTTGTTCGTTAATTGCTCTTAGTTGAGCCACCTCCTCCTCCAGGGATGCCGCATGGGCCTTCTTTTTCTCCCTGTACTTGCGAACGGCTTCTCTGTTGCCGCATGACCTTTTCTTCGTTGAAGAGCTCTTCCCTGCAGACTCAGCAGTCTCATCCGCCGGAGCCGAGAGAATTTTGGTGTGGACGTGGAAGCAGGTGTGGGTGTGTGAGAGATCGGGACCCGGAGGGTTGCAAGTGTGGGTGTGGGTGCACGTATGCTGCTGCTGGCTGTCGTCGAAGATGTCGTCGTAGACACTATCCATCGAGCAGCCGCTCGGAAGGTCACCAGCGTTCGGGCCAGAGAAGACCTCAGGATTGGAGAAATCGAGGTCCCCTTCTTCCATCATCAAGAGTGACGCAGAAAGATTATACGCGATCAAGCGGTCGATCCCTGAGACGCGAGAGGGCACTTCACCGATCCGTTTGCTTACACTTCACGAATCACCGGTTTCGAGAGCGCACTCAGTGGCAATGAAGCACAGAAGAAAGGATTTCTACCAGCACCGCACAAGGGAAAGCCTGGAAATCAAAGATCAAGACGAAGATTAGCATGGTTCTTGGAAACCTCAGGCTTCGATGCGAGGAAAGACGACAAATGGCTAACATCAATCACGAAATTTACAGAAGCAAAAAAAGCAATCTCGGACAGCGACCAAGAGCAAGGCCGAAGAATCGAATCAAGAAAAGGCACCGGTGCCACTAACGATCGAGGATTTTGCTCACGCCACATACAAGGCGATTCGATCGCCACGGCGAAAGAAGAGCGCGGTGCTCCATCAAAGCAATCACAAATCCAGCCGAGCGAGTCCTCCCCAAGACGCCCGCCCAACCTTGGAGCAGCGAAGACACCCGGCAGGGCGGAACAAGACAACGCGAAGCGAGTCTCAATGATTGCGATCCACATACACATCCATGGCGCAATTACGACGAAAGCGAAGGAAGAGGGGGAAAAAAAAAAGGAATCTTTTTGTCGCGATTACGTCGAAGGAAAAAGAGAAGCGAGAAGGGTCGGATGGGCCGAACCGCCGCAGCGTGGTCTTTCGGGAAATTATATATAAACCCACGGGCTTTTTTTTTTTTCTAAATTAATATCTCAAAAGGCCTTCCTGTCCACAGTCTTTTCAAAAATTAATAAAATATTTTTTGTTATTCATAACCCTTTTTTTTTTTTGGGTCCTACCCCATAACACCCAAGGAAAGCCCACCCATAATTTATAAAGATAATATCTTTTAAATTATTATAATATATATATAATCTTAAAAATATCAAATCATTGTAACTAATGTGAAAAACTATTTCTGTTTTTATTATTTTATTTGTGTCACAGAAAAAGAATAATAAAAAAATTGGTAGTAGATAAAGATGGAAAAGAATTATTAAAATTAAATTATAAATTAAAGATAATTTATATCAAGTTATTTATAAATGAATAACTTAAGAATATTTAAAATTCTTACCATGGAGATGTAAACAATAAAAAGGAGATTAGCAATCTCCTCTCTGAAATGTCTCTTCCAAAAGCTTTTTTTAGGCAAAAAACGGTAAATAAATGAGTTAAACTCTAACTAACAATTTTTACTAGACCACTGAAAATATCTTAAATCATAAGGGCTTAAAACATCTATAATCAAAATCACAAAAGCTAAAATAGACCTTAATCTTAGTCAAAGGATGCCCAACAATGTGCATCTCAACTCAAGTATCAACCATAAGAGGATGCAAGAATGCTCACAATTCTCATGAGAGATGTCTTTTGCCACCAGCTTCATATGACCTGAATAACCCGAAACAGAGACCGCATAAGTTGGGCCAAGGAACACAGTGCAATACAGCACCACCTGTACAAGAACTAAGAACAGATCACCATCACGCAAAACATAGAGGATTATGAGTGCCGTAAGACAGGCACTCGATAAAAAGAAAAAAAGACAGGTACTCAATGGACCGTATCAATGCACACCGTAAACAAGCCTTTTGTGCATACTTTGATTGAGGTACAAAACCAAGTTCGACATGTTCGTAAGTCAAGTGGACTCGAAGCTTCCATCTATCTTCGACGTGCATACGACATCAGGTGGAGGTAGATGCTCAACAAGTCATGACACAAACAAGAGAAGGCGAACCAAAAGACCTGATGGGTTACATGGAGTGAGACGCTACAAGAAAGGATAGCCAGTGTGTCATATTCTTTTCCATGTGCATAATATTCACATGATGTTGCAGCTCATCTGTGACTTTTTCTTTTTCTTCTGCTTGGGTGGTTGAAGAACCACTTTAATGGCCGCATCGAAAACTGCCTTCACATTCTGCACATGGCATTTTGAAAGCACAGAAACATATCAGCGAGGCATTATAAGAGCAAAAGTATGGTGTAGAGAGAAGAACATACTTGCTGGGTCTTTGAGCTGCACTCGACGTAGGCAGGAGCACCAATTAGCTTCCTTAACTCTTCCCCCTTGAAACATGTGAGAATTACCATAAGCACCTCGACAATGTTTTGGGAACAAGATACAATAGAGGGGAAAGGGAACTTTTAGTTCTTCAAGTTGCAGGATTTGCTGCAACTCCTACCTGAGCAGTACTAATCGGTACAGCACTAGGGTGATCTATGAAGAACTGGTCATCATCACGGAGATCTGCCAGCAAAACCATGCACTGTCAGTTGAAAAATAAGAAGCCAAAAGAAAACACACCAGGTCAAGATAGCATTGATAAAGTGCATGCATCCAATTAAAGCATAATTTGCTCTCTTTATGGAAATTAGTTGTACCACTGATGTGCACCACCCTGTGATTCTACCTACAGCTATCGCATTTATATCTCAACTATTTCTGATATGGTTAAAGAAAGGCTTTTTCTTATTGCCCCGAAACTTATCACATTTATATCTCAACTATTTCTGATATGGTTGAAGAAAGGCTTTTCTTATTGCCCTGAAATTTCACCAAGCATTTGTCAGCCAACCTAGTTCATACATGATACTAAATCCAATTGTTTCGCTTTATGTGAATATATTAATTTGATAATAATAACTTGATTTCTTACACCTAAAACATTAGTCTAATGGTGGTATACCAAACCAATTTACTAAAAATTGAGAATTTAAAACATCATCCGACATATTTTTACACTTGAAACATTAGTATGGTGATGGTTTACCAAACCCATTTGTGAAGGTCGAGGGTTCGGAAACTTATTTGACATATTTTTCACACCTATACCATTGGTCTGATGGTACTGTAGTAGATCCACTTACCAAAGACTGAGAATTTGAAACCTTATCCAATATATTTATTCCTTATATATTAATTTGGTGATGTACCAGACCCACTTACCACGGGTTAAGGGTTTAGGACCTGATATATTTCAGAATGTGCTAACTAGCCTAACTAGTAAAGACATTGTCATATTATCGCAAGTTCCTGTGATCAAAACTCATCTTCATCACATACCCTTCGGCCTTTGCTAAAGACCCCTTGGTTTCTCTTACCGATTTTTTCACAAATATATCATTTAAATGCTCCTCGTGCTCCTAATTTATAACATTTTGCTCCAAAATGCCAATTACACATGAAACACTGCTTCCAAACTGCAATATGAACTATTAGCCTTCTCTCACTGATGCTTGTTAAGGCCAAACGGCAATGATGGCTAAACTTGTCTACAGCAACTAGTCCATTCAATAAAACATATTTCCATGTTACCAAAACCTTCATATCTATGGTTGAAGCATCCACTTTGGATTCTAGAGGTGGAAATTCATACTCGAACAATCTAAGATGACCATCTGGATGCATGAACCAGAACCAGGCTAAGGAAATTTTCTTGTTATAAAATCAATTCGAGTTAAAGAAAGAGCATATGTTCCCTTGATATCAAAATTTAGACCAATCTGACCTGATCTGGCCTACATTCCCTCCTATGCGGAAAATAAGCAAAGAGCACAATACCTTCCATTTTGACCTTATCTGACATGACTGATTAAAGATATGGGTTTGCCTGGATCAAAAAATCCTGATCGGATGGTCAGTCAGGTTGAATGCTGGTAGGGTTGGTCTTGGGTCAACCTTGTATACTTTTACCATCTATACAAATGCAATGGATCAAAACTCCACAAAGATTCTTCAACCCATGTCAATCTTAATGTAACTTATCAACTCTTCTCTAAGATGATGATGAAAGACAATGCCAGAATACAAGAGGAGCTCATTGCTCCACACTATCAATTGTACCCAGTCAATAATAGAAGTCAACAAAAGATGTTCCTTTCCACTAATTCCAGCATATCTCAGATCATGCAAAAGATACTGCTCTACAATATTGAAACTGGGAAAAATCCAATGATTGATGAAGTCCACAGAAATACTCCTTTCCAATAATTCCAAAAAAAATAAAATAAGAATGAAAATACCACTAAGAAAACCATTATTGCTAATATATCATGCCTTCTATGGATCAAATGCAAGAATTGACAACAAGTACATGACTTATTTTTGTTTGTATCAAAGAACCTGAGTTGCAAAAGGCTGAAAAAAAAGGGAATTAGCCTACTCAGATCAAAAATCAAAAATATGAAAAAGTTATTTATTGTTGCATTGCATTGTCATATATATTACAAAAGTCAAGAGATGCTCCATATTAAAATCTTTGCATATTTATCTTGTTTGCCACAATAAATCCAAATAAATTGTAATTATTCTTACAGACCATTGTGTGAAACAAAAACATACAAAAAACAACTTTTCTCAAGAAAAATGAAAAAGATTGTAAAATTTAAGCATGTGTTAATTGTAGGGAACTTTCAAGGATAGGATGAGTGAGATGTTATAACTGAGATAGAATACGAAGGGCATTCAAGGTTTATACTAAAGCAAGTTTCTTTTCCATCATTTCTAAAAATAAAAAAACCTCAATAATTAAATAAATGCATCGTGCAATGCAATGTTGATCCTGAACAATGATGTACAAAATGTACTAATAATGAAATATAAAGGTAGGTAAATAAAAAAGTAAATAATTATGCTATACCTCTAACAATAACCAACTGGCTTTGTTTCATCAGAATCTGGCTTTATGGAGGCATGATAGACATGTAAATACCAAATTGGATCACTAGTCTTAGAGCAAAGACATTGCTAGTGTTGTATACAGAAAAAAAAAAAAAAAAAAAAAAAGGAAGAATGAGAGAAGGGGAACTAGTGCTATATTGGAGGGATATTTCCAGCCATGTACTATGACCAATAGCCACCATAAGTTCTTCACAGTTCACATGCATGTTGATGAACCATGTCATATCGCTATTACCCTTTTACTATTTAAGGAAAAATCAGAACAAAAATATTACAGCTGGATCGTTATTACCCATTTACCATTCAAGGAAAAGGGAGAACAAAAAGAATACATTATAAATTTCTGGATCTAGCCCCTATTTATGCAAGCTACCTTGTTTAGATAAAGGGCAATTGGAAGTCTCTATGATCAATGGAAATAAGCTGTTCTGGACATCACTGGAGTGGCAGTACAGTCAAAATAAAGTTATATACATGGTATTGGTGACTGTAAAAGTATCATATTAGACTAAAGCATAACAAGCCACACAGTATGGTACACATCTGGACACTCAAAAGGTTACTTAAAAAATTGATTATTTTAGTCAATACCAAAGAACTGTTGGTACACTACCATGTCAGATACAAAGTTGGACATACCTGGTCAATATACCATGGTAAAAGTAGATTTGTTTTCTTAAACTGTCTTCAGATAATTTAGTTCTTTGAATGCTCAAGGCAATGCATGGCATAACAACATAATAATGGCAATAGAATTATCAATGTCACGTAAGAATATAGGTTACTTGCTTCATAGTATAATGACTTAAAGAACAACGTAGCATGTAATCACTGGATATAATTTTGAGTTAAAATATGCATTGATACAATCATATACTTGATCAGAGACATCAAGTCATGAAGATTACCAAGCTTTGTTCCAACAAGAATTATGGGCACACCTGGGGCATAGTGCTTCAGTTCCGGAATCCACTAAAAGGTGAGCAAAGGTAGTCAGCAGAAGATGCAAATTTGACAGACAAGAAATCAGTATGATGCAAAGAAAAAGTGGGGGACAAGGTTTTTGCCTTCTTAGCCACATTTTCATAGCTAGCTTTACTTATGAGAGAGAAGGCCAGCAAAAAAACATCTGCACCTCGATAGCTCAAAGGTCTTAGTCTGTTGTAGTCCTCCTGACCTGTTCCATCAGAGTATAACATTATAATGGGTGCTATATAATACAAATAGAGGCCAGGGAAAGAAAGAACCAGAATGAATAATTAACTAAAAGATCATTCAAAACATTACCTGCAGTATCCCACAAACCTAGATTAACTGTGTTCCCGTCAACCACTACGTTTGCACTGAAATTGTCGAACACGGTAGGGACATAATCCTGTCACCAAAAAAAAATAAAAAAGCCTTGAGCACATTCATCTCTCTAAGCTTTAACAGGTGGAAAAAACCTCATAAAGAAATATTTCCTTAAAAATTGGCTTGAGTAAATGAACTTCATAGGGCTGGATGCTTCAATATATAAAGTATATAATGGAATAAGGTTTCTCCATTTCCAGATCCAGGAAGAAAAGAATTAGGTTCACGTCTAAAATGAGTAATGAAAGAGGCTTTTCTGGTGCATGATTTATCACTTTTCAAAGCAAAATCGATGCTGAGGGCCTGGTACAGAGCGTTGTCTCAGATTCAACGCCAGTGAACCCAATCTAGTAAGCATGTGCACATGATTTCTTATTGAGTGATGTTGGGAGATTTTGCAGCAGCAACATAAAATCGACATAATTCTTTCCAGGAACCATTGCCAGGAAAAGAAATAGGTAAAGATCTTATTTTACGAGTAAAAACCAGACTCAACATATTGTTGCAAAAGTCAGTTAAATGGCTATTCAAACCGGAAAAATTAAGATTTTTCCTTGGTTTTCGGATCGGACGATTCAGCCACAGGCGCTATCAAAAACAAACACAGATCAGAAAAGACATGAACACTAAAAAGAAATCTTCTTTTGAACCACTAGCCAACTTCCTCCGTCGCTCTCCTCCCTCAAGTCTAGACCCCAAAAGGGGCCCAAAAACTGCAGTTTCGTCCTACAAATCAGAAGGGATTGGTTCGGCACTGACCGTGGGGAAAGTGTTGCTGGTGTACGAGATGAGCATGCAGGTCTTGCCGACGGCGCCGTCCCCCACCGTGACGCACTTTACAAACCTGGACGCACTCATCTCCTCCTCCTGCCCCCTTCCCACCTCAAAAAAGCCGCCTTTGCCCCTCCTCCTCCTCCTCCTCGGACGCGTGCGAGTCGGCCCTCCTCGCGCCTTCAGCTAGCACGCATCTGAAAGCCCCCAAGAGCAAGCCCCACATCCGTCAGCCGACTCAAAGGCCCCCATGGGGGACAAAGGCGAGGGAAGAAAGAAGCCCTAAGATTGTCCCTGGAGTGAGAGGAGATCCACAAAGGGATATCTTCTCTCTCTCTCTCTCTCTCTCTCTCTCTCTCTCTCTCTCTCTCTCTCTCTCTCTCTCTCTCTCTCTCTCTCTCTCTCTCTCTCTCTCTCTCGGCCCCTTATTCTTCCACCTAGAAGAAAGGACGTGAGTGAGGGAGAGAGAGAGAGGGAGAGGAGGCGCACCTTCGGGTGATGGGGATTGCAAGAGAAGCTTTGCCAGGAAGGGCGCGCGGTTGAAGCGGTCGCCGAGAGAGAGAGAGAGAGCAGCGATTGGCATTAAGAATGCGAAGGGGGCGTGCTTATATCGGGGAGTTCGTGGTGTGAATTATGCGCACAGATCATCTACAGGGGACGAACGAGAGAGAGAGGGAGGAGAAGACTGCAGCTAAAGAGGGAATGTTAATTACACAGTTCGGCGCCAGCTAACACCACCGTTTTATTTGATACCGTAAATAAATAGCTTATCAACAATCGAATTGCATATTTAATATTTTACAAAAATAAAAATCATGATATATTAATATATCATAAATACAAAATATATCAAGAATGTTATCAAAATAAATATGGGTACATAATATAGCAAAAATAGATGGTACTGAAGGGATAAAATAGTAATAAACACAATAGATAAATGTTTTCTTTCATTGTTATAAGTAAAAAAAGATTTAAATATCATTGAAATTAAAACATCTTTTATAGTGAATGAAAATTCAAGAGATTCATTTTTTTTTTATAGTCAACAACCCCACTCTAGAATTTGTGTTTTTGTTTTCTATAATTGTATTTGAAATAAAATTAATGTGTATATTTTTAATAATCGAAATAAAAAATGTTACAAAGGATTAGATGAATAAAAAATAATATTTTAGCACATCGAAACACAAACAACCAAACATAACCATACTGATCAACAACAACAGAGTGGCTTCTACAAAATGAGACATCCTATTTGATTAGCACATCATATGTGCAACTTCCACTTGGGAAGTCGAGCGAAAGCATAAACATAAAAAAAGTATAAAACCGATAAGAACACAACATCTCGGTGATCAGCGCAGCGCAAACATCCCAACATGGCTATAGTACAAAATTGATTAACTCCTCGATAACTTCTACGACATGAATACCTATCGAGACATCCTAGTGTTCGGTGCATCATCATGATTATAGTACAAAACTGATCAAGAACTCGGGTTCCGCATAAACATAGGAGTGATGGTCATCACACTAATTCGGAGACCTGTTTGTGAAATTTCCTCCTGATGATGAAACTGTATACGGCTTCAGTGTTCTCCAGGAAGAAGCCTCTTCGCATCGAGCACACGATCCAAACTCCTCCGATGGTTATACACCGACTCGAAGACCCGCATGCACACGCCGGCAAAGCCAGTCATTGCCTGGAAGACATTGGGAAAACCTGTCTGCAAGTTGTTCAGTGTCATTGCTCTCGTCACCCCTACACTCTTCTCGTACTTGCTCTTCTCTTCCTCCGCCTTCGCCTTCAAAGCTTCCACCTTGGCTCGCTTCTCCGAGATCGGAGATCTTCGTGCCATGCCGCCATGTCCTTCGGTTGTCGAGTAGGGGCCAAACTTGGACTCCAGTGATCTCAGCTCTCCGGATCTCTTCTCCAGCTCCCTAAATGCTACCTCCGACCTTTTCTTCTGCTTCTGCTCCTCCGCTTGCTGCATGACGACGGCGTGGATCACGGTTAGGAAGCTTTTGATCCCCTCCGAGGCCACCTTGTCTGGAATTCGATCAAGTGCGAGTTGCCACTCTTCGCACAGCGAGTAGATCTCGGGGTTCTGCCGGCTTTGAGCGGGAGAATCATGGTGGCACTGGAAGAGAGAGAGGCGGAGCCACCCCGTGAGAGCATGTATATAGTCTCTCTGGGAGTTGACGAGGCTGCAGAATGCAGAGTACCAGTTCTCCACCTCCGATTCGAGCTGGAGAGCAGCCTGCCGATGGATGTCGCTCGTGGGATGAGAGTTCAGTGCACAGTTCAAGTACTTCAGTTGCTGAACAATGTGTGTCTGCACCTGATGGCACTCATACATGCTCCTCCACATGCTCATCAAACTGCATTGTGCAAGGCAAAAACACCGTTGGCAAATGCATAAAATAGAGAACGAAAAGGTAGCACGATGATCTGACAACTTTGTGACATGGAAATCAAGCAGAATGTCATGAAAGATACTGAATCACAAGCTCAGGGAATCACAGACCAGAGGTGGAAGTTCATCATAGCATGCGACATGGTGTTTCTTTTTAGCTCTATAAAACCATTCTCTTCAGTATGTTCAACTTGAGCCAAATCCAATTTCAAACCTATTTTTCTCCAAACATGTCCTGATGTCCCAATTGGCTGTTGGTAAACACTAATTTAGGAAAATGAGAAGCACCTAAAATTGAACAATGGTAAATTGCTGAAGAACCATAAATACTGTCTAAAGGTAAAAGCAACCACAGATGGATCCAAGTTAGTTTACTCGGGGTGTTGTGACATATCGGAATCATAAATAGATAATGAACAACCAAATAATCACCAACTTGGCTCCTAGATATTGGAGAAACCTACAGGAAAGCATTCTGATCATGCAAAGCTCAAAAGAACACATACGTATCCTACACTTGCCATTTTAATTTGCAAAATCATGATGTTTTCCAAGATTTCAAGTTTTCACATCATGTAGCATCACAATTCGGATTAGCTTGGTCTGCTTGTGCAAATGACATCAATGTCTCAGTCGAGACAAAGTCCTTTCCGGACAAAGTAAAAGTAGTGGAAAGCAGCATCTTATGAACCGTGGGATCAGATGAACATTTTATGAAGATTTTAAAGGCTATGCAACTGAGGAAGTGCAAAGGAAGAGTAACATCAGCTAGAGGTAACACTTTAGCTTTCTCTCACTTAGTTTAGCATTCTTAGGATATCTGACAGTCAACTCCACAAGCAAGTATCAAAGTGTCTCAGACAACCACTAGACCAAGCAAATGCACGATATCATATGGACAGAAACGGGAAACATGTGAGCCTTTTAAATTTTTGTTGTGTGTGTCACACACAGAGAGAGAGAGAGAGAGAGAGAGAGAGAGAGAGAGAGTAACCCAGTAAGCAGTTCAAGAAGCTGAGGGAAGAGCTCAGACTCCCTCAGCTTAACGATCTCAGAGGTGGTGGTCTCTATGGCCTGGGAGGCTACCATCATCTTGGACTCCAGCCTCTCAATCTCCATCTTGTTCTTCTCCATCTTTACATAGTCCACTCCTCTTACCTCTTGCTTCCTCAGTAATGCCACCCTCTTCTCGTGCTCCTCGCGGATCATCTCAGCATTCTGTGGTACAAGACCATCAGTAAAAATCCTCCTGATCTATCTTCTCAAACAAAGGATCTAGCAATAGTATATATAAGCAGTCCATGTGATCAATTAATTTAGCTTGTATGTCGATCTCGGATGTCCCAAGAACAAAAGATGTGTTGTGATGTAAAAGCAAGAGCTTTGGGGTAGCCATCGTACCTTGACTTCAAGGAACAGCTTCTTCTCCCAAGCATAGAGCTTCTCCACAGTGGAGGTGTGGCTTACATTCCCGATTCCAGCTCCAACCCCACTTCCAAAGCCCCTAACCATCTCACCTCTGCAACTCCCAAACCTGATGAAACCACCATTAGTCTTTGAGTTGGATCTCCAGGACCAATTCAAGGGGTTCAAGTTCTTGCCGTAGCTACTCATCTTTGCTGCATTTGCCATCGGTAGCAACACTCATTCAGATCAAAGATAAAAGCATACATGTAGGTAGCTAAAAAGGAACAATGGAACTCGCCTGAGAGCCCCTGGTTGGAGGAGAAATCACTGTTGGGAGCTTCCAGTATGAGTGAAACACGACTTCCGGCCTCCGTGGCCTTGAGGAAGTACTCATCAAGCTCCTTAACTATCTCGGAGAGATCTTTCTTGCCCCTTGGGACGACCACCATGGCAAGCTCACTGGTCGATTCCTTCGAGTAGCCGCTGACCACTGATGGCGGGGGCACCACGGCGGGTGCCGCGGTGACTTCCGAGACGGTGGTGGTGGCTTCCTCCCACTCCTCTTCCGTAGCCGAGCAAGAGGAGCGCGGGACGAAGGGGTCCCAGAAATCCCAGCTAGAAGAAGGCGGCGGAGGCGGCGGCGGGGGAAGGATCGGGGAGGCGGTGACCGAGGAGGTCCAGTTGTCGGAGCTCGGGCTCATTGGTGGATGCGACGAAGCGGGAGCCGATGGCGGCCGCGGCGGAGGGGGAGGTGGGGGCGGGGGAGGAGGCGGAGGGGAGGGTGGGGGTGGTGGGGACGGGGATGGAGAGGGGAAGGGAGGCAGGTGGTGGTGGACGAGGTCGAGATGGGTCTCTGCATTGGCGAACTGAAGGAGGGCGGCGCCAGTGGCGCGGAGGGATCGGAGGTAGACGGAGTGCGCAGCGGCAAAGGCCCGCCGCCCCAGCACGAGCTGCTTCATGTATCGCCGCCGTGCTTTGCACCGCGACACCACTTCCTTCCTCTCGAGCCTCGAGTGGCAACACCCCATCTCTCCCCTCTCTCAACAGAAACCCGCCTCCTTTTACTCTCTCTCTAATCGACGCCAGCCACCGCCTCGTCCTCCTACCTATACCACCACTACCGCTGCAACCTACGCTTGTTGTCTTTTGTGACCCTTCCAACACAAAGGCGGTTCCTTTTTCCCCTATAACGGAAGACAAAAGTCTACACCTTTCCTCTTCCTCTTCCTCTTCGAGCAAACCTCGGAATATACTTAACAGGACCGTGTGTCTCCGCAACGATCCCCTTAGCTTTCTTCCCTGAAACAAAGCTTATAGCATCTCCATGGCAACAAAGCGTATCAAATCACCCTTGTTAGAAGGTTCAAAGAGCGCCCTCTTCCTTCCAAAATCTCCCCTTTCTCATACTGCTCGGCTAATCTCAAATCCCCCGAAGCCCTTTTTCTCCTTGCAACAAGAATGCACACAAAGCTTCAACTTTTTTGCCTCTAATTCCTTCACAGGATCACAAGCAGACCTCCAAACCTCTTCAGCTTCTCCTCATCTGTGCAGCATGCAGCTGCGTCGCCCTCTCTCAAGCACAATGGTGGAGAAATGAAGGCACTCGAGAAGCAGAGTAACATCGGAGAAGAACAGAGACATTTGACTCGGTCGGGGAGCGTGCAAAAGACTGGTCCGGTGGGGATAATTTTACCGTCTTGCCCCCACTCTCCGAAAACCTTGTGCTGTCAGCCGTCGGATGAGGGGTATTCGCGTCAATATCCTCGTTCCAACGTTCATGTGCCAAATTTGAAGGGCGGGCGTCTCGTTATTGTGGGTGATCATGTTGGGTAGTTTTGGTATTTCGTAGCCAGCTTGGGTTATTGTTCTTTTCGGGGAGGGGTGACAGCGGGAGCAGGAAGCAACTTGGGAAATAAAATTAATATAGTATTCTAATAATCCAATATTATGATCCACAAACGCTTTAAAAAACAAAAAAAAATAGCGCACGTAGAAATAAATAATTCCATCTAAGCTTAAATAGTACGTGGAAATTATTTCATATTGGCATCAACGTGATGGTGACATGGTATTGAGTTGTGATCTGCGTATTAATAGTTTAGGACGACAAAGATTAAAAAAAATAGGCATCTGAATCGGATTGAAGATATTCAGAACTTTTCCTAGATAGCAAAATTCAAAATTTCCGGATTTGAATTAGGAAACCTATTAATCACATTTGAAATAAATCGGAATATTCAAAAAGTATAGTTGGGTTCGAATTCAATGATGGATCAGTTGTCATTCCTCGATAATTATTAATTCATTCAATTGCCCTCATGCGGGTTGAAAGCAACATTCGCCTTCATGACGATGCATCCGCTAAGTAAGGGCATGCAGAGCCTAAGGCACAGGGAAGGTGTTGCCCCTCGCTTCGCTCGTTGTCCGTCGCTCATCACTCGCTCACGCGACAAAAAACGATTAGTTTTAACCTATTTTTGGGTCATTTTTACATGCTGTGGTGATCTCAGCCATGGGCTCGTGTCGTCGGTGTTGCCCCAAGATGGTACGATCACAAGTGGCCATCGGAAAGTAAAATTCTGCATGGACGATAGGCCAAATCCTTTACAGACGACTTAAATACGCAATAGGGCGTAGTAGTTTTGAGTCGATTGTTCGACGCTCGAGGAAGGCCCCTAAGGGGGTCGTTCTCGGTCCATCCCCCGACTAGCATGTGGCGACCTGCTCTTGTCGCGAGAGTAGCTCGAGCAGTTCGTCGATAGCTGACGGGCCCCATCCAGCCCTGTGCCACTCGAAGGGCTCCAGGGTCCTGAGATGGTTAATATTTTGTACTGCTCGTCACGATCACTGCGGTACGTGAAAACGACCCAAAAACAGGCTAAAACTGATCGTTTTTGGTCGCGTGAGCGAGGGAACTAGCTACTAGATGGTTCGATTAGTCTTTCACTCCTATACCCAAGTCAGACGAATGATATGCACGTTAGAATCGCTTCGGGCCTCCACCAGACCATCGATGCTTCAAGTCTCTTCAATCATACTATGTTTGAACGGAGTTACGTGCATTGCTTGAACCATTTACCTAGTTCCTTCGGAAATTGACTTTGTTTAACATGCCCATCCACTTCTCTATTGAAGTTTTCTAACCTCTGCTTTTCAACCTTGTATTGGTACTTGGAGTTTTAACTCTATATTTTCCTCCTCCATGGCTCATTTCATGACTAAGCGCTCTCCTTCCATGAGAACAAGAGATTGATGATATTCATCTTAGTGGATTTGAAAATCTTTTATATACGTAAAGAAGATTCATCAATTTTTTAAGGTATTTATAATGTTAACGAAACCTACATTTTGAATGGGCTTTAGAAAATTAGACGTTTTTAATGTACATTCGACGAGGTTTAATATAATTTATATATGATGAATATCTGAGAAATACTTTCAATATATCATCTTTTAAGAATTTTAAGAAACATTTTTTATCTAATAATATATCATCTTTTCACTCTCTTTTTCTCCCTTTGTTTTTTCTATGAATCAATTAATAAGGTAAACTATTGTTTTGTAATATTTCAATAATATCAGGTGACACTATGACACAAACAAAAACACTTTATGTTTTCTAGTCCGTTAACATAATAATTTTTATTATATTATTATGGTGTTTTCCTAGTATTGCTGAGAATGGTATTTTACAAAAAAAAATTATGTAAAAATATTATGTTGTAATATTTCTATATTATGTTACAATATTTTATTAGTAGTATTGAAAACACCATAACACAGTATAGTATAAAGATGTCATAACTCAGTCCAATTTATAATTCAAAAATAAGGGATTTCTATTATAATTCAAAAATGATTTATGTATATTTTTAAAATCAAAATAAATGATGTATACATATATTTGCCCTTTAGTTAAAAATATTCCTATTTTTCCCAAGTCTCTGAGGATTTCTCAACAACAAATCAAGTCTCAAAATTAATCGATCTACGACATCAACATGGACGCATAAAACACCCTAACTTATTATTGGTGAAGGCATGGCTACAGTGGCAAAAAGGGCCGTCGAGATGGAAAGCAGATGCTCCTCCTTGTTGCTTGCATCCACCAGAAAGGGCATCGGAGTAAAGTTTAGGCATGTAGGAGGCCGGAGGAGAGGGCCATGAGGAGGACGGCGGCCTCCTCTTCCTCCCCGAGCATGCTTCTCCTCCACCCCATCCTCCTACTCTGCTTCCGGATCGTGGATCTGTGTTCCCACAACCCCAGCATCCGGAGCTTGAGAGGCGCCCCCATCTCGATCTTCTCCTTCTTCGACCCCGGCGCGGCGACCCTCCTGTTCTTGCGGTACCGGATACCGCACGCGTTGCAGAGCGACTGAAATCAGACAGCGGGAATCAGCAAATCAGCCGAGCAGAGAGATTTATTTATCCGAGAACAGACCTTGGGGCCGGAAGGGCCGGCTCGCCAGAGAGGGGTTCTGGTGGTCCGACAAACCGCGCAGCTCTTCGTCGGGCAATCGCTGCTACTTGGATCCGCAGATCCCGCAGACTGCAGACCCAACCGAGGCGAGAAACACGAATCAATCGAGGCCAAAACACAACATCGGAAGAAGCACAAGGAAGCATACCGTCAAGAAACTTGGATCATCCATCCTACCGAAGCAAAACACAAGTGGCAAGCTCACTGAGATCTGCTGCTGCACTTAGCCTATTGAGATCTCCGCCTTCGATCTCTGACCGCCGTAAGAAAGGGAAGAAGGGTTTCTCCTCGGAGTGCCTCGAATGGATCTCGCGAGAAAGAGGAGGGGGGAGGGGTTTGGTGTGAGGAGGGCAAGAATGGAGGGAAAGAGAAAACGGTGGAGGGAACGATGAGGAAAAAAGCGGCATTTATCGTCGTTAACTGGTTCAGGTTAACCAACAAGGCTTGCGGTGAACCGAGTAGATTTCACGGTGGCTTGTTTTAGGTGCGTCGGAGGAGAGGCGTGTGGCGCACGCTACCGCGGGGGAGTAGAGGAACAGCATTATTTAAATCCTCGTGCAGGCGTATTTTACCGCATCGACCCGCCCGGTGAGAACAGCCGAGGATACGAAGCGCTGCGCCCAACAGCGGCGTGCCCCTCGTGGACGACGTGGCGTGTCTTGGCGGTGGTCGAGGGGGTTTGCTGCCTGATGTTTTCTAGCGGATCCTGCACCGCCGCCACGCCCCCGCCTCCCCCGTGGAGCGAGAGAGCGGCGGCGGGGGGCGGAGGAAACCCTAGAACGCAGGGGAAAAAGTCCTTAAATGACCAAACTGGCCTCGTCTTAATTGTCCGGTTTCCCAGACAAAGGGGCGTTCCGGTCATTCCACGTGAATGGCACGTGATAGCAAGGTTTCGCGCGGTTCGAGGCGGTTCAGGTCGACCGTCGGGTTCAATTGGGCAAATTTTGATGCTGATGTCAACTCGGCGTCAACCGAAGTCAACCCAAAATAATATACATAAAGAAAGATGGAAAAGAGATAATAATTCATCTCATAACGAGAGTTGGGCTTAAACCAGCATCATCGAGAGGTGTCTAAATGATTTCGGCATCGCATTCGGAACTCTCAGCATTTTCGACGACTCCTAGCAAAGATCGAGTCTGAACCCAAGTTGGGTTGATCAGTTTTCTAAAGTTTTACATCGATCGATAATAATAGTAAGCATATCGAATGCAATTAATCAATCTATAGTTGATGGGGCACGTACCGACACCACTCGCTCGTAGACAGCGCCCCATGAACATATCATCATCAGAAGACTCCCAGAAGCTAAGGTGACGAGTCACATATGCACAACAGGACAAGTTCGAATCCCTTTACGGTCGAACCAGGTCAGACGTCGAGCGCAAAGTAGCATGATGTCGCCTTGGAAAGCTCAGGACGATGTCTCTAAGCACGCGCCTGTACCATGTCGGATGCAGTAATCCAGGCATTACGTCGTCGCCTCGGAAAGCTCGGGGCGAAGCCGCTCACTAGCAATTCGTGTGGTTTTGCCCGACGCTCACGTGGAAGACAGGGGTCGGTTGTTCCAAGGCTCGACGACCCATTAATAAGCCAGGTACAACCAACCCCGTGCATTGGTATAAAAGCTCACTCCTGACCGGTGCAAGGGGTGGGAATTCCCATATGCACACGATACTAACTTAAGCTTCGGAGAGATCGAATCGAGAAGACCCTCGGCCGATCTTGACCTGTGTGTAGGAGCCCGACGAACACGCAACCAGCCGCTTGTCAGAAGAGAGGATCGCGCTCGAGAGGCAGATCTCCAGCTCCTCTTGGCTTGATGCTTGCTTCCGTCATTTGAGCACTTGCTTGGGCAAGTGGTGTTGACTCTATGATCACGGTATAAAGGTTCACTAACTAACAATAGTGTTATTAAAAATAACTAATAAACTTCAAAATATGCTAAACAATCGATGTAATTCAATGTGATGTGGCACAATGTCATATAAAATTGATCGCATGACGCACCACGATACAAATAAAAATTTATGATCCGATATGTGGCATTGACATTATAGAGAAGGAAATCAATGTTGCATAACTTGATTGCCAAAATCGAAGTGCGTATGTTGCGATGGAAATAAAATTCCATCCACAAATCCATCTTTGAATCAGGAACAGTCGATTCGATCCAGTCGAAACAAAAGGGCTCTACCATTCGACGTGCCACAGAAAAAGAGTAGTAGTGGATTGTTATCGATTTAAAAAAAAAAAAGAATTGTTGAAGTGAGATGCAATACTGTCAGAGCAGAGCAAATGTGGAAGCGAGATGCAATACAATCAAAGCAGAGCAACTGTGGAAGTGAGACTCAAAGCAATACTCTCAGAGCAGAGCAAACGTGGAAGTGAGATGTACTAGTATGAGAGCAGAGCAAATGTGGAAGTGAGATGCAACACAATCAGAGCAGAGCACTACTCGACCTATCTATACCTGAAGCACAAATATGACTTCACACACACACTTGCAAATCGATGAAGAAGATGGACATATGGTTAGGGCTGCAACCTCGGACAGCCTTCGATCCACATGCGAATATAGGGCGATTGTTTGAGCCTCTCGGGAATGAATGACAGCATGGCGCAATCTCGTACGATCAGGTGTTTAAGAGATGTGAGTTGTGCCAACCAATCCGGCAAAGAGATCAAATTGTTGCATCGGACAATCCGACGAAGGTTTTAATACCCGGTGGTAGCACCTTTTGTACACTCAGTTCCGTTGTGCCAACCAATCCGGCAGAGCCATCAAATTGTTGCATCGGCTAATCTCCAAGCGTTCAAGGCGCTTGAGATGCTTGAGACCCGGTGGTAAGCACCTCAGCTCTTCACACCCTCTTATCTCCAACACATAGACACCTTCAAGGTTCTGCCAACCTACGAATTCAGAGCTCAGCAACTTGTCATTGTTCAACCACACTGATAATGTAAAGCTCCAGTGTAATGGTAGCCGCACATGCAATTCCTTGAATTTTGGACACTGCATTAGCATCAACCTTCGAAGCCGCGGAAACATGGCACCTTCACCTTTTGCCTTCACCCATCTCTCCAGCAGGGGCATTTCTGAGAATATAAGTGTTTCCAACGAAGGAAATACGTCACCATCACCATAGAATGCATCATCCACTGCGCTAATCGAATCCATGCCACTTATCTCAACCGTCTCAAGCCCACGTAGTTGTCCGAGCGGTGGTAGTCTTTCGCATTTCCTGAGATTGACGAGCTTGATCTCCCTCAAATACTTTAAATACCCTTCTTTGCATGCCAACCAGCTCGGGAGTTTCTTCCCCATGTAAGAAACAATCTCTAATTTCTTCAAAGTTAAGTTGGGCCGAAGGTCTTCCAGCAGCATCTGCTCCTGCAACAATGCAACTTCCACATCCCACCACTCCCAACATAGCACCAGACATCGAAGAAATTGTTTATCCTCGAGCTTTAAGGCTCGAGCATCCTCCGCGCTCGGCAGTCCATCAAGTTTTTTCAGATGAAGTTCTTTAAGATTTGCTAAACCCCGCAACTCTACGATGACACTCGCAATACTATCGACCGTAACATGCACCGATAACTTTTGGAGGTTGGTCAATTGCCCTATTCCGTGGGGCAATCGAGACAAGGACACACATTTGTCCACATTCAGCATTGTCAATTTTTTCATGCTGCCTAAACCTTCAGGTAATTTCACGAGCCATTGACAACCTTCGACGTCCAACTCTTGTAAATTTGTAAGGGCGGTGATCGACTCCGGAAGCATTCGAAGCTTTTGACAGTAAGCTAGTTTTAAAATCAGCAATTTCTTGAGTTTGTGGATCGATTCGGGTAGTTTTCGAAGTTCTTCACAATGAGCTAAATTTAAGATCTTCAAATTTTGAAGGTCGGAGAGATGTTTAGGAAGTGCTTGAATCTCGGTGTAGGAAAGGTTGAGGTATCTCAGGCTAACCAACTTGGCAATCGTATGAGGTAATCGTTGGATCCTACAATGTGACAAATGTAAAATCCGTAAATGTACCAGATTCGTAAACATGGCTGCTGGGATCTCTCTGATTTGACACTTTTGACCCATTCGAACCATCTCTTCCTCCGTTTGCAAAATCAAAGTTCTGAGCCTCTTCATGCCCCCTGCTGCTGATAAGACGGTTGGAAACTCCAACGTGGATACATCATCATCAGAATCAACAAGCAAGCATAGATGGCAACATTGTTTCGGGATTCTTATCCAATCTTGACCAATCCTTGTCCTCAGATAGTAATCCGAGCCCAACATTGCAAATTCTAATTCAAGTTCACGGATCAATGGATATATCTTCTCAACATCAAATGATTGTTGTGGCACAAGGTCTTCAGCGATCATCATATGCATGTAATCTTTCCTAAAATAATCAAGTTGATGTAAATTGTACAATGAGCCATAGAGTACTAATCGTGCAAGTTTAGTTGAAAGATTTTGGAGGTTCATAAATGCAAAATCCTGATACGAGTAAGAAGGCAAAGCATCTGCTATTTGTTGCCATCGACTTAGCTCAGTGTACCTGAATATTGAGCCCAACGTCTTTGCCATCATTGGAGAGCCCTTCATCGTTTTGTCCTCAAGTGTTTGGTATCGTTGCTCTGCAAATTGAAGTAGAAAATTGATGGAACAAGTGTTCGCTTTGTCCTGCTCTGATCCAATCAATGCCTCTCTCATCACCAATTTTATCCAAACCTCCTCTGCTAGCCGATCCAACCTGTAGTCTTGCCCCCAAATGCATATCTCTAGGCCTCCTAGTATTTGGTGGTGATGATCACTGCACTTCCGGTTCCACCCACACGCAGTAGGTTGTGCTTTAGTTCATCCCACTTGTCTTTCATCCCCTTTCCCCATCATCAATGTATACGTCATTCAAGATGAGCAAGTACCTTCCTTGGCCCAGCCGTTCATTCACGAGTAGCCACATAGCTTGGTTTGATTGCAGATGGCGCACGACTCTCCCGTGATGCATCTTGCAAATTCTCTCCCGATGCTTACTGGATCCAAATACAAGTCCATGGAAACGTCCACCCAGATTCGATGATGGAAGTGTTGGCGCACCCAGGGGTGGTGGTAAATCATCCGAGCCACCGTTGTCTTCCCCGACCACAACAATTTATTACGGATGGCAATGACGAAGGGCTCACCGTTGCCAGATGAGTGCTTCCGCTGAAGGATCTCTACAATATTATCTCTGTCCTCGTCTCTTCCCACCACTTCCTCTCCTAGGACATGGGAGTACTCTTCATCGCATGGATCCATGGCATCCATCATCTCCTTCCGGAGGTCCAAGTCAGTCCCCCGACGGACGAGCTTCTTCAGCCCGAGCCCCATCTGCTTGAGCTCCTGCAGAATAGAAAGACGAAAAGCCACTCGGATGCTGAGGCAGCAGCGCAACAAGGGCTTCGACGGTGCCGCTTCCCTCCCCGGCCACTCCAAGATCCGGTCGAGCAGGTTTCGGACGTCCGCAATGGCTGCACCCGCATCCGCCATCCACATCTCCACGTCCGGTTGCGTCCCCGCCCGCATCGTCGCGTCCCGAATGGCTGCATTGATGGCCCATCAGCAATCTTCTCCAGACGATCCGGTGGATACCGCCCGCACTCGGCATCGCTCCGTCATATCAGGCGACTGCATTGATGGCCCAAGAGTATGTCAGCAATAATCTTCCGACGATGCCTGGATACCTGCCGTTGACATCTTGCTCCGTCAGGTGGCAGGTGAGAGCGCAAGATGTATATTGAGATTGATGAGCATCTATACTTGCCATGCCTTGGATCACGATTCTTCTACTTTTCTTATTATTATTATTATTAATGATGTGGCTACTCTTTAAAGTGTTATGCACACTCTTGGTTTATTGGATCACGATTCTTCCACTTTTATTATTATTATTATTATTATTATTATTATTATTATTATTAATGGTTAGTGCTGACCACAATGCACAAAGCATCAATTCCTAGGCCTCCTCCACAATTCTTTTTATCCTAATCTTTGTCTCCAAGCATGGAATGAAATGCTAGCAGCTATAAAAGAGGTGGTTGGATGTTACTTTAGCCGACAAAAGTGCCAAATACAATCCATGTTGGAGAAGTTTTGGTTGTTCCTTGCCGTTCCTTTGGACTTTGATATTCCAATCTTCAAGGCCGTGCCTCTCTTGCCCTCTTTTTTCTTTTTTTCTTCTATTTATTTATACGTTCTATGTTATTTTAGAGTATGCATACTTGAAGTTTTTCCGACCAACACTTAATTCTTATTTTCACCTTTGTCCGAAATGATGCAACAATCAAAATGGCAATTATAGAAAATATGACAATCACGGATTTGATTAAACTTCAAATGTCTAATCTACCAATAAATTATACTACATTCATAATGCGTAGTCGATATTGGTTGTCAATTTTTTTTTTGTGGATACTATTTTTATGCATGGGTAGAACCTAAATCAAACGAGTATATGATTCGATCATTCTTATAGTGTCATTAAGAATCTTTTAACTTGTGATCTAAGCATAAGATTGGAGCTAAGAAAAGTTTATGCCATCATCATTAAAGTGTAACATCATTAAAGTGCTTATAATACTTTTTTTTTATTAGATGTATGTGGCCACTGAAATGTCATTAAACCATAATGATGAAATAATATCGGAATCATCAATGCACGCAACCAATATCGTAAGCAAACTCATGAAACCTTTTTGTCATGCTGAGAATATGAATCAATCCTACGCAAGGGAACAATATTCAACTTTTTTAGGTTTCCTTTATCGTATGTAAAATAAAAAAAAATCTAATGCAAAGAAGAATGTTAATAATAAAAACAATCTCTACAAATGCCATGTGTCTTACCATGTACAATTTATAACCTTTTCTATATGACTTACTTTTTTTTTCTTTTTTTGATGTCTTTATAAGTTGTATAGTCATTCAACACTAGACCTATGGATGAACAACAATTATTGTTTTCCCTACAACTAGTTTTATATCCCTCTAGTTCCTTTGTGATACTAGAGACCCCTTGGAATACTCGTACTAGTTATTTTTCTTTTTCTTTTTATGTTATCTACTCATGATTTATTATTATCATGGTGAGGATGTTTTCTTTCACTTCAAACAATGAGATCATCCTCATTTCTCTATATGTTGTTGCTTAGTTGCCTCTTATACTCAACTAAAAAAAAATATGCTACTTAGACGGCATAATTTGATTTCCTCTTTTTTTTTATTGTTATGATCTTCTTATATAGATTGATCAATCTATCATGTTTTCAAAGTGTACATTTACACACATCGAGACGATAAGATAAGGAATATTTCATACAATTTTAGAAATTTTCATAATGAATATATATCATGTCCATTTCAATTACTTTATGCAATTCAAATGTATATATTGATGAATCTCTATCATATTCATTACACTGGTTCGGTAGTAGTATTACTTAAAATCAATGATAATATCGATACTATTCATATTTTAGGATATTTTTCTTAATTTATTTTGTGTTTTGAGGTGTTTGGGCCTCTATAAATATCTCATAAAGCTGATGCATTGAGACAAGTATTCCTATGAGTTCTTGAGCTCAAGTTTAAAGTTCATATTGTGAGAAATCTTATCTTATAATAAGGGTTGTTCTTTGGAGAGAGAGAGAGATATATATATATATATATATATATAGAGAGAGAGAGAGAGAGAGGAGTAATCTAGTGTGAGGTTTTTAAGTCTTGAGAAGGATAAGATTATAAAAAATTATTGATTGGAAGAAGTTGATGGCCTTGAGAAAATAAAATTAATATTGGTTGGGATGACCAAAATATTATAAATCGATTTGTCTATGTTTACATCTTGTGCTTATTTGATTGATTAAATTAGATTTCATATAATTACTTCTTTTTCTCGATCAGAAATTCTATAAAAATTATTTTTAATTTACACAAGTACTAATTCATTCTTATTGGTATCGATTAGTGCGAGTGATTAAGTGAGATTTTCTATTATGCGTCCTCGCTCGCATGTTCAATAAGATAAATTAATAAATTAAAATAAAATATTTTTATATTTATTTAATCATGATTTATAATTTATTATTAAAAATAATTTTAATTTTTTTTAAAAAAAACATATATGGTTTTAAAGTAATAAAAATTTAAGAATAAAAATGATTATTTTACTTGAATGCTAAAATTATGAATACCTTGTATTGTACTTTAAATTGAAATGAGTTTAATCAGAATCTCATATGTAAAAACTTTTTGATACTTGACATATTTTAAAAATCATCTATTACTTGAGCATGATTACGAATGTTTTATGATGATATCAGAGTAATCTATTAATAATATATATATAATTCTTGGATATTATTAATGGATTAAAAACTGTTAATGAATCCTTCTTTTTACTTAATAATCTATCAAGTAAGATTTTTTTACGTTAATTATGAAGAACTGGATGTAATGGTTATCACATTTCAAGTCGAAATGGCTTAAATGATTTTTAGTTTAAAAAACTCATAAGGTTATTGATGACTTATAAGATGATGTGTAATATAGACAAAAAAAAAGAGAAAAAAAATTTATCAATAGATTAATACTCAAACAAAGGATACTTTGATAGGTAATTTGTGGAAGAACAATTCAATAAAGAAATAACAAATTATACTTTTATGACCTTAGACAAGGAGATAACTATTTTTTTTAAATCTCTTTATCGCATGAAGAATTATTTAAAACATTTTATAACTAACTAACTCATACGATGAATTTAAATAGATTAGTAGAAAATGTAAAAGAATCATATTTTACTTACTAATAAGTTTGATAAATTAAGAATTGGATGTAAGTCAATGTCTTATAAGCATCTCATCTTGAAGTGAAAAAGAAAACAAATTCTTAGAGCAAGTTATAGTTAAATTTCAAGTTGAAAATAAATTACTTAATATGATTCTTGCTAAATAAGACAGTTTATTTAGAAAAGAAAGAAAGGATTAATTTCACATACAATAGCACATATCATAAGACAATAAGCTTGTAAAATGATACATTATACGCTTATTCATCCCATAAAGTTAAATTTAACTCTTTGTGAAATATATGAATGTTATGCTTATGTTCACTCAACAGATAGATATAATATTTCTAAACTAGTTTATGTTGGACCATAAATGATTTAAAGTTAAAAGATAATAAATATAATTGAAGGATCCAAAATTATTAAATAAGTAACACACTCAAAATTTTCCTTTTTGCAAGCTTGTTCTGTAAGCATAAGCTGAGAGCACAAGATAATACATTGAAAATAAATATTTAAGGCATATAATCAAAGGTTTTCAAATATCATTAGCCAAGATGAAGTATGTATCACTTTGGATAAAAATAATTATTAGTATTGATATTATCTCCAACCTTATTAGAAGATATAGAATATTTAGACATGTAAGAACTAAGTTTTTTAGGTTCACTAGGATTCTTAGTGGTTGGAACTTCCAATTATCTCGATAGGAATTTGATATATGTATTTATATTTCCATTTAAACAAGCAAATATACCATGGTTACATGAAGGCATTGCATAGGTTACAAGTTCATTAAATACCGCTCGTACCGGTCCGAGAGGATATCGATATCTGAGAGCAATGCCAAACTTTGATGATACTTCAGTATTTTGGCTAGTATCGAATCGCTTCGATCCGATCTGAGGGTGTATCGATCGATACCAAGCGTCTCAACTTGTCAATAGTATCTGAGTCCCTGATTTCAAATTCTTGAGATGCCCTAACGTATGATCTAGCGTGATACCGTCGGTATGCCCTAGCATACCAACGGTATATATCGGTACGTATCATATCGAGTAAATCTCGAAACTTCGATACGTTACGAAATTTCTATCCTTGGTATCACCACAGTTGATATTATTTCCATAGTTCTATTGTAAAATTACCAAGAACAACAATACATGGTATCAATAGTACCCATATTCTGGGATTAAATTTTCCTAATTTACTTCATATTTTGAGATGTTGGTGAGGTGAGTTGAAGCAAGTATTTTCAAAGGTTTTTTTGACTTTTTAAGTGTAAAGTTTGCATGGTGAATAGCTTTTTCTGAATTGCTATAAATCGATTTATCTCTTTTTCTTACCTCCGCTTATTTACTTGCTTAAGTTAGATTTCATATGATTATTTTTTTAAATAAAAATTTTAAAATTTATTTTAATTTACATAAGCACTAATTTATGAGGATGCCATGTGAGCACGTTACGGTCACCTCCCGGTGACGGCTTTGAGGTGGTGATTGGATCTTAGCAAGTCTCGTGTACACGGTCTGGGTGGGCCTCAGCTGGACCGGCCCATCGTGGTGGCAGAATGTTATATTGCCGATTTTGCCCTCGAGAAACCCTACGCGGGACGGAGCTTCACCTCCTTGTCCCTCGCAGCACTCGCGACGCAGCACGCCACAAGCCGAAGGAGAAGAGAGGCGAGGGAGATGGTGTCGCTGAAGCTCCAGAAGCGGCTCGCCTCGAGCGTCGTCAAGTGCGGCAGGGGGAAGGTGTGGCTCGACCCCAATGAGGTCAACGAGATCTCCATGGCCAACTCCCGTAAGAAGCTCTCCTCCTCCCGCCTTGTGGCCGCCACTCTGCCTCGCTTGTCTCCGATTCGATCTTGCCCTCGGCTCAATTCGTCTTGTGACTATCGTTATCGTCACTTGCTGAATATTATCTTAATTTTCATTGTCTTTCGTTAAAAACATTGATTTGTCATCCGAAGCATGCTTCGATAGAAGGGAACAAGACAGCAGCTGCATTTACACAAGATGACATTTCATAATGTTTTGCCATTCTTCGGCTGTTAAATTGCTCCAAGAACATACACCCCAAGATGATTGAGCTGCCACACACACAAAAAAAAAAGATTGACAATCACATGTACCATGACATGTGCATGAAGGTGGAAAGGTAATGTTTTCAAGAACAAGAGGGTGCTGATGGAAAGTATTCATAAATCCAAAGCGGAAAGGGCAAGAGAGAAGACCTTGTCCGATCAGTTTGAAGCTAAACGAGCCAAGAGCAAGGCTAGCAGAGAAAGGAAGATTGCAAGGAGAGAGGAACGCCTAGCTCAGGTATGATCGAGTTTTTCTCGTGTGTTCCTTTGCTTATGAGTATCACATGCAGCCTATCAGAGTTGTTCTTGCTTCCTATGTTTGTCCTCTCAGTTATGTTTCTTTAATGGTTTCAAATTCTAAATGAGCTAAATTTTGGGGGCATCCTGCTTAATCCAGATCGCTGCTCTTCTTTCTATACGTCTTTGAGGTTAACTTAACTAAATTCAACTTTGTAGGGGCTTAGTGATGTATCTGTTTTCCTCTTTTTGGCTTTGTCAAAATTGTAGAAATATTTATTTGTCCGATGATATAAGCTGTAAATGATTATTTCAAAGGAAAATTTCATATGATGAAACTTTGTTTGTTTCTTTGGTTTCTATGGTTAAATTTTCTGAAAATTTGATCCTTTTTGGGAACTTGTTACTTGTTAGTTTGTGAGGGGGCAACCATTGACTCGGTTCACTGTTACCTCCAATTTTTTTATTGATAGGCATTTTAGAGGTCTCTGTTGTTGTTCCTAATGCATTGGTAATAAATAAATATGTAGTGTAACGTGTTCTTATAATTCCTTCATTCTGTTGGTTCTGTATGCAAACAGGGGCCCGGAGATCGCGTGGTTGCCACACCTGCTGCTTTAGCTGAGTAGGGATCCTTCTATGTAATTTTATTTAAAGCTCTCTTGGGCTTATATGCTCCTGAACCTGATGGTAATTACATTTATCATGCAGGGCCCCTAAGAAGGCTAAGAAGTAATGGAAAAGCTTTTGTTGCAGAATAGGTACAAGCTACTAATGGTTCCTCCCTCCCTTCTGTTCTGTTTTCAAAGCTTTCATTTCACTTCTTTTTGGTTCATTTCAAAATCCTTGTTTTGTTTTGAGTTGGATAATCATGCGTTCTAGTTTAAAGCAGTGTTTTTGGTTGCTTAATCTTTTCTAGTGTGGGATTTCTGCCTCCTTACATGAAGTTAGCCTATGTTTTTTAGATTTGCACACACATATTATTGGTGAAATTTTGATCATGCTAGCACCAATTCCCTGCTTTGTAGAACGAATGACATTGTTGTAGATTGGTAGAAAAACAATGCCTGACTCAGTTAGAGTTGTTTGTCTCTGGTTTTGGTGAACTCTTGTCATGAGGATATTGCCAAGAACTGGTCTACTCAAGCCACTAAACTGAATGACAAAAAGTGTCGCAAGTGTTATTAGCCAGTCTCCTTAGATTCGACCATCTTTATCTTGAGGCTATCGTGAGGTTGCGTGAGGTTGTTCGGACCGGGACATACCGACTCTGACACTCCCGTGCACCTCCAACCTCAAAATGTTCGACTCTCATATACGTCAGGCATAACACGATCTCCCAAGACCTTGTTGCTTGCCTTCCGTCTAATGGTTGTTCTTTCGAACCGTCTTTAGGGCCTCTCCCTGTTGGGCATTGCTCTCCGGGGAGTCGGTGCACCCTTGCGCCTCACAAAGCTTTGCCTTTAGCTAACTGATGGCTTGTGGAGTAGCCTACACCTTTCGCTTGACCAACTCTGCTAGGAGTTTATTAACCTCCTCATTTAAGTACATGATGGACTCGGAGTCATGGACCTGATCTATCGAGCCCATTAGATAGTGGTTGTGCCGTGCAAAAGCTAAGTTCTCAGTGGGAAAAAAAGAAGAAGAGAGAACCAACTTGAGACCGAAGGAAGAAAAGAACTTACAACCACTGCATGCTTCGTCTCGACGGCAGCATGTATACTACCTCTGTGGACGACAAGTGGATTAGGGCTCCCCGAAGGCTTAAAGATCCCACTACACCTCCAAGAGCCCCCGGGGCACCAGGTTGGATACTGACCTATTTTGTCATCAAGCCTCTACAAATCTCACTTAGGTCGTAATCTATATATTTGATATTTTGTGGTTATACTAAAATAGATGAAAGCTCAGACCAACCAAATTCTAATATGAGCCCAAAGTTGCAAATTCTAACTCAAGTTCACGGATCAATCGATACGTATTCTCAGCATCAAGTGATTGTTGTGGCATAAGTTATTCGGCGATCATCACATGCATGTAATCTTCCGTAAAGTAATCAGACCAACCAAAATTGCACAATGAGCCATGGAGTCGTAATCGTCCAAGTTTAGTTGAAACATTTTGGCTGTTCTCACCGGCCACTTTTTATCTATTGTAGTGGATTGTTATCGATTAAAGAAAAAAAAAAAGAATTGTTGAAGTGAGATGCAATACTGTCAGAGCAGAGCAAATGTGGAAGTGAGATGCAAAGCAATACTATGAGAGCAGAGCAAGCGTGAAAGTGAGTCGTAAATGTGGAAGTGAGATGCAAGGCAATCCTATGAGAGCAGAGCAAATGTGGAAGTGAGACGCAAACCAGTAGTATAAGAGCAGAGCAAATGTGGAGGTGAGATGCAAAGCAATACTATGAGAGCAGAGCAAGCGTGAAAGTGAGACGCAAAGCAATAGTATGAGAGCAGAGCAAATGTGGAAGTGAGATGCAATACAATTAGAGCAGAGCACTACTCGACCTATCAATACCTGAAGCACAAATATATGACTTCACTTGCAAATCGATGAAGAAGATGGACACATGGTTAGGGCTGCAACTTTGGACAGCCTTCGATCCTCATGTCAATATCGGGCGATTGTTTGAGCCTCTCGGGAATGAATGACAGCCTGGCGCAATCTCGTACAATCAGGTATCCAAGAGATGTGAGTTGTGCCAACCAATCCGGCAAAGCGATCAAATTGTTGCATCCCATGATCGTCAAATCAGAAAGCTGCTCGAGATGCATGAGACCCGGTGGTAAGCACCTCAGCTCTTCACACCCGCTTATCTCCAACTCTCTGACACCTTCAAGCTTCTGCCAACCTACGAATTCAGAGCTCAGCAACTTGTCATTGTTCAACCACAGTGATATTGTATACAAGTCTGTTGATGGTCGCACCTGCAATTCCTTGAATTTTGGACACTGCATTAGCATCAACCTTCGAAGCCGCGGAAACATGGCACCTTCACCTTTTGCCTTCACCCATCTCTCCAGCAGGGGCATTTCTGAGAATACGAGCGTTCGCAATGACTCAAATGTGCCACCGTCACCATAGAATGCATCATCCACTGCGCTAATTGATTCCATGCCACTTATCTCAACCGTCTCAAGCTCAGGTAGTCGTCCGAGCGGTGGTAGCCTTTCACATTTCCTGAGATTGACGAGCTTGATCTCCCTCAAATACTTTAAATATCCTTCTTTGCATGCCAACCAGCACGGGAGTTTCTTCCCCATATAAGAAACAATCTCTAATTTCTTCAAAGTTAAGTTGGGCCGAAGGTCTTCCAGCAGCATCTGCTCCTGCAACAATGCAACTTCCACATCCCACCACTCCCAACATAGCACCAGACATCGAAGAAATTTTTTATCCTCGAGCATTAAGGCTCGAGCATCCTCCGCGCTTCGGCAGTCCATCAAGTTTTTTCAGGCAAAGTTCTTTAAGATTTGCTAAACTCTGCAACTCTAGGATGACACTCGCAATACTATCGGTTGTAACAAGCACCGATAACTTTTGGAGGTTGGTCAATTGCCCTATTCCATGGGGCAATCGAGACAAGGACACACATTTGTCCACATTTAGCATTGTCAATTTTTTCATGTTGTCCAAACCATCAGGTAGTTTCACGAACCATTGACAGCCTTCGACGTCCAACTCTTGTAAATTTGTAAGGGCGGTGATCGACTCCGGAAGCATTCGAAGCTTCTGACAGTAAGCTAGTTTTAAAATCAGTAATTTCTTGAGTTTGTGGATCGATTCGGGCAGTTTTCGAAGTTCTTCACAATGAGCCAAATTTAACATCTTCAAATTTTGAAGGTCGGAGAGATGTTTAGGAAGTGCTTGAATTTCGGTGTAGGAAAGGTTGAGGTATCTCAGGCAAACCAACTTGGCAATCGTATGAGGTAACCGTTGGATCCTACAATGTGATAAATGTAACATCCGTAAATGTACCAGATTCGTAAACATGGCTGCTGGGATCTCTCTGATTTGACACTTTTCTCCTTCTTCAAATAACTCTTTGTCAGTTTGCAATATCAAAGTTCTGAGCCTCTTTGTGGCCCCTGTCGATGATAAGGCGGTTGGAAACTCCAACGTGGATGCATCACCGACAAGCAAGCATAGATGACAACATTGTTCCGGGATTCTTGTTGAATCTTGACCAATCATTGTCCTCAGATAGTAATCCGAGCCCAACGTTGCAAATTCTAACTCAAGTTCATAGATCAATCGATACATATTCTCGTCATCGAGTGATTGTTGTGGCATAAGGTCTTCAGCGATCATCATATGCATGTAATCTTCCTTTAAATAATAAGACCAATGTAAATTGCACAATGAGCCATAGAGTGCTATTCGTGCAAGTTTAGTTGAAAGATTTTGGAGGCTCATAAATTTAAAATGCTGATGGCGTCTAACATCTGAGTGAGAAGACAAAGCATCTGCTACTAGTTCCCACCGACTTACCTCGGTGTACCTGAATGTTGAGCCCAACGTCTTCGCCACCACGGGAGAGCCCTTCATCGTTTGGTATCGTTGCTCTGCAAATTGAAGTAGAAAATTGATGGAACAAGTGTTCGCTTTGTCCTGCTCTGATCCAATCAATGCCTCTCTCATCACCAATTTTATCCAAACCTCCTCTGCTAGCCCATCCAACCTGTAGTCTCTGCCCCCAAATATATCTCTAGGCCTCCAGTATTTGGTGGTGATGATCACTGCACTTCCGGTTCCACCCACACGCAGTAGGTTGTGCTTTAGTTCATCCCACTTGTCTTTCATCCCCTTTTCCCTATCACCAATGTATACGTCATTCAAGATGAGCAAGTACCTTCCTTGGCCCAGCCGTTCATTCACGAGTTGCCACATAGCTTGGAGTGATCGCAGATGGCCGCACGACTCTCCCGTGATGCATCTTGCAAATTCTCTCCCGATGCTTACTGGATCCAAAGACAAGTCCATGGAAACGTCCACCCAGATTCGATGCTGCAAGTGTTGGCGCACCCAGGGGTGGTGGTAAACCATCCGAGCCACCGTTGTCTTCCCCATCCACGACCATCTATCACGGATGACGATGACGAAGGGCTCACCGTTGCTAGATGATTGCTTCTGCTGAAGAATCTCTATTATATTATCTCTGTCCTCATCTCTTCCCACCACTTCCTCTCCTAGGACATGGGAGTAGTCTTCATCGCATGGATCCATGGCATCCATCGCTTCCTTCCGGAGGTCCAAGGCAGACCCCCGACGGACGAGCTCCTTCAACCTGCGCCCCATCTCCTTGAGCTCCTGCAGAATACAAAGACGAAAAGCCACTCGGATGCTGAGGCAGCAGCGCAACAAGGGGTTCGACGGTGCCGCTGCCCTCCCCGGCCACTCCAAGATCCGGTCGAGCAGGTTTCGGACGTCCGCAATGGCTGCACCCGCGTCGGCCATCCACACCTCCACGTCCGGCTGCCTCCCCGCCCGCATCGTCGCGTCCCGAATGGCTGCACCCTCATCCTCCATCCACATCTCCACGTCCGGCTGCGTCCCCGCCCGCATCGTCGCGTCCCGAATGACTGCATTGATGGCCCAAAGGTCAGCAATAATCTTCTCCAGACGATGGTGGATACCTAGCACTCGACATCGCTCCGTCATATCAGGCGACGGCAGCAAATCCAAGAGTATGTGCCGCAAGTCCACTGCCGCCATGCTTTCGCTCCGGCCTCCTGTTGTTTTGGTTGCGTGAGGTGGGAGGGGTGAGAGCGCTAGAGATGTACATTGTGATAGATGAGCATCTATACTTGGTTTATTGGATCACGATTCTTCCACTTTTATTATTATTATTATTATTATTATTATTATTATTATTATTATTATTATTATTATTATGGTTAGTGCATGACCACACCCATGCACACTCTTGGAATCAATGGTAGGCCTCCTCCACAATTCTTTTTATCCTAATCTTTGTCTCCAAGCATGGAATGAAATGCTAGCAGCTATAAAAGAGGTGGTTGGATGTTACTTTAGCCGACAAAAGTGCCAAATACAATCCATGTTGGAGAAGTTTTGGTTGTTCCTTGCCGTTCCTTTGGACTTTAATATTCCAATCTTCAAGGCCGTACCTCTCTTGCTCTCTCTTTCTTTTTTTCTTTTATTTATTTATACATTCTATATTATTTTAGAGTATGCATACTTGAAGTTTTTCCGACCAACACTTAATTCTTATTTTCACCTTTGTCCGAAATGATGCAACAATCAAAATGGCAATTCTAGAAAATATGACAATCACAGATTTGATTAAATTTCAAATGTCTAATCTATCAATTAATTATACTAAATTCATAATGCGTAGTCGATATTGGTTGTCAAAAAAAAAAAAAAATTTTGTGGATACTATTTTTATGCATGGGTAGAACCTAAATCAAACGAGGGTATGATTCAATCGTTCTTATAGTATCATTAAGAATCTTTTGACTTGTGATCTAAGCATCAAGATTGGAGTTAAGAAAAATTTATGCCGTCATCGTTAAAGTGCTTATAGTACTTTTTTTTATTAGATGTATGTGGCCACTGAAATGTCATTAAAGCATAACGATGAAATAATATCGGAATCATCAATGCACGCAGCCAATATTGTAAGCAAACTCATGAAACCCTTTTATCATGCTGAGAATATGAACCAATCCTATGCAAGGGAACAATATTCAACTTTTTTAGGTTTCCTTTATCGTATGTAAAATATAAAAAATCTAATGCAAAGAAGAATGTTAATAATAAAAACAATCTCTACAAATGCCATGTATAGTACCATGTACAATTTATAACCTTTTCTATATGACTTACTTTTTTTTTTTTGTTTGATGTCTTTATAAGTTGTATAGTCATTCAACACTAGACATATAGATGAACAACAATTATTGTTTTCCCTACAACTAGTTTTATATTCCTCTAGTTCCTTCGTGATACTAGCTAGAAACCCCTTGGAATACTCGTACTAGTTATTTTTCTTTTTCTTTTTATGTTATCTACTCATGATTTATTATTGTCATGGTGAAGATGTTTTCTTTCTCTTCAAACAATGAGATCATCCTCATTTCTCTATATGTTGTTGCATAGTTGCCTCTCAAACTCAACTCAAAAAAATATGCTTCTTAGAGGGCATAATTTGATTCCCTCTTTTTTATTTTATCTAATTATGATCTTCTTATATAGATTGATCAATCTCTATTATGATCATGTTCTTCAAAGTGTACATTTACACACATCGAGTACGATAAATCGATGCATTGAGACAATTATTCCTATGAGTTCTTGAGCTCAAGTTTAAAGTTCTTATTGTGAGAAATCTTATCTTATATAATAAAGGTTGTTCTTTGTAGAGAGAGGAGTAATCTAGTATAAGGTTTTAGGATAAGATTGTGAAGAGTTATTGACGTTGAAGAATGATCAATAGTCAAAATTGATGGTCTTGAGAAAAATAAAATTATTTTTCTCCCAAGCCTGATTCGGTTAGAGTTGTTTGTCTCTGGTTTTGGAGAACTCTTGTCCCAAGTGTTATTAGCCAGTCTCCTTAGATTCGACCATCTTTATCTTGAGGTTATTCCCACTGCTGATAGGCTTCTTTATCTTCGTTTTAGTGTTCAACTTGCTTGTCCTCTTTGTCTTACTAACCCTGAATCTATTGAGCACTTATTTTTTCCACTATCCTCTTTCCTCCCAAATCTAGGACCTTGGGGAAACTAATCTTAATCTTCCTCTTCTCTGTGGACAAATCTTGGGACATTCTTAAGTGGCTAAATGAGGGAACCCATTGAAAACTAGGAAAATTACTTGGAAAATGAGAAATGCTATGCTAGAACTGCTTTATCCATGGAGAACAAGCTTAGCGATGCTATTAATCTCAGATGGTAATAACAGTCACCTGTAGGATGATTTAAGCTTAATACTGCATAATTAGAGATCAACTTGGAAACTGTAGTCTGGCAAGCCAACACTGCATCTACCACACATCAGATGTGTAATATGAAGCACTTGCCGTCAAATTTAACGACCTTCAATCGATCATTTCCAGACACACCATAATTTTATCTATCCAAATAGACTTCTACAACCATGGAAGTATAGGTCATAATACCACTATGGACATCAAGAAGCCAATTGATATCATATATCATCAAGCAGTAAATTGGACCATTAAAATAGTTAGGATTCATAAATCTCAATCTTATTTGGGATGACTCGTTTCATATGAAGTTATCCTCCATTTTCTATAACGAACCTACCCAGGGTTGATAAAACACTTCAAAAGATATTTGTAGCAACAAGATAAATAAAAAAGAGGAAAAAATAATAATAATAATCTCAGAAACAAATCTGACTACCCTCGTCGAAAGCATGCTTCGATGGAAGGGAACAAGACAGCAGCTGCATTTACACAAGATGACATTTCATAATGTTTTGCCATTCTTCGGCTGTTAAATTGCTGCAAGAACATACACCCCAAGATGATTGAGCTACCACACAAAAAAAAAAAGTGTATCGCAGGAACTTTTAACTGAATTTACCGTTAAACAGACACTGGAAATGCGGTGCTCTGAAGTCGCAAATGTATAGATAGGAGTTTGGACATAAATGAGAAACAAAATGAACCTTCTAAATTTTGAAAATTAACCCAGGAAGCAGGATAGACTAGGATGCACATCGGTCAGTCTTCCTCTTCGCCCTCGTTCTCTGCAATGTTGAAGTACCGCAGCTCATAGACGCTGCGTTCTTTGTTAGAGGCAATGACCCGGAGCCAATCCCGCACATTATGTTTCTTCAGATACTTCTTTGTCAGGTACTTTAAGTACCTGGTAAAACATAGAATGTAAGCCAAATGATCTTGTAGAAAAGAACAGATGATTGTATACTGCCATACCAAGATTATTAGTTACAAGTGTGCCCCAACATCGGTAGCAGCAACATGTTGCAGTAAAATAGATGCAAGAGAAACAGTAGCAACAAAAGCATCAACCTCAACCAGCATGATAGGGTCACAAAATTTAACATTCAGAGAGGTTCGAAAAGGCTGGACATCTTACAGTGACATCTCAGATCCTTCAGCACTGAATACAAATGAAGAAATGCATTTCAGTCAGCCAAATACTGAAAAGTCAACTGAGAACCAAATATAAAGACTTCGAAATGGAACCAATCTGGGCTGTCTAACTTAAAAAGGTTCAAGTTTGCATTCTGAGTTCAGACCTGAATCTGATTGGGGCTACGACAGGTAGCTGGTTGCCTAGTTACAGTTCGGCGGTCATATTGAATTGAGTTCATTAAGGCCATTAATCAATTTTCTTTCAGCTGGAAGAATTCATCAAGTCATGTTGATGACCACCATAGTAAACATGAAGGCATGTGATCAAAACTAGATGAATACACATATAACCGATCGGCATGTACCTCAAGTTGCCACAAAAAAAAAAAAGAATTGTTGAAGTGACATGCAATACTGTCAGAGCAGAGCAAATGTGGAAGCGAGACGCACTAGTATCAGAGAGCAGAGCAAATGTGGAAGTGAGATGCAACACAATCAGAGCAGAGCACTACTCGACCTATCTACACCTAAAGCACAAATTTGACTTCACTTGCAAATCGATGAAGAAGATGGACACATGGTTAGGGCTGCAACTTTGGACAGCCTTCGATCGTCATGTCAATATAGGCCGATTGTTTGAGCCTCTCGGGAATGAATGACAGCCTGGCGCAATCTCGTACAACCAGGTATTCAAGACATGCGAGTTGTGCCAACCAATCCGGCAAAGCCATCAAATTATTGCATCGGTTAATCTGCAACCATTCAAGGGACTCGAGATGCTCGATACCCGGTGGTAAGCACCTCAGCTCTTCACACCCGCTTATCTCCAACTCTCTGACACCTTCATGCTTCTGCCAACCTACGAATTCAGAGCTCAGCAACTTGTCATTATTCAACCATACTGATATTGTATACAAGTCTGTTGATGGTCGCACCTGCAATTCCTTGAATTTTGGACACTGCATTAGCATCAACCTCCCAAGCCTCGGAAACATGGCACCTTCACGTTTTGCCTTCACCCATCTCTCCAGCAGGGGCATTTCTGAGAATATTAGTGACTTCAACCAAGGAAATACGTCACCGTCACCATCGCCATAGAATGCATCATCCACTGCAATAATCGAATCCATGCCACTTATCTCAACCGTCTCAAGCTCAGGTAGTTGTCCGAGCGGTGGTAGCCTTTCGCATTTCCTGAGATTGACGAGCTTGATCTCCGTCAAATACTTTAAATACCCTTCTTTGCATGCCAACCAGCTCGGGAGTTTCTTCCCCGTATAAGAAATAATTTCTAATTTCTTCAAAGTTAGGTTGGGCCGAAGGTCTTCCAGTATTTGCTCATGCAATAATGCTGCATTAGTAACTAGTGCAACTTCCACATCGCACCACTCCCAGCATAGCACCAAACATCGAAGAAATTGTTTATCCTTGAGCTTTAAGGCTCGAGCATCCTCCGCGCTTGGCAGTCCATCAAGTATTTTCAAACGAAGTTCTTTAAGATTTGCTAAACTCTGCAACTCTAGGATGACACTCGCAGTACTATCGGCCGTAACATGCACCGATAACTTTTGGAGGTTGGTCAATTGCCCTATTCCATGGGGCAATCGAGACAAGGACACACATTTGTCCACATTTAGCATTGTCAATTTTTTCATGTTGTCCAAACCATCAGGTAGTTTCACGAACCATTGACAGCCTTCGACGTCCAACTCTTGTAAATTTGTAAGGGCGGTGATCGACTCCGGAAGCATTCGAAGCTTCTGACAGTAAGCTAGTTTTAAAATCAGTAATTTCTTGAGTTTGTGGATCGATTCGGGTAGTTTTCGAAGTTCTTCACAATGAGCCAAATTTAAGATCTTCAAATTTTGAAGGTCGGAGAGATGTTTAGAAAGTGCTTGAATCTCGGTGTAGGAAAGGTTGAGGTATCTCAGGCTAACCAACTTGGCAATCGTATGAGGTAATCGTTGGATCCTACAATGTGATAAATGTAATATCCGTAAACGTACCAAATTCGTAAACATGGCTGCTGGGATCTCTCTGATTTGACACTTTTGACCCCTTCGAACCATCTCTTCCGTTGTTTGCAAAATTAAAGTTCTGAGCCTCTTTATGCCCCTTGCTGATAAGACGGTTGGAAACGTAGATGCATCATCATCAAAATCGACAAGCAAGCATAGATGGCAACATTGTTTCGGGATTCTTGTTGAATCTTGACCAATCCTTGTCGTCAAATAGTAATCCGAGCCCAACGTTGCAAATTCTAACTCAAGTTTACGGATCATTCGATATATCTTCTCAGCATCAAATGATTGTTGTGGCATAAGGTCTTCGGCGATCATCATATGCATGTAATCTTCCCTAAAATAATCAGACCAACTAAATTTGCACAACCAGCCATAGAGTCGTAATCGTGCAAGTTTAGTTGAAACATTTTGGAGACTCATTAATTCAAAATGCGGACGGTACGTAACATCCGAAGACAAAGCATCTACCACTTGTTGCCACCGACTTACCTCGGTGTACCTGAAGATTGAGCCCAACGTCTTTGCCAGTATGGGAGAGCCCTCGCTACTCGTGTATTGTTGCTTCGCAATTTGATTTGTACGAGTGTTCGCTTTGTCCTGCGCCGCTGGTCCAATGAATGCGTCTCTCAGGAACAATTTTATCCAACCATCCTCCGATAGGCGATCCAACCTGTAGTCTTCGCACCCAAATATATCTTTAATATTATCTATACTCCAACTAAGGATAGTGTGTTTGGTGGTGATGATCACTGTGCTTCCGATTCCACCCACATGCAACAGGCTGTGCTTCAGTTGATCCCACTTGTCTTTGAAGCTCCCTTTCCTATCATCATAGTATACGTCGTTCAAGATGAGCAAGTACCTTCCTTGGCCCAGCCGTTCATTCACAAGTAGCCAGATCGCTTGGTGTGATCGCAGATGGTCGCACGACTCTCCCGTGATGCGTCTTGCAAATTCTCTCCCGATGCTTACTGGATCCAAAAATAAGTCCATGGAAACGTCCACCCAGATTCGATGCTGGAAATGTTGGCGCACCCAGGGGTGGTGGTAAATCATCCGAGCCACCGTTGTCTTCCCCATGGATGACCATGATCCATACGACCCTTCATTACGGATGACAATGACAAAGGGCTCACCGTTGCTAGATGAGTGCTTGTGCTGAAGAATCTCTACAATATTATCTCTGTCCTCATCTCTTCCCACCACTTCCTCTCCTAGGACATGGGAGTACTCTTCAACGCATGGATCCATGGCATCCATCATTTCCTTCCGGAGGTCCAAGGCAGACCCCCGACGGACGAGCTCCTTCGACCTGAGCCCCATCTCCTTGAGCTCCTGCAGAATACAAAGACGAAAAGCCACTCGGATGCCGAGGCAGCAGCGCAACAAGGGGTTCGACGGTGCCGCTGCCCTCCCCGGCCACTCCAAGATCCGGTCGAGCAGGTTTCGGACGTCCGCGATGGCTGCACCCGCGTCCGCCATCCACGTCTCCACGTCCGGCTGCGTCCACGCCCGCATCGTCGCGTCCCGAATGACTGCATTGATGGCCCAAAGGTCAGGAATAATCTTCTCCAGACGATGGTGGATACCTAGCACTCGACATCGCTCCGTCACATCAGACGACGGCAGCAAATCCAAGAGTATGTGCCGCAAATCCACTCCCGCCATGCCTTCGCTCCGGCCGTTGATGTCTTGGGTGCGTGAGGTGGGAGGTGAGAGCGCAAGAGATGTAAATTGAGATTGATGAGCATCGAAACTTGGTTTATTGGATCACGATTCTTCTACTTTTCTTATTATTATTAATAATGATGTGACTACTCTTTAAAGTGTTATGCCACACCCAACGCACACTCTTGGAATCAATGGTAAGCCTCCTCTAAACAAAGCACTTTCCTCACACGCCATAATTCCTTTTCGTTACCGATCCTAACCTTCGTCCCCAAGCATGGAATGGAATGCTTGCAGCTATAAAAGAGGTGGTTGGATGTTACTTTAGCCGACAAAAGTGCCGAACACAATCCATGTTAGAGAAGTTTTGGTTGTTCCTTGCAGTTCCTTTGGGACTTTGATGTTCCAATCTTCAAGGTCGTGCCTCTCTTGCTCTCTTTTTTCTTTTTTTCTTTTATTTATTTATACGTTCTATATTATTTTAGAGTATGCATACTTGAAGTTTTTCCAACCAACACTTAATTCTTATTTTCACCTTTGTCCGAAATGATGCAACAATCAAAATGGCAATTATAGAAAATATGACAATCACGGATTTGATTAAATTTCAAATGTCTAATCTACCAATAAATTATACTAAATTCATAATGCGTAGTCGATATTGGTTGTCATTTTTTTTTGTGGATATTATTTTTATGCATGGGTAGAACCTAAATAAAACGAGCATATGATTCGATCATTCTTATAGTGTCATTAAGAATCTTTTGACTTGTGATCTAAGCATCAAGATTTGAGTTAAGAAAAGTTTATGCCATCATCATTAAAGTGTAACATCATGAAAGTGCTTATAGTACTTTTTTTTATTAAAGCATAATGATGAAATAATATCAGAATCATCAATGCACGCAACCAAACTCATGAAACCCTTTTGTCATGCTGAGAATATGAACCAATCCTATGCAAGGGAACAATATTCAACTTTTTTAGGTTTCCTTTATCGTATGTAAAATAAAAAAAATCTAATGCAAATAAGAATGTTAATAATAAAAACAATCTCTACAAATGCCATGTATCTTACCATGTACAATTTATAACCTTTTCTATATGACTTTTTTTTTTTTTGATGTCTTTATAAGTTGTATAGTCATTCAACACTAGACCTATGGATGAACAACAATTATTGGTTTCCCTACAACTAGTTTTATATTCCTCTAGTTCCTTCGTGATACTAGAGACCCCTTGGAATACTCGTACTAGTTATTTTTCTTTTTCTTTTTATGTTATCTACTCATGATTTATTATTGTCATGGTGAAGTTGTTTTCTTTCTCTTCAAACAATGAGATCATCCTCATTTCTCTATATGTTGTTGCTTAGTTGCCTCTTATACTCAACTAAAAAAAAATATGTTTCTTAGAGGGCATAATTTGATTCCCTCTTTTTTATTTTATCTAATTATGATCTTATATATAGATTGATCAATCTCTATTATGATCATGTTCTTCAAAGTGTGCATTTACACACATCGATTGTATCGTAAGCTTAGATTGACATAAGATAAAAATACTTCATACAATTTTAGAAATTTTCATGATGAATATATATCATGTCCATTTCAATCACTTTATGCAATTCAAATGTATATATTGATGAATCTCTATCAGATTCATTACACTGGTTCCGTAGTAGTATTACTTAAAATCAATGATAATATCGATACTATTCATATTTTAGGATATTTTTCTTAATTTATTTTGTGTTTTGAGGTGTTTGGGCCTCTATATCATAAAGCTGATGCATTGAGACAAGTATTCCTATGAGTTCTTGAGCTCAAGTTTAAAGTTCATATTGTGAGAAATCTTATCTTATAATAAGGGTTGTTCTTTGTAGAGAGAGAGAGAGAGAGAGAGAGAGAGAGAGAGAGAGGAGTAATCTAGTGTGAGGTTTTTAAGTCTTGAGAAGGATAAGATTATAAAAAATTATCGCTTTTCACCTATTGGAAGAAGTTGATGGCCTTGAGAAAAATAAAATTAATATTGAACTTAAGTTGGGATGATCAAATTATTATAAATCGATTTGTCTATATTTACATCTTGTGATTATTTGATTGATTACATTAGATTTCATATAATTACTTCTTTTCTAGATCGAAATTCTATAAAAATTATTTTAATTCACACAAGTACTAATTCATTCTTATTAGTATCGATCAAGGTAAGAGCAATTAAGTGAGATTTTCTATTATGCATCCTCGCATGTTCAATAAGATAAATTAATAAATTAGAATAAGATATTTTTATATTTACTTAATCATGATTTATAATTTATTATTAAAAATAATTATTAATTTTTTTAAAAAATCATATATGGTTTTAAAGTAATAAAAATTTAAGAATAAAAATGATTATTTTACTTGAATGCTAAAATTATGAATACCTTGTATTGTACTTTAAATTGAAATGAGTTTAATCAGAATCTCATATGTAAAAAACTTTTTGATACTTGACATATTTTAAAAATCATCTATTACTTGAGCATGATTACGAATGTTTTATGATGATATCAGAGTAATCTATTAATAATATATATATATATAATTCTTGGATATTATTAATGGATTAAAAACTCTTAATGAATCCTTCTTTTTACTTAATAATCTGTCAAGTAAGATTTTTTTACGTTAATTATGAAGAACTGGATGTAATGGTTATCACATTTCAAGTCGAAATGGCTTAAATGATTTTTAGTTTAAAAAACTCATAAGGTTATTGATGACTTATACGATGCTGTGTAATATAGACAAAAAAAAAGAGAAAAAAACTTATCAATAGATTAATACTCAAACAAAGAATATTGGTAGGTAATTTGTGGAAGAACAATTCAATAAAGAAATAACAAATTATACTCTTATGACCTTTGACAAGGAGATAACTATTTTTTTTTAAATCTCTTTATCACATGAAGAATTATTTAAAACATTTTATAACTAACTCATACGATGAATTTAAATAGATTAGTAGAAAATACAAAAAGAATCATGTTTTACTTACTAATAAGTTTGATAAATTAAGAATTGGATATAACAAATGTAAGTCATTGTCTTATAAGCATCTCATCTTGAAGTGAAAAAGAAAACAAGTTCTTAGAGCAGGTTATAGTTAAATTTCAAGTTGAAAATAAATTACTTAATATGATTCTCGCTAAATAAGACAGTTTATTTAGAAAAGAAATAAAGGATTAATTTCACATACAATAGCACATATCATAAGACAATAAGCTTGTAAAATGATACATTATACGCTTATACATCCCATAAAGTTAAATTTAACTCTTTGTGAAATATATGAATGTTATGCTTATGTTCACTCAAGAGATAGATATAATATTTCTAAACTAGTTTATGTTGCACCGTAAATGATTTAAAATTAAAAGATAATAAATATAATTCTAATATCGAAGGATCCAAAATTATTAAATAAGTAACACACTCAAAATTTTCCTTTTTGCAAGCTTCTTCTCTAAGCATAAGCTAAGAGCACAAGATAATACCTTGAAAATAAATATTTAAGGTATATAATCGAAGATTTTCAAATATCATTAGCCAAGATGAAGTATGTATCACTTTGGATAAAAATAATTATTAGCATTGATATTGTTATGTAAGAACTAAGTTTTTTAGGTTCCTTAGGAATCCTTAGTGGTTGAAACTTCCAATTATCTTGGTAGGAATTTGATATATGTTTTTCCATCTCCATTTCAACAAGCAAATATAGTATGGTTACATGAAGGCGTTGCATAGGTGATAAATATTGTTCGTATCAGTTCAAGAGGATATCGGTACGCGGACCGCCTGTTACTGGACAATATGAGTATTTTGGCTAGTATCGGGGCACACCGATTGGTATCGAAGTGTATCGATCAATACCGAGACATATCGATTAGTACCATCCCAAATTTTAACTCTTACCAAGATGCCTTAACATACGACCTAGCGTGATATCGTCGATATGCCCTAGCGTACCAACGATACATATGGTTCATTTCGATTTTGTTTTGAGTTGGATAATCATGTGTTCTAGTTTAAATGTTTTTGGTTGCTTAATATCGAGCAAATCTCAAAAGTTCGATACGTTATAAAATTTCTATTCTTGGTATCATCACATTTGATGTCATTTTCATAGTTCTATTGTAAAATTACCAAGAACAACAATATATGGTATCAATAGTACCCATATTCTGGAATATTTTTTCCTAATTTACTTCATATTTTGAGATGTTGGTGAGGTGAGTTGAAGCAAGTATTTTCAAAGGTTTTTTGACCTTTTAAGTGTAAAGTTTGCATGGTGAATAGCTTTTTCTGAATTGCTATAAATCGATTTATCTCTTTTTCTTACTTCTGCTTATTTACTTGCTTAAGTTAGATTTCATATGATTATTTTTTTAAATAAAAATTTTAAAATTTATTTTAATTTACATAAGCACTAATTTATGAAGATGCCATGTAAGCACGTTACGGTCACCTCCCGGTGACGGGTTTGAGGTGGTGATTGGATCTTAGCAAGTCTCGTGTACACGGTCTGGGTGGGCCTCAGCTGGACTGGCCCATCGTGGTGGCAGAATGTTATATTGCCGATTTTGCCCTCGAGAAACCCTACGCGGGACAGAGCTTCACCTCCTTGTCCCTCGCAGCACTCGCGACGCAGCACGCCACAGGCCGAAGGAGAAGAGAGGCGAGGGAGGTGGTGTCGCTGAAGCTCCAGAAGCGGCTCGCCTCGAGCGTCGTCAAGTGCGGCAGGGGGAAGGTGTGGCTCGACCCCAACGAGGTCAACGAGATCTCCATGGCCAACTCCCGTAAGAAGCTCTCCTCCTCCCGCCTTGTGGCCGCCACTCTGCCTCGCTTGTCTCCGATTCGATCTTGCCCTCTGCTCAATTCGTCTTGTGACCATCGTTATCGTCACTTGCTGAATATTATCTTAATTTTCATTGTCTTTCGTTAAAAACATTGATTTGTCATCCGAAGCATGCTCCAATAACATACACACCAAGATGATTGAGCTGCCACACACAAAAAAAAAAAAAAGTGTATCGCAGGAACTTTTAACTGAATTACCGTTAAACAGACACTAGGAATGAAGTCCTCTGAAGTCGAAAATGTATAGATAGGAGTTTGGACATAAATGAGAAACAAAATGAACCTTCTAAATTTTGAAAATTAACCCAGGAAGCAGGATAGACTAGGATGCACAGCAGTCAGTCTTCCTCGTCGCCCTCGTTCTCTGCAATGTTGAAGTACCGCAGCTCATAGACGCTGCGTTCTTTGTTAGAAGCAATGACCCGGAGCCAATCCCGCACATTATGTTTCTTCAGATACTTCTTTGTCAGATACTTTAAGTACCTGGAAAAACATAGAATGTAAGCCAAATGATCTTGTAGAAAAGAACAACAGATAATCGTATACTGCCATACCAAGATTATTAGTTACAAGTGTGCCCCAACATCGGTAGCAGCAACATGTTGCAGTAAAATAGATGCGAGAGAAACAGTAGCAGCAAAAATATCAACCTCAACCAGCATGAAAGGGTCACAAAATTGAACATTCAGAGAGGTTCGAAAAGGCTGGACATCTTACGACGACATCTCAGATCCTTCAACACTGAATACAAATGAAGAAATGCAATTTCAGTCAGCAAAATACTGAAAAGTCAACTGAGAACCAAAAATAAAGACTTTGAAATGGAACCAATCTGGGCTGTCTAACTTAAAAGGTTCAAGTTTGTATTCTGAGTTACAGTTCCGCGGTCAAGGTCGCATCGAATTGAGTTCATTAAGGCCATTAATCAATTTTCTTTCAGCTGGAAGAATTCATCAAGTCATGTTGATGACCACCATAGTAAACATGTGATCAAAACTAGATGAATGCACATATAACCGATCGGCATGTACGTCAAGTTGCCGCAAAATCATCAGGACAATAATTTCAATTTCATATGGCAATATGACAGTATCACTTCACAGAACGTTTTACCATTGCTAATTGTGATTAAAGATATTTACAGACAACATTTTATTTGAAACAAAAATCACAGCTCTTGGAATGGAACCAAAGCAATATTCAGAAAAAAACCTAAAGCAAAAAAAAAAAGAAAAGAGAAAAAGAACGTAGACACATTCAACAAATGGGTAGCATTTACAAATACCTTAGGAAAAATATTTCTATGCCATAAAGCACCTGAAACTAGTAAACAAGAAAAATCCAAAATATTTGACTTAATATGAACTTAATAAAATTAAATCCGAAACGATTTTTCTTGTGTTGCCTGTGGTGTTTCTAGCTTCAAAGTTTAAGCCCTTATTTATAGGGAGGTAGCAGATTAAAAAATAGAGATGAGGGATTATAGGACTTGCCAAACCAACAATTTAGATGACGTAAGTCCATCATTTCGCATGGTAGTTATGTAGCCGCGTCCAGCGTTATGATGGAAAGGGGAGTAGGAAGATTGATTTGTATACTGCAATTTTATTGGGTTGGGGTTAGTAAGTTGATAACAGTCTTGCAATCTTGGAAACGGCAAATTACGTTCGTACTTTGGTTGTCCAGAGGCAAGCTTTGGTTGTCCGGAGGCAAGCAGAGATGGCTGTGTTTTGTTGGCTTTCGAAACAAAAGGCCTCTACCATTCGACGCAGTAGTAGTGGATTGTTATCGATTAAAAAAACAAAAAGAATTGTTGAAGTGAGATGCAATACTATGAGAGCAGAGCAAATGTGGAAGCGAGATGCAGTACAATGAGAGCAGAGCAAACGTGGAAGCGAGATGCAATACTATGAGAGCAGAGCAAATGTGGAAATGAGATGCAAGGCAATACTATGAGAGCAGAGCAAATGTGAAAGCGACACGCAAACCAGTAGTATAAGAGCAGAGCAAATGTGGAGGTGAGATGCAAAGCAATACTATGAGAGCAGAGCAATACCTGAAGCACAAAGATGACTTCACTTGGGTGAACACACACACACACACACACACACTTGCAAATCGATGAAGAAGCTGGACATATGGTTAGGGCTGCAACTTTGGACAGCCTTCGATGGTCATGTAAATATAGGGCGATTGTTTGAGCCTCTCGGGAATGAATGACAGCCTGGCGCAATCTCGTACAATCAGGTTAATAGGAATTCTGTGTCCTTCCCTCGGATCAAGACTCGTGAGTTCCGCCAACCAATCCGGCAAAGAGATCAAATTGTTGCATCCGCCTATCTCAAACTCTTGCACACCTTCAAGGTTCTGCCAACATACAAATTCAGAGCTCAGCAACTTGTCATTATTCAACCATACTGATAATATATACAAGTCTGTTGATGGTCGCACATTCCATTCCTTAAATTTTGGACACTGGATTAGAATCAACCTTTGGAGCTCCGGGAACATGGCACCTTCACCTTTTGCCTTCACCCATCTCTCCAGCAGGGGCATTTCTGAGAATATGAGTGTTTCCAACGAAGGAAATACGTCACCGTCACCATCACCATCACCATAGAATGCATCATCCACTGCGCTAATCGAATCCATGCCACTTATCTCAACCGTCTCAAGCCCACGTAGTCGTCCGAGCGGTGGTAGCCTTTCGCATTTCCTGAGAGTGACGAGCTTGATCTCCGTCAAATACTTTAAATACCCTTCTTTGCATGCCAACCAGCTCGGGAGTTTCTTCCCCATGTAAGAAACAATCTCTAATTTCTTCAAAGTTAAGTTGGGCCGAAGGTCTTCCAGCATCATCTGCTCCTGCAACAACGCAACTTCCACATCCCACCACTCCCAACATAGCACCAGACATCGAAGAAATTGTTTATCCTCGAGCTTTAAGGCTCGAGCATCCTCCGCGCTCGGCAGTCCATCAAGTTTTTTCAGACGAAGTTCTTTAAGATTTGCTAAACCCCGCAACTCTAGGATGACACTCGCAATGCTATCGACCGTAACATGCACCGATAACTTTTGGAGGTTGGTCAATCGCCCTATTCCAGGGGGCAATCGAGACAAGGACACACATTTGTCCACGTTTAGCATTGTCAATTTTTTCATGTTGTCCAAACCATCAGGTAGTTTCACGAACCATTGACAACCTTCGACGTCTAACTCTTGTAAATTTATAAGGGCGGTGATCGACTCCGGAAGCATTCGAAGCTTCTGACAGTAAGCTAGTTTTAAAATCAGTAATTTCTTGAGTTTGTGGATCGATTCGGGTAGTTTTCGAAGTTCTTCACAATGAGCCAAATTTAAGATCTTCAAATTTTGAAGATCGGAAAGATGTTTAGGAAGTGCCTGGACATCGGTGTAGGAAAGGTTGAGGTATCTCAGGCAAACCAACTTGGCAATCGTATGAGGTAACCGTTGGATCCTACAATGTGACAAATGTAATATCCGTAAATGTACCAAATTAGTAAACATGGCTGTTGGGATCTCTCTGATTTGACACTTTTGACCCCTTCGAACCATCTCTTCCTCCGTTTGCAAAATCAAAGTTCTGAGCCTCTTTGTGGCCCCTGCTGCTGATAAGACGGTTGGAAACTCCAACGTGGATGCATCATCGACAAGCAAGCATAGATGGCAACATTGTTCCGAGATTCTTGTCCAATCTTGACCAATCCTTGTCCTCAGATAGTAATCCGAGCCCAACATTACAAATTCTAACTCAAGTTCACGGATCAATGGATATATCTTCTCAACATCAAATGATTGTTGTGGCATAAGGTCTTCAGCGATCATCATATGTATGTAATCTTCCGTAAAGTAATCATACCAACCAAATTTGCACAACGAGCCATACAGTCGTAATCGTGCAGGTTTAGTTGAAAGATTTTGGAGGCTCATAAATTTAAAACACTGATGGCTTGTAACATATGAGTGAGAAGACAAAGCATCTGCTGCTGCTTCTTGCCATCGACTCACCTCGGTGTACCTGAACATTGAGCCCAACGTCTTTGCCAGCACGGGACAGCCATTAATTGTGGTGCCCTTAAGTGTTTGGTATTGTTGCTCTGCAAATTGAAGTAGAAAATTGATGGAACAAGTGTTCGCTTTGTCCTGCTCTGATCCAATCAATGCCTCTCTCATCACCAATTTTATCCAACCCTCCTCTGATAGCCCATCCAACCTGTGGTCTCTGCCCCCAAATGCATCTCTAGGCCTCCTACAATCGGTGGTGATGATCACTGCACTTCCGGTTCCACCCACACGCAGTAGGTTGTGCTTCAGTCGATCCCACTTGTCTTTCATCCCCTCTTCCCCATCATCATCATCATCATCAATGTATACGTCATTCAAGATGAGCAAGTACCTTCCTTGGCCCAGCCGTTCATTCACAAGTAGCCAGATGGCTTGGTGTGATTGCAGATGGTCGCACGACTCTCCCGTGATGCAACTTGCAAATTCTCTCCCGATGCTTACTGGATCCAAATATAAGTCCACGGAAACGTCCACCCAGATTCGATGCTGGAAATGTTGGCGCACCCAGGGGTGGTGGTAAATCATCCGAGCCACCGTTGTCTTCCCCGTGGATGACCATGATAGAAACGACCAACTATCACGGATGACAATGACGAAGGGCTCACCGTTGCTGGATGATTGATTCTGCTGAAGAATCTCTACGATTTTATCTCTGTCCTCATCTCTTCCCACCACCTCGTCTCCTAGGACATGGGAGTACTCTTCATCGCATGGATCCATGGCATCCATCATCTCCTTCCGGAGGTCCAAGGCAGACCCCCTAAGGTCGAGCTCCTTCAGCCTGAGCCCCATCTCCTTGAGCTCCTGCAGGATACAAAGACGAAAAGCCACTCGGATGCCGAGGCAGCAGCGCAACAAGGGGTTCGACGGTGCCGCTGCCCTCCCCGGCCACTCCAAGATCCGGTCGAGCAGGTTTCGGACGTCCGCGATGGCTGCACCCGCGTCCGCCATCCACGTCTCCACGTCCGGCTGCGTCCCCGCCCGCATCGTCGCGTCCCGAATGGCTGCACCCTCATCCTCCATCCACATCTCCACGTCCGGCTGCGTCCCCGCCCGCATCGCCGCGTCCCGAATGACTGCATTGATGGCCCAAAGGTCAGCAATAATCTTCTCCAGATGATGGTGGATACCTAGCACTCGACATCGTTCCGTCATATCAGGCGACGGCAGCAAATCCAAGAGTATGTGCCGCAAATCCACTGCCGCCATGCTTTCGCTCCGGCCTCCTGTTGTTTTGGTTGCGTGAGGTGTGGTTGGGGGGGGGGGTGGATGTACATTGTGATAGATGAGCATCTATACTTAGTTTATTGGATCACGATTTATTATTATTATTATTATTATTATTATTATTATTATTATTATTATTATTATTAATGTTGTGGTTAGCGTATGCCACCCACACCACACCACACCCCTGCACACTCTTGGAATCAATGGTAAGCCTCCTCTAAATAAAGCACTTTCCTTGCACTCCATAATTCTTTTTATCCTAATCTTTGTCTCCAAGCATGGAATGAAATGCTAGCAGCTATAAAAAGAGGTGGTTGGATGTTACTTTAGCCGACAAAAGTGCCAAATACAATCCATGTTAGAGAAGTTTTGATTGTTCCTTACCGTTCCTTTGGACTTTAATATTCCAATCTTCAAGGCCGTGCCTCTCTTGCTCTCTCTTTTCTTTTTTCTTTTATTTATTTATATGTTCTATGTTATTTTAGAGTATGCATACTTGAAGTTTTTCCGGCCAACACTTAATTCTTATTTTCACCTTTGTCCGAAATGATGCAACAATCAAAATGGCAATTATAGAAAATATGACAATCACGGATTTGATTAAATTTCAAATGTCTAATCTATCAATTAATTATCCTAAATTCATAATGCGTAGTCGATATTGGTTGTCAAATTTTTTATGTGGATACTTTTTTTATGCATGGGTAGAACCTAAATCAAACGAGGATATGATTCGATCATTCTTGTAGTATCATTAAGAATCTTTTGACTTGTGATCTAAGCATCAAGATTGAAGTTAAGAAAAGTTTATGCCATCATCATTAAAGTGTAACATCATTAAAGTGCTTATAGTACTTTTTTTTATTAAAGCATAATGATGAAATAATATCAGAATCATCAATGCACGCAACCAATATCTTAAGCAAACTCATGAAACCCTTTTGTCATGCTGAGAATATGAACCAATCCTATGCAAGGGAACAATATTCAACTTTTTTAGGTTTCCTTTATCGTATGTAAAATATAAAAAAAATCTAATGCAAAGAAGAATGTTAATAATAAAAACAATCTCTACAAATGCCATGTATCTTACCATGTACAATTTATAACCTTTTCTATATGACTAACTTTTTTTTTTTTTTGATGTCTTTATAAGTTGTATAGGCATTCAACACTAGACCTATGGATGAACAACAATTATTGTTTTCCCTACAGCTAATTTTGTATTCCTCTAGTTCCTTCATGATACTAGAAACTTACTAGCTTTTTTTCTTTTTAGTTTTATGTTATCTACTCATGATTTATTATTGTGATGGTGAAGATGTTTTCTTTCTCTTCAAACAATGAGATCATCCTCATTTCTCTATATGTTGTTGCTTAGTTGCCTCTTATACTCAACTCAAAAATTTAAAATTTATTTTTCTTACCTCCGCTTATTTACTTACTTAAGTTAGATTTCATATGATTATTTTTTTTAATAAAAATTTAAAATTTATTTTAATTTACACAAGCACTAATTTATGAGGATGCCATGTAAGCACGTTACGGTCACCTTCCGGTGACGGCTTTGAGGTGGGTGATTGGATCTTAGCAAGTCTCATGTACACGGTCTGGGTGGGCCTCAGCTGGCCCGGCCCATCGTGGTGGCAGAATGTTGTATTGCCGATTTTGCCCTCGAGAAACCCTACGCGGGACGGAGCTTCACCTCCTTGTCCCTCGCAGCACTCGCGACGCAGCACGCCACAAGCCGAAGGGGAAGCGAGGCGAGGGAGATGGTGTCGCTGAAGCTCCAGAAGCGGCTCGCCTCGAGGGTCCTCAAGTGCGGCAGGGGGAAGGTGTGGCTCGACCCCAACGAGGTCAACGAGATCTCCATGGCCAACTCCCGTAAGAAGCTCTCCTCCTCCCGCCTTGTGGCCGCCACTCTCCCTCGCTTGTCTCCGATTCGATCTTGTCCTCTGCTCAATTCGTCTCGTTGTTTGGATCCGAGATGAGCTTCGGGATTCTAATCGGAGAGGATCTTGACCTTCTCCTTGTGCTTGTTCCGAATCGATAATGTGAAGTAACAATTTTCGTGAAACATGTGAATCTTTGTCGGCGATTTACTGTCGTTATCGTCACTTGCTGAATATTGTCTTAATTTTCATTGTCTTTCGTGAAAAAACATTGATTTCTCATCTGCAGGTGCTCGTTGGAAGTCTGCTTTAGCTAAGTCATCAAGTTTCGACTTGAAATGCGCTGTTTGGGAAGAATAATCGAATTTAATTTGATCATCGGATTTCTCATGGGGCACGCATGGACGCTTGTTGTTCGATGATCCCACTAGATGTTATTGACGAAACTAATCTCCACAGGTAGGGTTCTTGATTTTTATCCTTCCATTCATGTTCCTTTCCTCTTTTTTTTTCCCTTGACGTCTCAATCTTGTCAGATGTCGTAGCTTGACATGATTTATGTTGGATACATGCAAGCCCCAGAAATGTGATCTTTGGTCTATCTTCGTGGTGCTGCCATGAGTTGCTTCGGATGCAGTTGATTTTGGTCATCGAATCCAGTGCTACTCGTTTGCCAGTTCCAACTCCATTTTCAAAACTTTTTTTTGCTGGCAGCTTTAGGAAAAGTTGGTAGGCAATAGCTGTGACGAGCTCTTTCACTGAGGGCTTTTGAGAACCAGACATCTTGGGTGTTTGATACTCTTTCGATGAATCCGAAAGATGATTTGATGTGCCTTTGCTGTGATTTCATTAGCATGGTGGACCGGGAACAGATAGTGAGAGGACTGATATGAGGAACTTGATAGCACTTGGAGAACAACGAACCTAGACAGAGAAGAGGGTTGAGGCCCTTGGTCAGAGAACTTTTATCATTAAATACCCATAAAATTTGAGTAAATCTTTTTATTGGGTACTAAGGTTATCGATATAGGGATTTGATAGTTCTTGGAGACCAAAGGAAGGAGAAGGAGAAGAGGATTCAGGCCTTTGGTGGAAACACTATTTCATCTCAAAATAACCGACGTTGAACGGATCATCTCCCGAGACTAACCTTGTTGTAATTCGTCTTATTTAGGAAGCTTTTAGCTGACTAGATTCCTGTCCCATATCTATTATTTTTAGATGAACTTGGGTCCTTGTGGAACATTGTGCGGTGGAGTGCTACACCCAGCTGAACCTGCTCTTTTTATATTAGTTGTTGGATATAGGATATCAGCCAAAATCAACAAAGACATATAAATAAATCAACATTTTCATTGTGTTGATATGACTTGATCCGTATCTACTTACATTGTAACACACATCTTGGTTGACTAAGGAGGAGAATATGACGACAAAAGGTTAGGGATGTGAAAGACAACTGGCAAGAGAACAGTCCAAATAGGGGGATGGAGAGTTAGTGTTTTGTAGGCGGTAGCACAGAATATGTATGTGCCATCACAGAAACAGGGAAGACTATTAAATTGGATAATAGCCATTGCCATTCTTGCCATGCCTCTGTTACTGCCTTTTCTCCCTGCCCTAAAACCATTGATTTGGGTGTGGAGAAATAAAGTTGGTGCTCTAACAGCCTTATGCTTATGCGTTTCATTGTATCGTCTGTTATACAAAAAAATGGTCCAAACAAGTCATGGTCACTGATGATGGATTACGATGGTTTTGCAATGCAGGCCAAACATTAGAAAGCTTGTGAAGAATGGTTTTATTATCAGGAAGCCCACCAAGATTCACTCGTGGTCCCGTGCAAGGAGGGCACTGGAGGCAAAGAGAAAAGGGCGTCATTCTGGATACGGTATCAATGTTTATTCTAGTCCATCTTGATTTGACTTTCTTTTTATGCATCTTTCTCATTTTACAGGGAAGCGCAGGGGCATAAGAGAAGCTAGGCTCCCAACTAAGGTACTTTGGATGCGTAGGATGGTAATGTTTTCAAGAACAAGAGGGTGCTGATGGAAAGTATTCATAAATCCAAAGCGGAAAGGGCAAGAGAGAAGACCTTGTCCGATCAGTTTGAAGCTAAACGAGCCAAAAGCAAGGCTAGCAGAGAAAGGAAGATTGCAAGGAGAGAGGAACGCCTAGCTCATGTATGATCGAGTTTTTCTCGTGTGTTCCTTTGCTTATCATGTCACATGCAGCCTATTAGAGTTGTTCTTGCTTACTATGTTTGTCCTCTCAGTTATGTTTCTTTAATGGTTTCAAATTCTAAATGAGCTAAATTTTGGGGGCATCCTGCTTAATCCAGACCGCTGCTCTTCTTTCTGTACGTCTTTGAGGTTAACTTAACTAAATTCAACTTTGTAGGGGCTTAGTGATGTATCTGTTTTCCTCTTTTTGGCTTTGTCAAAATTGTAGAAATATTTATTTGTCCGATGATATAAGCTGTAAATGATTATTTCAAAGGAAAATTTCATATGATGAAACTTTGTTTGTTTCTTTGGTTTCTATGGTTAAATTTTCTGAAAATTTGATCCTTTTTGGGAACTTGTTACTTGTTAGTTTGTGAGGGGGCAACCATTGATTCGGTTCACTGTTATCTCCAATTTTTTTATTGATAGGCATTTTAGAGGTCCCTGTTGTTGTTTCTAACCAGACTGCCAAACCAAGATTGGTAGCAGCAACATATTGCAGTAAAATAGATGCAAGAGAAACAGTAGCAACAAAAGTATAAACCTCAACCAGCATGATAGGGTCACAAAATTGAACATTCAGAGAGGTTCATAAAGGTTGTCCTTTGCTGCGATGTTCATCTCCTAATTTTGCAGTCATCGTTAGCCCCTATATATAATTAGGTTTAGGTTAGGTTAGGTTAGGGTTAACAAGAGGAGGGCTATGGGCTGCTAAACTCCATATGGACTGAACTGTGCTCTCAGCCCAACAGTGGAGAGCCACATCTGCACAATAGGACGAGTTCGAATCCTCTGAGAGCAGAGCAAATGTGGAAGTGAGATGCAAAGCAATACTATGAGAGCAGAGCAAATACCTGAAGCACAAAGATGACTTCACTTGGGTGAACACACACACACACACTTGCCAATCGATGAAGAAGATGGACATATGGTTAGGGCTGCAACTTTGGACAGCCTTCGATCGTCATGTAAATATAGGGCGATTGTTTGAGCCTCTCGGGAATGAATGACAGCCTGGCGCAATCTCGTAGGATCAGGTGTTCAAGAGATGTGAGTTGTGCCAACCAATCCGGCAAAGAGATCAAATTGTTGCATCCGGTTATCTCCAAATAGACAAGGGACTCGAGATGCTTGAGACCCGGTGGGAAGCACCTCAGCTCTTCACACCCGCTTATCTCCAACTCTCTGACATGTTCAAGGTTCTGCCAACCTACGAATTCAGAGCTCAGCAACTTGTCATTGTTCAACCATACTGATAATGTTAATCTCGTCCAAGAGCTTGATGGTCGCACATGCAATTCCTTGAATTTTGGACACTGCATTAGCATCAACCTCTCGAGCCTCGGGAACATGTCACCTTCACCTTTTGCCTTCACCCATCTCTCCAGCATGGGCATTTCTGAGAATATGAGTGAATTCAACCGAGGAAATGTGCCACCGTCACTGTCACCGTAGAATGCATCATCCACTGTACTAATCGAATCCATGCCACTTATCTCAACCGTCCAGAGCTTAAGTAGTTGTCCGAGCGGTGGTAGCCTTTCGCATTTCCTGAGATTGACGAGCTTGATCTCCGTCAAATACTTTAAATACCCTTCTTTGCATGCCAACCAGCTCGGGAGTTTCTTCCCATGTAACAAACAATCTCTAATTTCTTCAAAGTTAAGTTGGGCCGAAGGTCTTCCAGCATCATCTGCTCCTGCAACAACGCAACTTCCACATCCCACCACTCCCAACATAGCACCAGACATCGAAGAAATTGTTTATCCTTGAGCTTTAGGGCTCGAGCATCCTCCGCGCTTGGTAGTTCATCAAGTTTTTTCAGACGAAGTTCTTTAAGATTTGCTAAACCCCGCAACTCTAGGATGACACTCGCAATACTATCGACCGTAACATGCACCGGTAACTTTTTGAGGTTGGTCAATTGCCCTATTCCGTGGGGCAATCGAGACAAGGACACACATTTGTCCACATTTAGCATTGTCAATTTTTTCATGTTGTCCAAACCATCAGGTAGTTTCACGAACCATTGACAACCTTCGACGTCCAACTCTTGTAAATTTGTAAGGGCGGTGATCGACTCCGGAAGCATTTGAAGCTTCTGACAGTAAGCTAGTTTTAAAATCAGTAATTTCTTGAGTTTGTGGATCGATTCGGGTAGTTTTCGAAGTTCTTCACAATGAGCCAAATTTAAGATCTTCAAATTTTGAAGGTCGGAGAGATGTTTAGAAAGTGCTTGAATCTCGGTGTAGGAAAGGTTGAGGTATCTCAGGCTAACCAACTTGGCAATCGTATGAGGTAATCGTTGGATCCTACAATGTGATAAATGTAATATCCGTAAACGTACCAAATTCGTAAACATGGCTGCTGGGATCTCTCTGATTTGACACTTTTGACCCCTTCGAACCATCTCTTCCGTTGTTTGCAAAATTAAAGTTCTGAGCCTCTTTATGCCCCTTGCGATAAGGTAGTTGGAAACGTCCAGATGCATCATCATCAAAATCGACAAGCAAGCATAGATGGCAACATTGTTCGGGATTCTTGTCCAATCTTGACCCATCCTTATCCTCAGACAATAGTAATCCGAGCCCAACGTTGCAAATTCTAACTCAAGTTCACGGATCAATCGATACGTATTCTCAGCATCAAGTGATTGTTGTGGCATAAGGTCTTCGGCGATCATCATGTGCATGTAATCTTCCCTAAAATAACCAGACCAACCAAAATTGCACAATGAGCCATAGAGTGCTCTTCGTGCATGTTTAGTCGAAAGATTTTGGAGGCTCATAAATTGAAAATGCTGAGAGTGCCTAACATCCGAGTGAGAAGACAAAACATCTGCTATTTGTTGCCATCGACTTAGCTCAGTGTACCTGAATATTGAGCCCAACGTCTTTGCCAGCACGGGACAGCCATTAATTGTGGTGCCCTTAAGTGTTTGGTATTGTTGCTCTGCAAATTGAAGTAGAAAATTGATGGAACAAGTGTTCGCTTTGTCCTGCTCTGATCCAATCAATGCCTCTCTCATCACCAATTTTATCCAACCCTCCTCTGCTAGCCCAGCCACCAAGTAGTCTCTGCCCCCAAATATATCTCTAGGCCTCCAGTATTTGGTGGTGATGATCACTGCACTTCCGGTTCCACCCACATGCAATAGCTTGTGCTTCAGTTCATCCCACTTGTCTTTCAACCCCTTTTCCGTATAATGATAGTGTATGTCATTCAAGATGAGCAAGTACCTTCCTTGGCCCAGCCGTTCATTCACAAGTAGCCAGATGGCTTGGTGTGATCGCAGATGGTCGCACGACTCTCCCGTGATGCATCTTGCAAATTCTCTCCCGATGCTTACTGGATCCAAAGATAAGTCCATGGAAACGTCCACCCAGATTCGATGCTGCAAGTGTTGGCGCACCCAGGGGTGGTGGTAAATCATCCGAGCCACCGTTGTCTTCCCCATGGATGACAATGATCCATACAACCCTTCGTCATGGATGACAATGACGAAGGGCTCGCCGTTGCTGGATGAGTGCTTCCGCTGAAGAATCTCTACGATATTATCTCTGTCCTTATCTCTTCCCACCACTTCATGTCCTAGGACATTGGAGTACTCTTCATCACATGGATCCATGGCATCCATCATCTCCTTCCGAAGGTCCAAGGCAGACCCCCGACGGACGAGCTCCTTCAGCCCGAGCCCCATCTGCTTGAGCTCCCGCAGAATGCAAAGACGAAAAGCCACTCGGATGCCGAGGCAGGAGCGCAACGAGGGGTTCGACGGTGCCGCTGCCCTCCCCGGCCACTCCAAGATCCGGTCGAGCAGGTTTCGGACGTCCGCAATGGCTGCACCCGCATCCGCCATCCACGTCTCCACGTCCGGCTGCGTCCCCGCCCGCATCGTCGCGTCCCGAATGACTGCATTGATGGCCCAAAGGTCAGGAATAATCTTCTCCAGACGATGGTGGATACCTAGCACTCGACATCGCTCCGTCATATCAGACGACGGCAGCAAATCCAAGAGTATGTGCCGCAAATCCACTCCCGCCATGCCTTCGCTCTACCTCCTCTTTCGCTCCGGCCTCCTGTTATTTTGGTTGCGTGAGGTGGGGAGGGTGAGAGAATGTTGTGGTTAGTGTATGCCACCCACACCACACCACACCCATGCACACTCTTGGAATCAATGGTAAGCCTCCTCTAAATAAATAAAGCACTTTCCTTACACTCCATAATTCTTTTTATCCTAATCTTTGTCTCCAAGCATGGAATGAAATGCTAGCAGTTATAAAAGAGGTGGTTGGATGTTACTTTAGCCGACAAAAGTGCCAAATACAATCCATGTTAGAGAAGTTTTGGTTGTTCCTTGTCGTTCCTTTGGGACTTTAATATTCCAATCTTCAAGGCCGTGCCTCTCTTCCTCTCTCTTTTCTTTTCTTTTTTTTCTTTTATTTATTTATACGTTCTATGTTATTTTAGAGTATGCATACTTGAAGTTTTTCCGACCAACACTTAATTCTTATTTTCACCTTTGTCCGAAATGATGCAACAATCAAAATGGCAATTATAGAAAATATGACAATCACAGATTTGATTAAATTTCAAATGTCTAATCTACCAATAAATTATACTAAATTCATAATGCATAGTAGTCGATATTAGTTGTCATTTTTTTTTGATACTATTTTTATGCATGGGTAGAACCTAAATCAAACAAGGATATGATTCAATCATTCTTATAGTATCATTAAGAATCTTTTGACTTGTGATCTAAGCATCAACATTGGAGTTAAGAAAAGTTTATGCCATCATCGTTAAAGTGTAACATCATTAAAGTGCTTATAGTACTTTTTTTTATTAGATGTATGTGGCCACTGAAATGTCATTAAAGCATAACGATGAAATAATATCAGAACCATCGATGCACGCAACGAATATCGTAAGCAAACTCATGAAACCCTTTTGTCATGCTGAGAATATGAACCAATCCTATGCAAGGGAACAATATTCAACTTTTTTTGGTTTCCTTTATCGTATGTAAAATAAAAAAAATCTAATGCAAAGAAGAATGTTAACAATAAAAACAATCTCTACAAATGCCATGTATCTTACCATGTACAATTTATAACCTTTTCTATATGACTTACTTTTTTTTTTTTTTATGTCTTTATAAGTTGTATAGTCATTCAACACTAGACCTATGGATGAACAACAATTATTGGTTTCCCTACAACTAGTTTTATATTCCTCTAGTTCCTTCGTAATACTAGAGACCCCTTGGAATACTCGTACTAGTTACTTTTTCTTTTTCTTTTTATGTTATCTACTCATGATTTATTATTGCCATGGTGAAGATGTTTTCTTTCTCTTCAAACTATGAGATCATCCTTGTTTCTCTAATATGTTGTTGCTTAGTTGCCTCTTAAACTCAACTAAAAAAAAAATATGCTACTTAGACGGCATAATTTGATTCCCTCTTTTTTATTTTATCTAATTATGATCTTCTTATATAGATTGATTAATCTCTATTATGATCATGTTCTTCAAAGTGTGCATTTACACACATCGAGTACGATAAGATAAGGAATACTTCATACAATTTTAGAAATTTTCATGACGAATATATATCATGTCCATTTCAATTACTTTATGCAATCCAAATGTATATATTGATGAATCTCTATCAGATTCATTACACTGGTCCCGTAGTAGTATTACTTAAAATCAATGATAATATCGATACTATTCATATTTTAGGATATTTTTCTTAATTTATTTTTTGTTTTGAGGTGTTTGGGCCTCTATATCATAAAGCTGATGCATTGAGACAAGTATTCCTATGAGTTCTTGTGCTCAAGTTTAAAGTTCATATTGTGAGAAATCTTATCTTATAATAAGGGTTGTTCTTTGTAGATAGAGAGAGAGAGAGAGAGAGAGAGAGAGAGAGAGATAGGAGTAATCTAGTGTGAGGTTTTTAAGTCTTGAGAAGGATAAGATTATAAAAAATTATCGATTTTCACCTATTGGAAGAAGTTGATGGCCTTGAGAAAAATAAAATTAATATTGAACTTAAGTTGGGACGATCAAATTATTATAAATCGATTTGTCCATATTTACATCTTTTGATTATTTGATTGATTACATTAGATTTCATATAATTACTTCTTTTCTCGATCGAAATTCTATAAAAATTATTTTAATTCACACAAGTACTAATTCATTCTTATTAGTATCGATTAGTGCGAGCAATTAAGTGAGATTTTCTATTATGCATCCTCGCATGTTCAATAAGATAAATTAATAAATTAGAATAAGATATTTTTATATTTACTTAATCATGATTTATAATTTATTATTAAAAATAATTATTAATTTTTAAAAAAAATCATATATGGTTTTAAAGTAATAAAAATTTAAGAATAAAAATGATTATTTTACTTGAATGCTAAAATTATGGATACCTTGTATTGTACTTTAAATTGAAATGAGTTTAATCAGAATCTCATATGTAAAAACTTTTTGATACTTGACATATTTTAAAAATCATCTATTACTTGAGCATGATTACGAATGTTTTATGATGATATCAGAGTAATCTATTAATAATATATATATAATTCTTGGATATTATTAATGGATTAAAAACTCTTAATGAATCCTTCTTTTTACTTAATAATCTGTCAAGTAAGATTTTTTTACGTTAATTATGAAGAACTGGATGTAATGGTTATCACATTTCAAGTCGAAATGGGTTAAATGATTTTTAGTTTAAAAAACTCATAAGGTTATTGATGACTTATAAGATGATGTGTAATATAGACAAAAAAAAGAGAAAAAAAATTTATAAATAGATTAATACTCAAACAAAGGATACTTTGATAGGTAATTTGTGGAAGAACAATTCAATAAAGAAATAACAAATTATACTCTTATGACCTTTGACAAGGAGATAACTATTTTTTTTTAAAATCTCTTTATCACATGAAGAATTATTTAAAACATTTTATAACTAACTCATACGATGAATTTAAATAGACTAGTAGAAAATATAAAAGAATCATGTTTTACTTACTAATAAGTTTGATAAATTAAGAATTGGATGTAACAGATGTAAGTCAATGTCTTATAAGCATCTCATCTTGAAGTGAAAAAGAAAACAAATTCTTAGAGCAAGTTATAGTTAAATTTCAAGTTGAAAATAAATTACTTAATATGATTCTCGCTAAATAAGACAGTTTATTTAGAAAAGAAAGAATTAATTTCACATACAATAGCACATATCATAAGACAATCAAGTTTGCAAAATGATACATTACACGCTTATTCATCCCATAAAGTTAAATTTAACTCTTTGTGAAATATATGAATGTTATGCTTATGTTCACTCAAGACGTAGATATAATATTTCTAAACTAGTTTATGATGGATCATAAATGATTTAAAGTTACAAGATAATAAATATAATTCTAATATTGAAGGATCCAATATTAAATTAGTAACACAGTCAACTTTTTCCTTTTTTTGCAAGCTTGTTCTCCGAGCATGAGCTAAGAGCACAAGATAATACCTTGAAAATAAATATTAAAGGCATACAATCCAAGATTTTCAAAAATCATTAGCCAACTATGTATCACTTTGGATGAAAATAATAAAGTAAAAATAATTATTAGTATTGATATTATCTCCAACCTTATTAGAAGATGTAAGAACTATGTTTTTTAAGGTTCACTAGGATTTTTAGTGGTTTAAACCTCCAATTATCTTGGTAGGAATCTGATATATGTATTTCCATCTCCATTTAAACAAGCAAATATAGTATGGTTTCGTTGCATAGGTTACAAGTTCATTAAATACCGCTTGTATCGGTCCGAGAGGATACCGATATGTGGACCGTTTGCTATTGGATGATACGAGTATTTTGGTTAGTACTGAGACGCACCGACCGGTACCAAGGTATATCGACCGATATTGAGGCATACCGACTAGTACCGCCCTAGATTTTAATTATTACCGAGATGCCCTAGTGCACGACCTAGCGTGGTACCGTCGGTATGCCCTAGCGTACCAACGGTACATATCGATATGTACCATATCGAGCAAATCTCGAAACTTCGGTACGTTACGAAATTTCTATCCTTGGTATCACCACAGTTGATGTCATTTCCATAGTTATATTATAAAATTGCCAAGAACAATAATAGATGGTATTGTTGAATCTCGAATTTTGATGATGAAACTAATTGATTGTGATTTGTGGTCTAACTATGTTTTGAGTTATGCAGGTCTACTATCGATTAGAATTAGACAGTTGACGTTGGAGGAATTGACGTTGTGCTGGAGGTGATCACGTTTGGATATTGGATGTCGAGCTGGAGGTTCGGTTGACAATCGGTGGAAGGCTTCGTACGTCGAGCATCGGGCCTAGAAGAGCATGTTGTGCTAAGGATATCTGGGTTGCGAAGGTCAACCGTCGATTGGGCAATGGATCGTAAAAGAGGACGATGTGCCGAAGGATCGAACGAAGCACCGACCAATGATGTGCAGGGCAACTGAATGTCAATTTGCATTGTAATAACTATCTAGATCGAAGTAGAGTGTTTATTTGTTTGTGTGTAGGATTAACTACGATGAAGATAAAGATGTAAAGTGAAACAAAGTACTGGAAGATAAGTGTGATGGATGGTTGGGAGTTCAAGAGTTCGATAGAAGTCCGAAGATTCGTTGGGAGTATTGCCGGAATCGGCTGAAAACGAGTAGAGAGCTTGCCGAAGGGTTTTCGAAAGTTCACCGAAAGGTTTGTCGGAAGTTTGCGGAGCTTGCCAATGAAGCTCGTTGGAACTTGCCAAGATCATTGTGAAGTCCGGGAGCTTACCGGGAGTCCGTAGAATGGTTTCCAAGGGTTCGTCGGAAGACCGTCGGAAGTTCGCCGAAAGCTCGCTAAAAGAAGTCGTCTTGTGGACTTTGAAATAGCTTTTAAAATATCTTTAAAATTCGTAGTTAGTACATAATTTTATTTAAGATTAGGTGTTAATCTTATAAACCAAATTTGGGTCAATTTGGACTTCATTTGGACCTATTTCGGTCGAGTTTTCGGCCAAAACTACTATGCTGAAAATGACCTAGGCGGTAGCACCGCCCAGTATTGCTAGCACCGAGAAATTCAAAATGATTCAAATTTTGGCTCCAAGTTTGGGCTCTAAATTTGAATCACTTTGAGGCCTATAAATACCCCACTCATTCAGAGTTTAGGGGGTGTCTAGAATTGAAAAAAAGAATAGGAAAACTCTCTTAAAAGTGTGTCAAATCTTCCCTAAGTCTTAAGAGTGTTCTAGTCCAAGAGAGGAGTAAGAGTGCTTGTAAGGGTTATCTCCTAAGCCCGTCAAAAGGAGAGGTACTGTGAGGGAGTTCATCCTCCCCCGTTGGAAGGATGATAGCTAGTAGAAAGTTGGTGGCCTTAAGCAAGAGGAATCGGGAGTGGACGTAGGTCGGAGGACCGAACCACTATAAAAATCTGGTTTGCATTTACGTTCTTGCTATTTACTTTACTGCAAACCCTTTCCACTTAATTTGATGCTCTACTTCTCATCTTTGCAAATATCTTTAAGTTAGAGCTTTTCTTATATGATTCTACCGATACAGCTTTCATAATACAAAACGAAGTTTTCACCGTACGAAATTTTTGAAACTTGTTCAAATCATTGCACTAATTCACCCCCCCCTCTTAGTGCCACTCGATCCCTAACAGATATCAATATTACCCATATTTTAAGATAATTTTTCCTAATTTACTTTATATTTTGAGATGTTGGTGAGGTGAGTTGAAGCAAGTATTTTCAAAGTTTTTTTTTTGACTTTTTAAGTGTAGAGTTTGCATGGTGAATAGTTTTTTCTGAATTGCTATAAATCGATTTATCTCTTTTTCTTACCTCCACTTATTTACTTGCTTAAGTTAGATTTCATATGATTATTTTTTAAAATAAAAATTTTAAAATTTATTTTAATTTACATAAGCACTAATTTATGAGGATGCCTTGTAAGCACGTTACGGTCACCTCCCGGTGACGGGTTTGAGGTGGTGATTGGATCTTAGCAAGTCTCGTGTACACGGTCTGGGTGGGCCTCAGCTGGGCCGGCCCATTGTGGTGGCAGAATACTATATTGCCTATTTTGCCCTCGAGAAACCCTACGCGGGACAGAGCTTCACCTCCTTGTCCCTCGCAGCACTCGCGACGCAGCACGCCACAGGCCGAAGGAGAAGAGAGGCGAGGGAGGTGGTGTCGCTGAAGCTCCAGAAGCGGCTCGCCTCGAGCGTCGTCAAGTGCGGCAGGGGGAAGGTGTGGCTCGACCCCAACGTGGTCAACGAGATCTCCATGGCCAACTCCCGTAAGAAGCTCTCCTCCTCCCGCCTTGTGGCCGCCACTCTGCCTCGCTTGTCTCCGATTCGATATTGCCCTCTGCTCAATTCGTCTTGTGACCATCGTTATCGTCACTTGCTGAATATTATCTTAATTTTCATTGTCTTTCGTTAAAAACATTGATTTGTCATCCGAAGCATGCTTCGATAGAAGGGAACAAGACAGCAGCTGCATAACACAACCACACCAAGGCATTTACACAAGATGACAATTTCATAATGTTTTGCCATTCTTCGGCTGTTAAATTGCTCCAAGAACATACACACCAAGATGATTGAGCTGCCACACACAAAAAAAGTGTATCGCAGGAACTTTTAACTGAATTTACCGTTAAAATGACACTGGAAATGCGGTGCTCTGAAGTCGAAAATGTATAGATAGGAGTTTGGACATAAATGAGAAACAAAATGAACCTTCTAAATTTTGAAAATTAACCCAGGAAGCAGGATAGACTTAGGATGCACAGCAGTCAGTCTTCCTCTTCGCCCTCGTTCTCTGCAATGTTGAAGTACCGCAGCTCATACACGCTGCGTTCTTTGTTAGAGGCAATGACCCGGAGCCAATCCCGCACATTGTGTTTCTTCAGATACTTCTTTGTCAGGTACTTTAAGTACCTGGTAAAACATAGAATGTAAGCCAAATGATCTTGTAGAAAAGAACAACAGATAATTGTATACTGCCATATGCAATGGGCAATAGTTACCAGACTGCCAAACCAAGATTATTAGTTACAAGTGTGTGCCCCAACATCGGCAGCAGCAACATGTTGCAGTAAAATAGATGCAAGAGAAACAGTAGCAACAAAAGCATCAACCTCAACCAGCATGATAGAGTCACAAAATGAACATTCAGAGAGGTTCGACATCTTACAATGACATCTCAGATCCTTCAGCACTGAATACAAATGAAGAAATGCATTTCAGTCAACAAAATACTAAAAAGTCAACTGAGAACCAAATATAAAGACTTCGAAACGGAACCAATCTGGGCTGTCTAACTTAAAAGGTTCAAGTTTGCATTCTGAGTTCAGACCTGAATCTGATTGGGGCTACGACAGGTAGCTGGTTGCCTAGTTACAGTTCGGCGGTCATATTGAATTGAGTTCATTAAGGCCATTAATCAATTTTCTTTCAGCTGGAAGAATTCATCAAGTCATGTTGATGACCACCATAGTAAACATGAAGGCATGTGATCAAAACTAGATGAATACACATATAACCGATCGGCATGTACCTCAAGTTGCCACAAAATCATCAGGATAATAATTTCAATTTCATATGGCAATATGACAGTATCACTTCACAGAACGTTTTACCATTGCTAATTGTGATTAAAGATGTTTACAGACAACATTTTATCTGAAACAAAAATCACAGCTCTTGGATTCGAACCAAAGCAATATTCAGAAAAAACCTAAAAGCAAAAAAAAAAGAAAAAGAGAAAAAGAACGTAGACACATTCAACAAATGGGTAGCATTTACCTATGTGTTGTGTTGGCCATCATTATGAATGACTATTGTATCATATTTAATATATACAAATAGATG
>CM044396.1:43897500-43975000 GCA_024322285.1 Musa beccarii | reverse complement strand
GTTCAAATCTGGGTGTCGCCTGATCAACAAAAAACTTGGGATTTCTTATTCTGCTGATTTAACTCGACGAATTCTGTCCCCGGAGAAGGAGAGGCAAAAGGATAAGCCTATCGATACTTTATTTTTAGAATCTGTAGTTCTATAAAGAAAGTCCATTTTTTTCTCAAAATCCGGGCTTGGGGTGTGGCCCAAACCGGTACAAATAGGGATGAAGTAAGACTTACTTATTAATATGATTATGATTTTAATATGATTATGATTGGTTCGGACATTTATTTTATAAATAGAATAAATAAATAGTGAAAGTCAATTCTGGGATTCAAAACTACGAAAGTAAGAGGTCGGAAATCTTGGTATCCAAAGGTTCCTAAAGGACACTCCATTTTTGCTACTAGGATTGAAGAAGAGATTGTACGAAAGACTATCAAGAATTCCTAATTATCTTACACTACCACCGTTGTGTCTACTGACTCTGTCTGGAATTCGATTGGATAGGCTGATGGGAAATCAATTTAGAAGTTGTGGAAAGGACTGAAGATACTTTGTATCCAGACTCACGAGAGTCTCTGAGTACTCAAACATTCAATCAGGATAGTTGGTCGGCTCTTATTGAGTAAAGAGTAAAAGTCAAAGTTGAAGAAACAAAAAAATTTCTTTGCCCGTGTAGGATAGGGGGATTACGAAAATGTAGGATAGGGGGATTACGAAAAAAAGAAAGAATGTATGTAATACTGGTGATGGTGTCTCCCCATTCTTTCACAAAAAAAACAGTAAGGCTTAGATCAAATAGGAAATAGAGGTATCTGATAGATAGTTATCTATCTTGATGGTATATTTTGATGTCTTTTGCTTATGAAAAAGGGTAACAAACAATAGGTCTTAGTATTCCTACATGTTTCATTGGGATAGGAGTATTCCTTTGCTATTTCATTTTCCGAGAAAAGGTGTGTGTATTGTATTTATGCTTAATGCTTCCCGATTCTACCAGAAATCTTATAATCTTGTTACGAGTAGATTCATTGGATTGGTTCATCAATAGCCTTAAGTTAAGTCAGAATTCCATTTTGACTCTGCGCCATTGATTCCACTATGATTATTGATCAGTAATGGAATAATTCCTTCATAGAGATAGGAGACATAATTTATATGGATATAGTAAGTCTCGCTTGGGCTGCTTTAATGGTAGTCTTTACATTTTCCCTCTCACTCGTAGTATGGGGAAGGAGTGGACTCTAGGGGTACTACTAATTGAGTAATCGATTGAGTAATTGAATTCTATCAATTGTTTAATTGATCGTTTTGCAAAACTTAAAAAAAAGAATGTCTCTGTTTCAAAATTATACTGAAATACAGTAATGAATAAGAAAATACAATAATGAATAATAACCATTCGATCAAAGAATGAATGATTACTATAGTTGTATTTCGAAACCTAAATCTACGCGTGATAGGAAATTTTTTCCAACCGAATTCTTCCTAAATATTCTATTTTGATAAACCAGCTCTTACCATAATTATGGATATTACAAAAAGCAAAAATTCTGAAATTGGTTTTTTCTTTTTTTCTTTATTTGTTTCCCTCTTTCTTTACTTTTACTGTTCTAAGAGAAGAGAAAGCCGTTCTGCTATTCTAATTATATTAGATTACGACAATACATACTTTCTATTGGAAATGACTAGTTGTTGTCCAAAGAGGTTCTACACATAATAAGATTAGATCTTTCTTCCGTTGAGCGATCCACATATCGCGCATTTCACCTTTTTTTTAGACTCCTAGAGATTTTTTTATGCTTTTTTTTGACTCATCTCATGTCATGTTTAAGCATAAAAAATTGGGAAGGTCTACTCTATTAATCTACTTCTTTTTCAAATCCGAAGAAGTTATCATGGAATAGAACTCCGCAGATCATCTGTTAATGGATCAAGCAATGACTTCTTGGGATGGGAAATCTAAAAAAAGAAAAAGATTCTTTTCTTTGGTTTCGTTTTCTTTTATCCTTTTTTTATTTAATTGAATTTATAGTAGAATATGCCCATACTATTTTTGTCTTGCTCCATTGATTCCTTTGACAGATCTCGGGACCTATACCTATATTCTCCCTTTTGGATCTCTCTATTTTATATAGGACTCTTAGATCGACTTCTTATCTAAATACAAATTTCAATTTAGCTTGTAACGGGAATATCCGAAACTGCTATATTTGATTCCTCAAGGTCAGCATCATCTCCAGCAATCTAAGGATTGGATTGGATTTACGACGTTAGATCTTTCAGTTATTTTTATATCTTCTTGAAGTACTTATACTTTCTAATATTTATCGGTTACTGCTACCTTTTAAATATAGATTTTTAATCCGAATGAGATTATAGAGTTTTCCTTTTATAACTGTGCATCAGCTATCACGTCACTCTTATCTGAAAAAGCACAAAAAAATATTCTCATCATCCTAAATTGGTTGGTATATATATATATATATTGGGTTTTGGGTGGTACTGTATACTCTTTCATTTTACATGAAGAAAACACAATCATTATTTTGTTACTTAAAAGAATAATTATTGCAACAACACCAACACAAGTAAAACTTTAAGTATTCGGATCTCTAAATTCTTATTCATAATTTCCAATGATAAGTTTCATTCTCTCTCTTCTTGTATCATTTTGAATGTTTCTGCCTCTAATTATTCAGGAATTAAAATATTTTTCCTATCTTTTCTATTAGTTCTAGACATCATCTCAATATTTTCTTCCCAGTGACATAAAAAAAAAAATTATTACCTCTTAAGAATACAGATACAGCTTCTCGAAAATGACTGCCAACCACCAAGACAAAGCCACTGTTCCCCACAATCTGCTGCTTAGATGGTGACCAATGAGGGTCAGAATCTGGTCCACTTCCTTAAATAGGATCGAATTCTGCCAGCTTTTTTTTCTCACATTTCAATGTCACTTTCATCAATTCTTTTCCGACCATAAAAGAGGAAAAGATTAATAATAATAATAATAATAAAATAGTAATGTCGAAGAACACCGCGGACAGTTTTGACTGACTTGTTGGTGAAGTGGAGGACGTCTTCCCTACACATTCAGAGAATCTCGATCTGTGTAGCATATCAAATACCTGAGTCGGACCCGTTGGAGATGCACACGGGAACCCCATCAACCATTTTTGGAAGCTCCCTCTCAGTTGAAAGGTAGAGATGGAGGAGGAGAGGAGCAAGCAGCACTTCGTTCTCGTCCACGGGATCGGCCATGGCGCGTGGTGCTGGTATAAGCTCAGCGCGCTGCTCAGGTCGGCCGGGCACACCGTCACGGCGCTGGACCTCGCCGGCAGCGGCGTGCACCCGCAGCGCCTGGAGGAGGTCCGCTCGTTCGGGGACTACGCCAGGCCGCTGATGGAGGTGATGGCGTCGATCCCGCCGCGGGAGAAGGTGGTGCTCGTCGGCCACAGCTACGGCGGCGCCTGCGTTGCGCTCGCCATGGAGAGATTCCCTGAGAAAGTGCTGGTCGCTGTCTTCGTCGCCGGCATCATGCCAAGCCCCGCCTGCTCCCTCTCCAGAATTGCAGAAGAGGTACGTATTGCGGCCGCCACACCTTCAATCCATATACTTATGCAGAGAGAGAGAAAGCGAGAAGACGACTCCTTCCATGTCGTGGCAGTTCTTCAGAGGACATCCACTCGAAGCCTACATGGATTCCACGCTCGTAGTCCTTAAAGATCCCCTGAGCATTTGCTCGATCAGCTTCGGATACAACTACTTGTCGACGAGGTTGTATCAGCTCAGCCCGCCGGAGGTAAAAGCTCGGAAGGAAGCCCGAGCTCCTCCAGCTCTTCTGCTTCGTCTAAGCCTCCTCTTCTACCTCCTGTAGGACCTGACGCTGGCGACCATGCTGGTGAGACCGGCGAGCTGCTTCCTCGACGACGCCAACGAGATGATGCAGCTAACGGAGGAGAGGTTCGGGTCGGTGAGCCGGGTGTTCATCGTGTGCAAGGAGGACAAGTCCACGAGCGAGGCCTTCCAGCTGTGGATGATCCAGCGCAGCCCGCGGGCGGAGGTGAAGGAGATGGAAGCCGCCGATCACATGGTGATGCTGTCGAGGCCCCGCGAGCTATTCAGCCTCCTCGTGGAGATCGCCGTCGAGCATGGATCGCCAACTTCCTCCCGTGACCAAAGAGTGGCGCCGTCTCCATGATTTGCCTCGGCCACGGCGGAGAGTGCGTGGTGGGGGCCGCCTGAGGTAAGCTTGGCATTGCAAACCCCCAATACGTTCGGCGAAAGCTCCGATTGAACACCCAAAGTTCGAAACGACATGAACATTGTCATCTTCTCGATCTCACCAGTTCTTGGATTGCCCCACCAAGTTTGGTGCACTCATTTGTGGAACGCATCCGAGGCATAGTTCATTCTCCTACATCAAAGATATAGTTGCCTTAGTCTTACCTTCTATCTCCTTGATTAAGGCATCGAGAACATGCGCAAGCCTAAAAAAAAAATATATTTATTAAGCCTCCATATTTCCTTATGTGCAAGCTGCTTTGGGTCAATCGGACAATAAGTGAGATGAATAAATCCATCATACAAACATTACAGCATGATTCTTTTAGACTAGATGACCAATAATCCAAAGGATCCCATTATGTTTGTTTGAGTTTATTTATGAAGACAAATACTAATTTAGGGAGCTAACAACCGATCTCATGTATATAAAATGAAACATAATAATCTACTTATTATATTTTTAAGGTTTCTTGTGGAAATTTGATGAGATACATTGTGATGGAAATTATCAACTTAACAACTATACACCACGATAACTAAAGAGCTATGATACATATGGAATATAAATTGACACCCTCTAACGAATTGAAAACAAAGTAGATCATTCAAGAATAAAGTAGAGGAAACTATTCTAATCACTTATCAATAAAAAATTAATAAAATAATTAGAATAACACTTTGAATTCTCTTAAGAAGTCACAAACTAACAAGTTTGATAAGTTGAAAGGAAAAAAACAAAGATTTGATTTTGAACGCTACAAGCAGAAAAGCTTGATAAGTTTTAAAGTTCATGTAAGAACTTAATAACAAAATATTCATCAGTGTTGAAGAATTGTTATACTTCTCAAATTATCTGTCTTATAATAGGAGTCAGCCTCATTTATATAATATGAGGCTAAGTACAAAGGAAATGAATGCATTAAATAACATTCATATTTCTAATTCATGAATTTTGACAAACATGATTAAATGGACTTTTGTTCTTCAAGATGAGATCTTCAAATTTGTCATTCTCTCTTCATTATCATGTTAACCATTTTAGGGTCTTCTTGTAACCATAGAAATTTGACTAAGTCTTGACTAGCTTGATCCTTCCAAATATTTTTTAATAAATAAGTTAAAGCTTCTTTCATTCTCTTAGCTTTAGCTCTTGTCATTGGTCCTCCATGAATAATTAAAGGGTCTTTAATAGAATTTTGATCAACTTACTGGTTCATATCACATTAATTATGGATCAAGGATCTAAATCTCTTATATATAATATATATATATATATATATATATATATATATATATATATATATGCACATGAAAACTGATAATTGTGAGTTGTGGCCATCCATTTGTAATCCTATTAAAGGATTATTATATCAAAATCAAACTTTTTATTTTTTTTCACGTTTTAATATCAAAATAAAGCATAATATATTTTGATTTGACAAAGTATTAACAACTAGCATCTTTAAAAAATATAATAAAATTTTTAATTTTTAATAAGTGGATTTGATATACTATCATCAAATTAATATTTTTTTTTGTGTTAGATATGTCAGGTGAGATTTTGAACCTCAGCATTTGGTACGTGGATCAGTTATATATAAGATGAGATATCCAACCCTCAATCTTTCAAGTAAAAAATATGTTCCATTAAGTTTTCAACTATCAACCTTTAAGTGAATAAATCTTGTATTCTAGTAATAGACCAATACCTCAGGTGTAAAATATATAAAATGAGATTTTTAACCCTTAATACTGATAAATAAATTTGGTACATCATTAACAAAATAATGTTTAAAGTATAAAGTATGCCAGAATAAGTATCAAAATTTCAACTCTGGATATACAATTCTAACAAGTATATCACCATCAAATTTGGACACCCATGCAATAGCTTAATTTGACATTCATTGCAAACCTTCTTAATGGTTTTTTTTTTTGTTGTTGGAAAATATCTTGGAAATATGGTAGATTTCAATAATGTATTAGAAGTATGGTAGAGTCATTACTAAAAAAATTATTTATCACAATCATTTATAATTTCTCCTATCTCTCTTAATCTTTCATACTCTTTGTTTAGTACTTGATTTTTCTTGCATTACCCTATAGGAATTCTCGGAGTCGAGATAAGAAAACCAATAATCTGATTTTAACTAGAAGATGGATTTCTGTATCTACTAAAACTCCCAAATTAACTGTTCATCTAAACACAAAATTTAATTTAATTTTAATATTCTTTGCTTACATAACAAAATTATAAAAAACTTCAAAATTGATGCAATCTTTGAACCGAACTGATGCAAACTTTTGATTTTTTTTGAACCAACTCATCGTCTTACGTCAGTCTCTTTCGAAAGTCATCAATCATTCAATTTATCGATCTTTTCCTATCGATTCCTATCACTGCAATATTTCCCATTTTTGTCTTGTTCTAATGTGATTGTGAATATTAGAGATCTAATTCACTAATCTCAGGGATCAAGTGGCTCTTAAGATCAAACCCGCTCTAATACAATATTAAAAAAAAAATCTAGGAAGTGTGATAGGCTTCGATAAAACAGTAGGCATCAATAATTCACAAAGATTGATAGTGAAGGAGATGAGAAAAAAAAAGACACATGGTAATTTGATATAATTTAATTTAATCAAAAGTGATGAGGACTTTACCTTGTAGCAAACCAATAAAGTGGTGATTTCGTCCCTTCTTGCATCAGAAATCACGGATCCATTATTCATTTGGAACATGAATAATTTCACGTATGGTCAAAGTTGACAAGTCAGGAGAAGTATAGTGCCATCCACCTCATATGATTTTGACTTCAAATCGGAGGTGAATCACATCTGCTCCTAACTCTGACTTTATTTCGTGATCGCAATCGGAAGCGAAAACGACTTGATGGAATGGCCATCAAGACTATGAGAGACCGCGGATTCCGAGAATGACGTGATTCCTCATGAAAGATGTGTGGAACACATCGTCCACAAACGTGTGATCGGTAAAGGTTTAGCATCGGCTCAGTGATCTGCATGTAATCTCAAAATGTTTAAGCTAATAGAAAAAAGATCCAATTAGGTGTTGATTAAAACACCAAGGAACATAATGAGGAATGGGTACAGATGACCAGCTAGCAAATGGTGATCGACAAGGAGCGCAAATTGTTCTCTCGATAAAAGTAAAGCTTTTAGTTGAGCGAAAAAGCACCTCAAAAGTCGATGCTATTAGAGAGAGAGAGAGAGAGAGAGAGAGAGAAAAAAAGGATTCCAACTTTACACGAGCATTGATGTACACCAAAGAAAAGAAATGCAAATGGTCTAGATTTCAAACAAACGATTTATTAGAAAAAAAAAGGTCTATATATATATATATTTTTATTTGGGAAGACGCATCACCCGCAAGACCATTTATTTGGTGCGTCCAAATAGCAACAGATCGCACGGATCCATTTATTGCTTCGTTTATTGTCGGTAGATGGGCATTATTTGGTGGTAAGACATGATTGCTTCTCGGCAGAAAAAAAAAACACTGCACAAGACTCGGCATTTCTTCTCCATTTAATTATTTGATAAACTTTCTATAGATTTTTTTTTGATTTTTTTTTTCTTGTCGATTTTTTCATCTTTATACTCGTGCTCTTTGCTAATGTCATCGACCCAATGTAATGAGATTGACGTGCTCTAACCTATTCCTTACAAGCCGAGATCAAAGTTGATAGAAGAACATGAAATAACATCATTGCTTCTTTATATTCTTAATCAAATTATGATTTAAAGATTAATCATATTTATATTTGAATAACTGATTTGATTACACGATTTAAGTGATCGATTGAAGAAAATCTTTCTCTCAACATCTGCATAAAATTCATCACTGTCATAATATATTCCTCAGTTTTACAAAAGAATTTTATGAAACTATACTAAGGGCGATACCTAATAAGATCTTTAATGCTACGATAAATTAGGAGATGTGTTTAAGACTAACGATTTGATTGGATGCCATGTATCATGTTACAATTGATTAACATTCCCACATGCACTCCAACTTGACATTTACCAACTTTGTAATAATATATTGCCACCAGAATATCTCAATCCTTACAAACACTGTAACTAGTGGGCTGGAAGTGGAGAACTGATCTGCACTATCTTTTTTGATCACATTCACCTGAAAGATGGAGCACAGAGACATTAAATTATTCTCTCTCATGCGATCCCCTCAAGCAAAAGAGAGTCAGAGAGAGAACGATACTTGAATGACCTCCACCGTAGACTCTTTTCTGGGTTTATAAGGCATTCATCATCCTCTAGTGTGGTTGGATTTACGAGTGCGGTTCATGTGCAGCGCAAAGAATGATCAGCGGAAGCCTTTCTAGTCTCGAACCTTCCCGTTGGTTTCATCTCTGATCAACGAAAGCTTTTGAGAAACCTGCTTGGCTGTGTGTCGTGTAGGTTTCCCATGTGAGAAGTCACCTGCAGCACTGATTTCTCGTGAGACAAAAATGATAAAAGGATTCGATGTCGAAAGAATTGTACAGTCCTTGATACAAAAACAAATAAATAGAGAGAGAGCGAGAGGCGGACAGGCCATGTGCGTGCATGCATGCATGGAAGAAGACTATATATATATATATATATATATATATATATATATATATATATATATATATATATATATATATATATAAAACCTATTGTAATGGTGATATGGAATCACGGCTGGGCATTGTAAGGGGGAGGGATTGGCTCGAACTGTAGTATACTTTACTGAGGTATAGGAAATACCAGATAGTGTTGTTGGATGAGAGTAGTGTGACTGAAGCGGGCATAGAACATCTGGCGAAAGATGATAGTCTAAACGTCAAAATTAATGTTAAAAGTTGAGGATTTAAAATCTGAATTTTATATTTAATATAAGATATTAATTTAATGATGATGCATCAACTCACTTACAAAGGATTGCGATTCGAAATTTCATCAGATAAATCTTATTTGATCCATGATTGAGTGTTCGAAATCTTATTCAATTAATTTTATAAAAATATTAGTTATCCTACCTAGTAAAGACTTTAATCACTAATACTAAGGTTGTAGGATCAAGCTCGTGTCATTATTTATCTTTTATAGAAAAAATAAATTATAAATTTTCATAACATATTCTATATATAACAATAATAATAAACTTACCAATTATAGTAACGGATTTTAAGCCAAACTAATAGGCTTTGATTCTTATGGTCGTTTTTATCCATTTATGAAATAAACAAAATTATTCTTTTACTTAAAAAGAAAATCTCACATATCCTTGGTGAAGTGTGAGAAAATTTCAATAATATCATAAAGCTCTTAATGGCCACAATGGTGGTGTTAAAAAAATAAAGACAAATGGGAGGAGAGAGAGAGAGAGAGAGAGAGAGAGAGAGAGAGAGAGAGAGATGTCCTGCAGTGGTTGAACTTTCATTATCTTTGTGAGCCATGTTATTAATCAACAAATGGGCCACCTGATCTTAAACGATTCGAAATATATTTGTGCACCCTATCACATATATCTCTCATGTTATAATACCAAGTGGAGACGAAGACATTGTTTTCTCATGCATCATTTTGTGTCTTTGGCTGCATAAGTCTTACGTTTAGGACAAGGGAGGATTGATTTGTGACTAGGAATTATTCTTTTTTTTTAATTCTCCCTTCTTTTTTGTCTAATTGTTCTTTCTCGTCCACCATCATAATCAAGTAATTCTAATTGCATCGTGATTGATAAACAAATTTCGTGACATAATTTACCTAAATTTGTTATTTTTATACAATATTTATTTATTGAAAAAAAATTTATCTTATTTATCATATATCTTGTACCGAAAAGTGGCACTATAAAAATATGTATGAAATGAAGAACTGTGTGTGTGTATATATATATATATATATATATATATATATATACACACACATCACTATGAAAGGGAGCACGAAAGAATGAATACAAATTTCTAATCTATATAAATAAATATAAATTTATAATATTGAATCTTTAGGAAAAACACAATTGTGTGAGGATTTACTATCAAAGATTATTTCTTATTTCCTCTATCATTCTCCTCCCACTATTCTTTCTCTCGCTGTGTTTCATCTCTTTTATCGTATTTCTAATGCTTGATTACATGTATTTTTTGTATTTGATGGAATCTTTATCAATCGGATTGCAAATTGAACGTAACAGTTTTTTTTTTTAACATGTTTTTTAATTCAAACCATACACATTATAAATTATTCTTTTTGATTTCCTATGGTGGTGTCAACTTCATGCCAACTCGTCTCCACATCCGATCCTTGAAACTTGATCGATATGCATCCACTATGGTATTTAAAACGTAGTTCCATCTCAAGATATTAGCATTGTGACTATATTTTTATAAATCGAGGTTGAAGTTGATATATTATGATTCAATTAAATGTTGATGTATATGGTTGCAGACATGAAGGGAGGGGGACAAAGTAGTTGGTGATTTGGATGGGGACATGCTACATGATCTTTCTTACATTTTTGATTACGGCATTAGAAGGGAGCAAGTGAGATCTCCGAGGCATGATAAAGAAGCAAAATGGACACTATTGGCGGCTCACAGCAGAGTTGCTCTAACAATTGTTTTCTCCCCAGACAAATGATGTAAATAACACAATTGAAAAGTCGAAGATGAAACTTTCATCATAAGTGAGAGAGTTTCGTGAAGGGTATAAGAAAACGCAAGGTTGATCGTGTTCTTATTATATTCGTACATTTGTATTATAAGACTTTGATTGTCTTTTCTTTTCCTTATTTTTTTATAAATATAAATATTACGTCTTAGTTAGCATACGAAAAATAGTGGTCCTTGGTTATGCTCTACCCTAGTGTTGAGTAGACAAATTCATCAATTGATTATCATTTATATTATTATCGATTAAGGCATTGTTTTTGACATCGCTACTATCTCTACAAACCATGCAAAGTGTTGATTTCAATAGAGGAGGTGCCATATTGTTAGATTGAAATTATTGCTCATTTATATTCCCAAGGATTAATTAATGCTATTACCTTCCTCTTTACCTTCGAACACTATGTAGATGATTATGATTGTTGGCTGCTATGACCTCAAATAGAATGACTTGAGGTTGTCTGATTGTGATGTTTTGATTAAGGAAAAATCTTCTTGAAGGGATATTAGTTTTTTTTCTTTTTTATCCTTTCTGATAAATCAAGATAAATGTGAGGAAAAAGTTATGCGTGAGAGAGAGTAAAAGAAGGGAGTGATGAGGTCAAATAGTCAAATTAACCATTGAATTATATCGAATCCATCTATTACAGTCGATATCTAATTACTATCGATGGAAGCACGTTGGTAATGGTTAAATTTTGATCGTTCGACTAGAGATATGGGGTCTACTAGACGATACACCCTCACCGAAAATATATTACCTGATATAGGGTGCTCCACGTGTGAGCCATTGGGCGGACCAATGTATTGAGCGTAGTATATCACTCCTCGAATAAAAAGTATGCAAAATAATATAATAACTTCATTAAACTATATATTATTATTCATCAAATTTGTCTATTATGAACCTCCTAAGTGTTTTCTATTCATGTTATCTTAATATGCCAAGACAAAACGAGATATCTAATTGTGGATATGGACATGGTTCAGTTGGAAGTCATGAGATTGAATTTATGGGTTTAAACGAGAAGATATGCTCCTATGTAATAGGCATTTGGCTAATCTCAATCTTTATGATAAATGATTAGAAAAAGACCAGATAAAGGTTTGCTTTAATCATATTTTTTTGCTGGTTTGTTAATGAAAAAAACAAAAAGGTATAAGAAGCATAGTTTGTATGACGTTTACAGTTTGCACAATGAGAAGCATATGACAGACCAATTCGATGGAATTGGGAGAGATATATCATGGTATTAATATGTGGCTCTCCCACTCGTTTGAGTTCTCTCAGGCTCGCAGCAACATCCAACGAGTTTCGAGGCATTCAATGCTCGCCTCTCGCCTCATCTCATCCTAACGCCTACGTGTGAGCGCTCGAGCGACCATGGCTTTTACTTCAAATCCGATTCAGCCAATCCACATTTGATTCTCAATTCAATTTCAGATATGATAATAAGCATGGATTAAAAAAGCACTACAGAAAATCACAATACATCGAAAGAGTTGGGCTTCACACAACAATTCTGTCGGCTTTCTTAATTGCATCGTAGACATGGCACCCGATGGAGAAGTATCCGAGTGCAAGAATCCACAAGAAATCCACTAACCTGGGCTTAGAAAAGGTAAAATGTGCACAAGAAAAGAAAAAAATCAGTCTTCAGCCGCCAGGCATAACCTTGCTCGATCCACATTGGCGACAGACATTTTAATTCTTTTCATTAATTGGCAATTGGAACGGAATGTTCGATTTCAACACCTTTGTAATTCAGGAATCAATCACCTACCCACGGTTATCATCTATCACGCGAAAAGAAGGAAAAAAATTATCAAGAGGGAACCTTGTGAAAGGGTGACTGCCAACGGATGTCCGTCAACCCATACACAGAGATCATCTCTGCCGTCCATGTCCATGATCCTGCCACCTTTTATCACCACCAGACCTGTAGCGATCCCAATTCTCAGTGGTCCACTGCCTGGACCATTCAGGCACCTTCTTTGACCTACCACCCCTTCTTGATTCATCGTTGTGACTCCACCCAGCTGGGGACTCAGTCAAACCCAGCGAACCACCATCCAATCTCCACGCCTCTAAATCACCATGGAGGCTCCCATTCCTATCTCCTCGTAGGCTGCCGGGAAGCATGTGGACCTGTGACACGGGCCCACTGGGGTACGTGCTATAGTTGTTTCGGCTTGGAACATATTGTTGGTTGGGCACAGCAGCCTCCAGCATACCATTTGGTCGAGAAATAAATTGATGGGCTGTCGTATCCTGCCTCACAACATTAGTAGCACCTGGTGCAGGAAGCCATGCAGGAGGTATGGGCGAAACTTTTGATGGTTCGGCCTTTGGTAGAAGTTGTGGTGTTTGTCGATTGTGGGGCAAAGCAGGTAATGTAGGAAGACATGACATGGTAGTGCGGCTGTGACCGAGAGATTCCTGTAGAGGGATCGAGGAAATGAAGGTCGTCTTGGTGACTGGGTACTGTTTACTGGGTAAATCAGAGTCAAAAACTTTTGCAGCAATGGATGTTTTTTGAGGTGGAGAAGGGGCTGGGGTCCTGGTTGGAAGCAAACTCATGGGTGGAAGATTTCGAGTTGTTGAATCATTCATCATCATCCCTTCTGGCACTGAGAAAATTTTTGCTGGTGCCTGAGCAGGTGATACTAGACCAGGAGTCTGAGGCCCAGAAACCACTGGAGAAACTGTAGCAGGAGGGGGTTGCAAAACCACAGAACTAAGAGCTGCCGCTGCTCTGTTGCCCGAAAAATGAGGCTGCAAAACTGGAGTCTTTGAAAAGGCTCCAAAATCTGACCTCCAACCACTCTGCAAACAAATAGCAACAAATGTTGAGCTTGACAACGTGTGAAATAGCATAAGACCAAATGAATTGCAGTTGCAACAGTAGTTAGCAGAAGTCTCACTCTTACAGCTTCTGAAGGAGGAGTTGGAGATGGAAGAGATGTTGGTGGTTCCTGCTCCTGGGATCTTGTTTTATGAGAACTATTCTCCTTCTGGTGTGCCAACTCATTCAACACACCAGTCAATCCAACACCATTTCTTTTAAGCATATCCAGCAGCGCCACCATCTCCTCACTAGTCAAGCTTTTTCCTTGGTTGGAAGTTAGAGCAAAGACGAGGTCTGGATTTTTTAGCAGCACAGCTAGCAACTCAAGGTCTGGCTCTGGAGGCCCATCACTGATTGGTGAAGCACAGGTGATGTCAGCAGCTGCCTTGGATGCAGGGGCTTCCTCAGCGTCTTTAATAGGAGCACATGAAGAGCCTTCTTCAGCATCAGCATCCGGTGGCTGCTCGGTTGGGATTTCTGGTGTCAAGGTGTCATCAAAATCCATTTCTCTGTCCCACGGTTCCTTTGGATTGAGTGGGATGTCTTGGAGGCATGAGTAGAATGTTTCTTTCTCTCGCTGATTTCTCTGTGTTTGGACATCAAATTCCTTGCTGTCCTCCCCTGCACCCACACTCCATGTAGAACTTATCTGCGTCTCTGCGTAAGGAAATATGACAAAAGAAAGTTTTAGAATGATTTGTTAAGGCATCCATTTCAAACCCTTCATGCAGACTATTATTCGTTATAGTTCTCCCCGTAACATTTGTCAAGATTTGACTAGAACCAAGGCAAAACTTTCAATGAAGTTCTCCCACAGTGGTATTTACATGTATCTTCTGCTCTGGAACATCCGGCAACAAGATCAGAGTTGACAGAGAACGAAAAATATAGAACTCTTGCAAAGATTTCAATGATGAATATGCATGGCTGCATTCTGGAATGTCTATTTTTATAAGTCAGCTGTCCAGTGGTTATGTCAAACTCGACATGGAGTAACACATTATTTCAATCAGCACTCTCATAGATGCAGATAATTAACCAAAAATTTAATCAGTATATAGTATGTCAAACCCTCCTATTTTGACTTGATTCTTGTTAGAAAATTTATGAGCTGAGGATATAAACACAGGCACTTGTAGATAATTTGTTGGTCCACTCAATCATTTGGTCCAACGATTGTTGGATATAAGCACAGTCATTGTGACATCAATAGCATTTTAATGGCACATTTATTTTCTCATGTACAATATCCTTTTAGGAACAAAAGATAAGCCAGTAGATGCAAAATATTATATAACTAATTCGTTCTTGATGATCACATGTTCAATATATCTACTTTTAGAACCCTTAAATAAATATTGTTTGCATCCCAACAAGGATAACCATAATAAACAATAAACTTTAAGATACCTCCATCTTTCCAATTGCTTCCAAACCAAAATATATCTTGGCCTAAATATCAATGTTAATGACAATCCCTACATTAACTCATGGAGTAAGTGTTGAATTCAGGAATCCAAATCTATGAGAGCCGTATGCAGCATAACAAAATGCCATAAAAGAATATTACAGATTTCAGTGAAGCAATTCAACCTCAAGCATGATAGAAAACAAACAGTACCATATGCAACACTGATATGTTGGATGTTCTAAAAAAATATTTATAATGATTCTCAATTCTTGTGGTGATTATAATGCAGGGATAATATCTTGAAATTCTAGCATAAGAGCAAAATCAGAGCATGTTTAACTTTGTAATCTTTTGCCAAAACCAAGTAAATGCAAACAGGAATGTCAGTCCTAATGAACCATATAATAAATTGTGATTATTCAGACACACAATGGGAAAGTTTGATTAACTTTCAGAAAAAGCTTACTGGTTCACCCAATTCAATACTCATATTCAGAAAGAGAATAGAAAATACCTCGTGGAATCTTCCATTGAATTGGCTTGCAATTCAACATTCCCAAACAGTCTTGCTTAGAAGTTGAATTTGAATTTGAATTGCTAGCAGTTTCAGACTCATTGGGAAGATTATCTTTTGTGGAAACTATTTGGATGCTATTTCCCTCTTTAATCAGATGAGGATCTTGAGGTGCTTTACATTCAGACAACACATTGTTGATCTGAGAAGCAGAAAGTGCCTTTGGATCTTCAATTTTCTCTAACTTACTTCCACTACTTGATGGATCAACTTTTCCATACTTATGTTGCATAAACATTGCACGCAACTTTGCTTTCTGTATATCATCAGCTGACATTGGACGGCTATGATTTGCTGATACTGCTCGTACAACCTGCACACTTCTACCTGCAGCTCTATGATCAGGCTGTTCCACCAACAAAACCTTTCTACGTTCTTTGGATTCTGTCAATTGCTAAGGAAATTATAATGTTCAAACAGCTAGCAACATGATATTGAAGGAGAGATGCAGGACTACAAGTGGTTCGTACTATTAGTTAATTCACAACTAATTTACAGTCCAATTTATTAATTGTAAGGATGTAGCATCTCAAGGCTCTAATGATGTACATATTGCACCTGGTTAGGATAGTGGTTCTTGCAAAAATATTGTACATTTACCAGAAATTGGATAAATCTCCTACACATTCTACCTCTAGATTCAATGTTATATGCTTCTACAGAAGGTTAACAATTGGTAAAATGCTAATAATTGCAAAAGGTTCCCACTGAAACACTTGACAATGATAAAATTCAACGAGTTCAACAGAAAAGGAGACAATGATGCAATAAGCATAATGATACTCTTATACTATACGATTCATGGAGCTGATATTATTCAAATAGTCATTTGACGTTTACATGGCTAATCTAATTTCCGCTAGTCAAGATCAAACAGCCTATATTAACCTAAACTCATAATATTTTTGATACACTGATACAGTAATATTGTTTCATAAGGTTGCATGAAAGAGAAGGTGATATGAATAGGTCTAGATGAAGCAAAGAGAAAAAGCTAAACCACTGGTTATATAGTTGGCAAACTTTGAGATGACATCTTAATTTTCTTGCACCAAATATTAACATCTGCAAACAAAACAAAGAAAATTTTATAGAAGATCTAGTGGTATAGAATCTTCTGAGAACATGAATACTTAAATTCAAAGGTTCTTGATTCCTACCACAAAAGCTTATTACATAAAAGCCATGACTAATCTTACAGTTATCATCAAAAATATTGGGACCACAATATAGTATAGAATCTTCTGAGAACATAGAGGATCTAGTGGTATAGAATCTTCTGAGAACATAAATACTTAAATTCAAAGGTTCTTGATTCCTACCACAAAAGCTTGTTACATAAAAGCCATGACTAATCTTACAGTTATCATCAAAAAAATTGGGACCACAATATCGTACTACCTTTTCTAGAACAAAAATACTACTGGATCTGGAACAATTCATTTATGATCAAAGACCATCCAAGCTTACATTTTAGCAATGATTTTAGACTAAGACCCAACATATTTAGAGGGTTAAATCTGAGTTGGTCATCTTATGATCAAATCAAGTAATACAGGTCCAATATTATACCACCTGAAAAGTATATGGAATCTCCTCAGATCTAAATTTCAAACAAATTAATGTTAGGCTAAAGAATAGCCCAAATAACACAAGAATGACATGAAGCTCCTGATACAACTTATATAAGAGATGGACAAAATATGTTAAATTATCCCCAACACTCACCGAGGAATTACAGATACTATTTGGAAAAGATGGTAAGTAGCTGATATTCTTGAAGGAATCACATATGGAATGGATGGGGTGACACAGTTTACTTTGAGCAGGCTAAGCTTGAGTAGCTGGCGAGGATCATTACAAACACCTTTTGGAAGTAATGCTAATCATATGCTGACTCTTGCACAGAAAGATGGAACAAAAGAAAAGAAAAGAAAAGAGTGGTGAACGTGAGGCATTGGAGGCACTGCCTCTCAATTAGCGGACAATTCCAAGATATTCCAACAAGCTTTAAGTTACATTACATTAAGATATTGTGGCCTATAGTGTGAGGTGATATCTACAACTCTTTAGATGAAAAGCTGTGCAGCTCCCAAATGACAAGTGATGTTGCAGAAAAAACAAATCATGACTAAATATTGCAGAATTTGATTTAAGGTGATCAGAAAATCACATAATTCAGCAATGTTTTGACTTGAGGTAAGTGGCTTGTCACCCTAATTAGGTTTTTCTAAAGATGTTTTTAGTTATTTAATAAAGTTATAAATGTTATTTTAAATATCAAATATGGGTGAATGTGTATTTTATGTCTTGATTGAATAAAATGATATACTATAGTTATTTGCCTTGTTGTAATTGCTTGATAATAATATTCATTACTAGATTGTGTACACCATGATTTGTGAGCTATAAAAATTTTGCTTCATCTATGGTTGCTTTAATCATGAAATTAGCATATGCTTCAACACTTGACATGAAATATAAAATACTAAATTATATATATATATATATATATATATATATATATATATATATATATATATATATATATATATACTTACAGGTTCTTAATAATTCACATACAAAAGCTTATGCCTCATTGTAGATTCCACGGATGCTAAAGCTTCCGATCAATGACGGGATGATATTTAAGTCCACCAAGACAGAGCCAATGAGGTAATATGAGTGATACACATTAATAACCTTGTAGGGGTAACTAAAGTAGAAATATTTAATCAAATGTGGTGGTAAATCTAAGACGGATGCCATCTAAGTCTACCTTAAGTTCACCAAAAATATTGCCCATGGGATGAGGTTGATTCCCTTGGGATTCATACATACCTAAGTATAAGATGAAAGGAGAAATAAAAAGTAGATGCACCTAAATATGATGATGAACATAATGAATATGAGTGGTTTCTTAGTCTTGTATATATTGATTTGACTATGTAAATACATGTATTGTTTATATTGATGTCTTGTAAATAGCCTTAAATATATTTAAAATCTTGTTTACCCACCTAAAGAGGCTTGTCCACTTAATGGATTTTTGCTCATCCTCAGCACCCCATCTCCACATGTAACCCATTGAAATACACATGGATAATTATCATGATGTTCTGCATGTCCCTGAAAGGATTTTATGGTAAAGGTCCATTGAAGACTTTAATATTAAAAAAATATCCAAAAATATGAAATAATTAGATGATATTTTTATAATGTTCATTCTTGTATTATGTTAATATTCTAAATATAGCATTTGTTATTATTTTAGCCAAAGACCATCATCTCGTGGTGACCAGTGGTATCGGTCCTGCGACATCGTTACGTCTATACATACTCAATTTCAGAAAGAAGGCCTGAAAATGATTATAAAAAATCATTAAAAAAATAAATTTTAGGGTTTTTAATCCAAATTTAAAAATACTTTTATTCTATTTCAATAAAAATAGAATGTAAATGAGTCAAATGAATGGAATTCTATGTTCTTAGGAGGAGATAGTGAATTTATCTTTTTTGAATCCTTGAGGAGCAACTTTGTTATATGGTCCTCTGTTGCTTCCATTAATCTAAAATCACATATAAGGATATGAATTGATATGTTAGATTATGTGGAAACAAGTAATTAACAGAAGCAACTTATATATATGTGATGAGGGGAGTGAGAGAGTGTAAGAGAGTCAGAAAGAGAGGGAAAAAGAGACTGAGGGAGAGTCAGAGGGGGATGGAGGGGCTTTTAAAAGGGGTGAACCAAGGTCCAACAGTCAATTTGATCAGACCCTGATTTCATTAGATTTGATCGATATAGGTCGGTAACGATTGAGTTACAATTGTAACAGGTGACAAAAGGGCATATCAAGCTGTACGCCCCTGCTTCTTGCATTTCGCTTGAAACCAGGTGATCCGCGGTCGTCCAGTGGACCGGAACATATTGGTCATTTTCTACTGTTTCGCTTGAAACCAGGTGAGCAATACGACAGTAGGATAGTCCTTGATTTTAGTTATATATACTAAGTAGAATAAGGATAGTATAATAAGACAAGTAAATATATGCAAGTGTCCACATGATTATGGTTACACCATGGCTAGATGGTTTAAAAAGAAAATAGGGTCGGACCCGATCTAAACTAGCCCATGGCCATTTGGTAGATTGTCACATCCTCCAGATTTTGAGGCATGATAAATATCATACCAACTGATATTTACTGGTCCAATTGGTATCAAACATATGGTCAGGTCTTGGTCGATATTATACTTACATGAAGGTATAATGCCCAAACAATACCCACCCAGTACATTGGTACCATGCCAATCCCAAAGCTTGGCTTGAATAATTATATATAGGCCCAATTTTGACTTTGTCTCTGCACCTGAAGATGGCCAGGCTTGACAAGAGTTTGCTTTACATATTTCTTTGCATGTATATTAAATATAAATTTGAAATTTTAATTACAACATAAATTCAATCAAGCTAATCTGGTGTTTAATAATAGTTAATTAAGGAGTCAAGATCATAATTGTCCAAGTCAACATGCATTCAGAGCTAATTGCTTATCAAGCTGTTTGAGTCACAAACATGTAAAGGTCAGCTGGAAATAAGGCTCGTTTAGGTCTGATCAGTTGAACAAACTATGCTTAAAGCATATATAATTAGAGTCCAAGCTTAAAAAGAGGACTGATCAAGTATGAATAGATTACATGACTTTACAAATCACATGGTACCATTCTAGAATTCAAATCAACTTAAAAGATCATGCTTTTATCAAGTTAACAGCAAAACAGGCTGAATCTTGCAGTACCCTATTATTTCCAACACTTTTAGTTATGCCAGATGACAGTCTGAAAATCAGAAGCTACTAGAAGCCTCATGTAGTGAGATTCATTGAGAAATAACTTCACAAAATTATTGTAGCAGTAGTTCTATATAATGGATAATCAAGTACTGGACAATAAAGTAGATTAGGAAAATGAGTATTTAGCTGATGGATACTTGTCGACGATACACTCCGATCATGCTTCTTACTCGAGTCAGCACCAGATGCAGGAAGCAGCTTCAGTGCTTGTTTAGGCTCTATTGTTCTGCATGGGAAAGAGAATGCAGTATTAATCATTTATCTGGAAGTTAGCTTCATCTATACCCTCAACCATTAACAAAAACAAAGCAACTCAAAAACACTGATTATCTAATTGTTCTGCAGCAAGAAAATACTTGGTTGTTTCAGCATCTTCTGTAAGTGCAAGAATATCTTCCTAGCATTTAGAAAGAAAAAAAAAATCAAGTCTCCATATTCAAATAGAAAGTTGATATGACGTGTTTTATAAAGAAATACTCACAGGCATGTCAAGTTTGGCCTGCAATAACTCATCATTAAGAAATCCACTCATCCTGCCACACAAAAAACATCGAAGTTAAAGATAGTGAAAGAAGGGAGAATGGAATAAAATATTTACAAAGTGCATCCCAATGTACAAGACTCCCATGAATGCTAAGTTTTGGGAGGCTCAATATCCACAACCTCAACCCTGCAAGCAGAGAGGTTGTTTTTGTGACCTAAACCACAGTCACACAAGTTGTAAAGGAACACCATGGAATGAAATACTACATAGTAGAAAGGAATACACACCTTTGTTTATGAATCGCCTCCTTCAGTGTTGTCTTGAAGGAACTAACAAAAGGTCTCTTCAAAGCCTGGCTTTTAATGAACACTTTGCTCCATCGTGAAAGAAGGACCCTTGCCCTGTTTGATATGTCTGATCTCCAAATCAGATGAGTGAGTTCCAATAAGTATTTGTAAGGAATAAAAGCAAAAGAAAAGGACAAAACTGTAAATATGTTTAATTAAGGAATAAGCAGAAATATTCCTGGATGCTTAAAATCAGGTAGCATTCCCTAAGAAAGAGTCTAATTTCCTCAAAGTTGTCAAAGTCTTTGTCTGGTCAAGTATGAGAAATAAGAATCACTAAGTTAGAGTTTGGTTTCTCTTTTTAACCAGAACCATGAGTTGGTTGAGTTTAGCCTTGGGTTTTGTGATTCTAACCAAATCAAATCAACCTATGCCAAGTCTGTTCGGCCCATTGACATCTTCTACGGCAAAGCAATTTGAGGACCAACCTCATTAAATTTTGTCGATCTCCTATCTGGAGAGTCGACATGTCCCACACACATGTAAAGAACTAGTTTTCTCATCCAGATGTAAGGCCAAGTCTCCCACACTAATACCAGACACGAAGGACAACCACTGTGAATTAACTTCAATTTTGCCATCCAAATCTGATGTAATCATATCATCAATCCATGGATGCACAGATTTATAGGATTTAAAGATTACAGCTCAGCTATTACCAGAATACATTGAAAAGATGAAGATGAACCTGAAATTTCATTCACTGTTATTCTTAATTTATTATGACCTTATATTAGTATATACTTCCTACAATGTTTAAAGTTTAATTACGTCTCATTGCAACCCAAAGTGTGTACACACCTGATGTCCTATAAAACCGCAGCCTGTTAACAGCAGGCACTATGGCAGACATATGTACTGGCAAAGCTTTATGTATGGGCAGGTGATAGAGAACCTGAATGAAAATATCACCTCAGTTCAGAAACTTATGATAAAGTAATTTTCTTCAAACACATAAAACAGAACCTTCAAAATGACAAGAAGCACAGTAGTTTGCTCTTCAACAGCTGCTTGGCTCAACCATGTTGCCAAGATGATGATGCCACCATTATTTGAAAACCTAATTACATGTAAAAGATATAAGATCAGTTTCAATGGATGATCTGAATTATAAGCAAAAGTTCAAAACAAGCAACGTATAGAATTACCAATTTAGAACTGCAGAGTTTTGAACACAAAGAACCCATTCCATCAATTTCACCTGTGCTGAAAACGTCTGTTCCTTCCTCATCAAATTGAATATGTTATTTAAGAATTCCTTATCATCAGAGTTGACACCAGGAATAGTTTCTTCCAGCAACAAGGATGGACGGCCTTCCTCTTTCACAAGGTTAATCGAAGTCAGTGTTTCCTGTTGGTAAGTTTTAACAGTACCAAAAATGCCAGTGTTATCAGGAACTTGTTTAAGCTCCACGGTTACAAAAGCATCAGAAGCAGCAGCATTTCCTGATGGCACTTTGCTGACAGGCAATGACTGATCTAAACTAACCAAATGGTCTTCTTTGGATGTCTTGGATTCTTCTAATCTAGTTACTTTCTCACATGACAAACGAACAAGCTTTCTCACTCTCGAGCGCTGACCAGCAAAAAATTCTCTGACCTATAACATAAAATGTAAAGATGTCTTTTAATTCCCAATTCTTTTCATGTGTGTGTGTGTGTGAAAGATGAGAATGGAAAGGAAGTACAATATCAACCAACTCTGTAGTTGCTTGTCAACTATGAGCTCTTATGATTTTCTCTAAAATCCAAACTTAAATAAAGCAAAGAAACTATAGATGCCTATGAGATGTAAACCAAGATATGAGATATATCAATCAAAAAAATAAATCTTACCATGCATGTTATGGAGCACATAATCCAAGAAATGGTAGTCAGCAATGTGGGAGGTTCTATTTGGTTATCAAGCAAAATGTATAACCTTTGCAAGAAAAGACAGATGGCACCAATAAAGGAAAATGAGAAAAAAAGAAAAACGGGGGATTCATCTTTTTATGCTAGCATTGAAAGGGTGCAAAAACAATCTTAAAAAAGATGACTTGAAAATCATATTTAGTTCACTTTGTTCAGCATCTTTCTAAGAATTTACATGACTTTGATGCTATTATAATGCTCAAACAACCCACTATGTTACATACTGTAACATGCAATGCTCATCCCAGGATGTGTAAAAGCATTTTCTTGGAATTGATTTTACAGCGTGCCTCTACAAACATTCAGTGATACACATGGATAATAGCAAGCACACATATCCTGCAGAATGTAAAGTGCTAAATCATTCTTTTCAATTGAGTTTATCATACAAGGGTAGACTAATTATTCGTCCTTATGAAACTTATGGCCCTTTAATTTCGTTACTCTCTTTTTAATTGCCTTTTAGAAGCAAAATATCAAAAGAAAAGTCTTTCATGAGAAATAGAAGTTTCAAGAATTGTCCAAACCCAAAAGAAAAAGGAGCCTTATTTATATCGTAAATATTTATTGAGCAGCATCAACCTAGAAGTCAAGAACATCAGGAGAGAAGAGCCATGATGAAACAACAAAGAGTAGAAATCTGAGTAAGCAAGATGAATCAGGCAACAAACTGATAATTTGTACTACTTACAATGCCTTAGATTGACATCTTGTCATCATAAATAGCATATTCCTGCCACAAGTTTATATGATATTCTGGTCAGCTAATAGATGCTATATCTTACAGATTCAGCAATTCATAGATGAAAACAGAATCAATCTACTGGTCCAAATCAAATAAATTACATTTGTGTAGAAAAAAAAACCATTTCCAGATGAAAATATAAGTATTTCTAGACTAAAGCATTTGTGTCCGAAGTACTTTTATGATGACAATATTTGGAGTATAAACTTCATCTAAAATTTTTCATAATCTTCTGCTGTCATTCCAGTGATAAAAGGGTGAAAGATGGCTTGAATAAGTTCCTCCAGAAAATTAAACTTAAAAATAAATTCCGCTGACTATAAAAATTTGAGCCACAATTTTTTTTATGCAACCCACAAAAATCCTTCCTTATTTTTCATTTCTCAAACCATTCATTATTCTCTGTGTTGCATGCAATATAACATACCTTAATGTGACTTATCCTCACTGTAATAGTTGTTAGTTGTTACAATGACATATACATAAGAGAAGCAATAGAATTATAGAAATAATGAGTCACATCCCAGCTGGAAGAAAAGGACCTGTGAAACTGTAACCCCACAAAGAGCGCTGATCTCGCGACTTTCTTTTTTCCCAATTGCATCCTTGATAGAGAAAACTGACTGCATATACTTTACTGCTTTAGGATTCAACAAATCCCTTGGCCGTTTTCCTGTAAAAGCTTGCACAATATCAATTTTCAGGTAGAAAGTTTTCCACTTACATCAGCATCAAAAGCAACTTGTAAAAATCCAAGGAAAATAGTACCACATATGCATGATTTACAGAGCAAGTAATTTAAAACAAAAGAGAAGCCAGGAAAAAGGAGATTCAGAAAAGAGAAAACAAATACATTTCAGATGTAATCCATTCCTAATGGGTTGACATAAAGGCAAGTTTAAAAACTTTAAGCACCTCTAGTGACAACTATTCTAGATGAAAAACAACATTAACACAATGATAAAGTGTTTCCTAATCAACAAAACATTATAAATTTTCATTAGAAAAAAAAAGAATTGATAAGAGTCATAAGACTGCTGTTTGGCCAAGCTTTCCAAGTGGTGATACAGTTTTTTGGCTAGGTAGCAATATATGTTGAGTAAAACCTAACTGCAGAAATGTTGTGAGTATTTGTAAGTCCTTCTAAATCAAAGCAGAAAAGGTGCAAAATGTGATGCAAGATCATTGTAACTTCTCGTCTGAATAAATTTTATCAACTTAGAGCAAAGAATGCGATTTGGGTACTGTACCTTTGCCGATCCATGGCTAGATTGATACAGATATGATCTGTCTTGGCTTACCAGAGGAGGAGGAGGAGGAGGAGACAATGAAAGTAGAGAAGGAGAAGAGGAGGAGGAGTACTCGAAAAAGGTCAGCGGTGCACGGCAGGCACAGGTGGATAGGCAGAATTAAGGCACAACTCTCTGCATCAAGATGGAGAAGAGGGCTTGCGCGGTCGCGACCCTAAATGAATTGGTGGGTTAAACCTTCAAAGACATTTTTTAATTGGACTGAATCTCCCAAAATGAGAGGCGGTCTACTATCAATTCATGCCTAGCCCGATAAATATCGATCAGTAGGACTAATCCACATGAAATTGCAAACCATGGCATAGTGGTATTTTGCAAATAACATAAATTTCCATATGGCAACATCTTTTATTGATCTACATTAGTTATCAAGATAATACTAGGAGAATGAAATCAAAAGCCAAATAAAAATAGGAGAAGATGAATATTAGGTTTACTTAAAAATTTTAAAGAAAAAAAGGACATAAGTCTTGGTTTTGATTGAAGATATCATCCTTCCAAGTTTCTGGTCTGATTGAAAATTATAAAGAAAAAGGACATATGTCTTGGATTTGAGTGAGGATATCATGCTTACAAGTTTCTTGTTGATTGGAGAATCAATAAAGAAGGAAGCCTTTCAACTAAATATCTTACCAACTATGAAGATTGTTTGTAAAAACAAATATGAAAATAAATCTTCCCTAAATAAGAAAACATGAAATAATTAATTTGTTTTAATTTATGAAATGTAATTTTCTTTATTTTATTTTTCCTTGTTTTTATGTTTCTTCTTTTACTTCTTATACTTCAGGATCTGTAAAAAGGGTAAAATATTAAAACTAAACATTATGGAACATTAAGTAAATTGAAGTTCTTTTTTTCACATTCCATGAGTGGTGTGAGAAGTAAGGAGGTGTGAGGCTTTCACCCCTATGAGTTAATCCTTTACTAAGAGTGAGTCAAGCAATTATCTTTTATATACTATCATCATAATTATTATTTATTTCTTCCTCTCTCTTTTATCTTTTTCTATTCTTTTACACACACACACATATACATATATATATACGCATACATATATACATCTACATATATATACATATATGTATTTGTATGTGTGTGTGTGTGTGTATATATAAACACACTGCTTGTCATGAACTTGTCCAATGTAAGAAAACTTTTGGCTAAGCTATAATGTTCTATATCAACATAGATCAAATTTTCAATCATTTAAACTCTAGATATGTTCCTAAGTAGAAGAAGCCACATACAATTCTAATTTGTTCTTTATTTGAATAATTTCAATTACTTTAGGTGTCTTTTGCAAATTTTATAAGTTGAGAAATGACAACATCTTCCATAATCCTATACCAGTTACCAAGATAAATAAAAATTACAAATGACTGAATATTCTAAAGGAAAAGAAAGGATATAAGTTTTAGTTTCAATTAAAAATCATATTCTTGCAAGAAAGTTTCTTCTTGATTCAAGAATCTACAGAGAAAGAAGCCTATGAATCCAAAACAAATCCAAAACAAATAAACTTTCAAAGACGATTGTTTGCCAAAACAAATATCGAAATATATCTTCACTTAAGAAAAAGAAATGATATGTTTTAATTCATGAAATGTAATTTTTTATAATGTATTCTTCGTGTTTTTGTATTTTCCTTTTATTCTTTTGCTTCAGGGTCTATGAAAAGGAGGAAAGCAATAATAACTTAAGATCATTAGAATGTTGAATGAATTGACCTTGTTTTCACATTGTGTGAACAGTGTGAAGCTACGATTTTTTCCATCATCCAAATCTAAAAAGTACACAGTTTTGAGACCTTCATCCCTAAGAGTTAATCTTTGAAGTCAAAGGGAATCTAATAGTTATCCTTTTCTTATTTTATCTTTTACAATTATTATCTTCAGCATCCTATCTCTTTCCCTTTCTCTATTCTAAAATAAAAAAGAATACATTTTCTCTTCTTGTCTTGAACCTGTTCTACATCAAAATATATGCCTCTTATGAACTCAATTATGTTGAAAGCAAGGTAAGTTCACATTTTCAGCCATGTTGACAACAGGGAATTGAAACATTTAACCAATCTTTGCAAATAATATCTGTAAAAGTGATAGGGAGCCATGCCAGAGAAATGCATGCCTATGCTATGCATATATTCTGTCACACACCAGAACATGCCTATGCCTATGCCTATGCCTATGCCATGTAAGCAAAGAGGTTGTTTCCTGAATAATTGCCTGTCAATTAATCTTAAGTTTTGGATAATTTAATAGATTAAATATTCTTCCAAATCTCTTTGGATATGAAAGAATTTTGGTAAAATATGCTTCCAATTCAAGAACTTTGTAAATTTGGGTTGCATTTATATGTCAATATTTACCGGCCCTATTTATATGTCAATATCTACCGGCCCTAATATTCATGTCTTAGGAATACAGATCATATTTCACCCAAGGCTTAAGACCCCTTCACGTGTGGATGGGCAGACTCGCTCAACCCCAACACATGGAAATTGAATTGTATGTTAATGCATGGATTGAATAAGATTTAATCACAGGATCTTCCCATATGATACCATTGTAATTCTTTTTATCACTATCATTCCATTTAAAACTTCAGCCTCCAATGAGACATGATCTATCCTCTCAACAGCATGATTTAAAGCCAACAAACTAGATGAGATTACCTCCAACAAAGACAAGCCTTAATGTCCCCATTATTTGGAGTCAAATACATGAAACTGCTCCACCACTGAGTTTTGTGCAAAGCAATATCCTACTTAAATAAAGAGTATTTAATTTAATTTTATTATTTCTAGTGATTTTTAAGGTCATTCTCTCTCTCCTCTGCAGAACTAATCCTAATCTATTCACCTCCTCTAAGACATCCATAGGCTTTCTTTTAACAAGTCCAGATCATCTTAGATGTTTTTTTCTCATTTTAACCTTAAATCTAAGTGTTTATGGATGAAAACATTTTTGTTACAACTTTTTAAGTAATTTGCACATTCACCACAACAATTTCATCTCAATTACATGATCTTGTCTCACTTACATGAACTTCTGCAATAGACTTTAACTACCTCATACTTCAATGCATAAAACATTGAGGATTTACATGTTATCTCTTTTAATCAAGTCACACGATGAATTAACAAAATTCTTGACATCCCTATCCCCTTTTAACATCCAATTTGCACTCTATATATTATATATTCATATTTCATCTCTCTCTTCTTCGTGTTTAATAATAGATCTGAGATACTTATAATCTTCACCATAGCAACTTCTTATTCATCCATCTTAGTTACATCTTCAGTTTTTAACTTGAGATTGCTAAAACTACTTTCCTTAGATTTAATCTCAGCTCTAGTTAATCCAAAACATTTAGTTTCCAAGGATTGTCCAATGACAAATTAATCCCAGCTGGATACTCAACAGCGAGAACAATAATATCAACATATAACATACACTAGAAGGGTCTATCCTGAAGATGGCAACTAAATTCTTTCATTACTCATATGAAAAGATAAAAATTTAAAACTAATAATTAATATAATCATATGATCATAGAAAACTCATTAAACATACTCCCTAGTGTCCTAAGACCAAATGACTACTTTATTATGCATTTGTGTTAACCAACATAATTATTGGATGCTTCTTTCTTTTATAAATTCAACGTAATAAAATATCTGGGAAATCTATCATAGATATATTTCTAAATTAAAAATAAACCATATGCAAATCTTTCTTCTTTTCTCTCAATTTTTTCATTAATTGTGTTAATAAATAAATAGTTTTCCTGGTTGATCTTCCAAACATAAAATGGAACTGACTTTTGAAAAAAATTATTTTATATCTTATTCTTCTTACCAAGGCCTGCAATACCGAATGATACCGGTATGCAGACCGCCCGCTACCGCTCGGTATCATCAAGTGCATCGACGGTAACCGAGGGCAGAGAAGGAAGTGGGAGACGGTAATCGAGAGCGGAGAAAGAAGGGGAAGAATGAAATAGGAAAGAAAAAAAAGAAGGGACGTCGCCCGAGGGGATGTCACCGAGAAGGGGTGCGACATCACCTCGGCGATGTCGCCCGAGAAGGGAGGCGACGTCACCTTTTTTTTTCTTAATATGCGACGTCGCCGAGAAGAGAGGCGATGTCGCCCGAGGCGACGTTGCATATTAAAAAAAAAAAGCATAGGCGACGTCACCTCGAGCATATTAAAAAAAAAATGACTTCGCCCGAGAAGAGAGGCAACGTCGCCCACATATCAGTGATTTAAAAAGCGCTAGGCGCCAAAATGCGCCAAGGTCTAAAATCGCTCGAGGCTCTAGGCGCTCACCTGAGCGAAATGAGGCGCTAAAATATAAAAAATATATAATATAATAAATAAATAAATTATTTAAATAAAAATATACTATTAAATTAAGAAAATCTAAGGTACAAAATCACAATGTCACATTACTAAAAAGTCTCAAAAACCAAACAATAAAATTTTACATTAAAGTCATTCATCATAATCAATATTATCGTCATTTTCATATAAATCATCTTCATTGAATTCATTCTCTTCTTCGTCTTGTCCTTCTTCTTCATCAAAATATGTTTCATTCTCAATATCTTAAACAATAGCAGGAGTCGAGCTTGATGCTTTTGTACTCATTTTTCTCTGTCATTTGTCTTGTATATGTTTGTAATTCTCCAGCACCTGAAACTCTTGCCACATCTCCCCATGTCAATCTATCATCTTCAAATACAAGCTCGTCTTCGGCATCTTGCAAGTTGGTACCTATTTCTCCCACCAATCACTCATTGAGTCATCAATATCTTGTAATGAGATTGGATCAATTGTATTTCACAAATTATGACGAGCCTTCAAAGCTTGATTATACTTTATGTAAACAAGATCATGTAATCGCTGATGTTCCAACCGATTCCTTCTCTTTGAGTGAATCTGTCATATCATATAATTTAAAAATATATTAATATATCTATCTAAATAAATAAATTAATTGAAACAAAAATATTTATTGATTCTTACATGCTCAAAGACACTCCAGTTTTGGTCAACTCAAAGCACTACATGTCAAACTAAGTACTTTGATAGCAAATTGCTGTAAGTTCGGGGTAGAATTTTCAAATAGACTCTACCATTCAACTGCAAAATTTATATTATTATTAGTAATAACATAATAACATACTATAGATAAAATTAATTATCTCAAATTATTAATACCTGGAGACATAGTTGTCCTGGATCGAACTGCCATTGGAATTCCAAAAAGACCTTCGGCATTTTTATACAGAGATAATTCACGAATAATCTTATCTTGCACCTCAAGGCTTGGAACTAATCTTGCAACGCACTGATATAACCCATCCAAAACTTCTGCATCAAACCCAATAGATTTAATCGTATAAAAGAATTCATGATTCAAATAATATCCTACTGCATGTAAGGAACGATGAAGTTGACAATTCCATCTTTCGTGAATGATTGTAAAAATTTTCTCATATTTTTCTTCATTTTCATTAAAAGACATTTTAATCGTCTCCTTTGCTCTATCCATAGCCTCATAAATATATCTCATTGCAGGCTTATTTTCATTATCTACCAATCGAAATACTCGAACAAAAGGGCCCATTACCTTTAATATATAAACCACACGATCTAAAAGGATGGTATTAAGATGATATCAATAGCTCTCTTGCCTTTTGTTTCTTTTGCCCATTTGCTTGTCACTCATTTTTCAGAAGTAAACATGTTTCTCAAATTATGTTTTTGACGATACACACTCTGTAATGTCAAGAATGAAATAGCAAATCGGGTGATACCATATCTCACTAATTCTTTGTTGTCTGTGAATTCTCTCATCATATTCAAAGTCCTAATATAATTATAAAAAAATCCAACAATAAAAATTGCCCTTTCTAAAGTTTTCTTGATGTTTAGGATCTTTCCAATATCCTCCAACATTAAATCAATATAATGTGTCGCACATAGAGTCCAATATATGTGCTGTCTTTTTGTTTCAAGTAATTTACCTGAGACAAAAGATAACAAAAATGATAAGACCTATGAGTTTAATACATTTAATTGAAGATAAAATAATTAAAAATGCAAAAAATTCAAAAGATGAATATTACCAGCTAAAACATAGTTGCTTCCATTGTCGATTATGACTTGAATGACATTTTGTTCTCCAATTTCTTCCACAAACTTATCAAATAAATCATATATCTTATCTCCAGATTTTACAAAAGATAAAGCATCTATTGACTTCACAAACATAGTCCCTAAAGAACAGTTAACCATAAAATTAATTATACTCCTGCATCTTCTAACAATCCAAGCATCTGACATAATAGAGCAACAATGTGTTGCCCATGATTCTTTATGACCCTTTAGTAAATCATTTGTATAATTCAACTCTTTTTGCAACAATGGAACTCGTATCTCATAATAACTTGGAGGTTTTAATCCCGCACCATATCTTTCAATAGCTTCAATCATTTCCTTAAAACTGTCTAAACGAGTGGTACTAAGAGGAAGACCAGCCTAATAGAAAGCGAGCAATATGTTGAATTGTTCTTCCTCTTATTTCTTTATCACAAGCATCACTTATATTTGTTTGTCTAAATTTTAAGCCTCCTGCTTGCCCTTGTTGCTTCTGTGATCCTTGAAACATATATAGATCCATCGGTCCCTTTTTAGCCTTCTTAGTACTCATAACTTCTTTTCCTTTTTTGTCATATACTTTTTTTTCCCATTTGGGTTAATACTCATAGAATAATCTTCTTCTTCATCTCTGAGATATTCAACATCATCGTCTGATAAATTCCCATAAGATTCATTCTTTTGTATCTTCTTTTTATTCATATAACTCAGCAATTCTTCTTTTACCTCAGGTGGACACTTTTTGCAAGCTATTGTATTCTTGAAATTTCCTATGAGATGTTGTTTTGTACGAAAAATACCACCTTTAGTAGTCTTATCGCAGAACATTCAGGTCACTGCATTAGGATCTTTCGGATCCTTTAAATATTATACTTCCGTGCAGGATCTTTTTTTAATGTCATTGTAGAATCAATTGAGTTGCTATGTACACTTGCCATTTATCCTGAAACCTAAATATAATTTCAAATAAATAAAAATTAATAGTATTAAAGTTAAAATAATATATTATTAATTAAATAAATAAAAATACTGCTATTAGTATACAGTTAGCAATATACTGTTAATAGTATACAATCAAAGCTAGAACTAAGAAGGAAGACCGAGCTTGCTAAGGCAGTGGCAACGGTAGCTAGAGTGGGAGCAAAGAAGCTTACAAAAAGCAGCAGCGATGCGAGCGACAAACGCATTGGAGCGAGCGATTTAGCGGCGGCGGCAAAGAAAGAACGCATGCTGAAACCAATCGCGAGGGTTAGGGTTGGGGAAGTCGGTGAAGTCGCGAGAGAGAGATTGATATCGGTGATTTAGTTGGTTCAATCGAACCAACTAAATCACCGGAGACCGAACCAGACCTAAAATTCTGGTTTGGTCGCCTGGTTTAACCCGGGCGCTCGCCCGAAGTGCTCAACGCCTGGGCTCTAGTGAGCGCCCAAGCGACGCCTCTTTGAAGCGCGTCGCCTGGAAGTGAAGTGAGGCGCTCGGGCGAGGCGAGCGCCTTTTGTAATCACTGCCACACACACACACACACACACACACATATATATATAATATTTATCTTTATATATATTATATTTATAATTATATATATACCAAACGGTATATCAAAATATACCGTTCGGTATACCGTATCGTACCGTACCGAGAAAGTAACAAAACTCCGGTATGGTACAAAATTTCAATCCTTACTTCTTACAATCGTTCTTTCTCAAAGTTTTATGCAGTGACTCGCTAGTCTAGATCTTCTATAATTAAAGTAACTTTGAATATCTCTTTTGTTCATATAAATAGACACCAAAATAGCTCTTCATACATTCATCTGACATCATCTTAATTCTCAACTTCTTGTTAATAAACAAGTCAAACATATTATTCCAACTTTGTCAAGACTTAACTAAAATAGGTCCTACACTTTAGGATACTATCATCCTTTTCCTTTACCTCATTGCCCCAGCATTAAGAATAAACATGAAAATTATAAACTTATCATTATTGTTTATCTCTAAAGCTAAGTTATATACAGTATTCGCTGAATAATTTATCAAAATAAATTCTCCATCTTTCCTTAAGCTTTAAATTGTTAACAAACACTAATTTCATCTGTATCCTTTATACATCTAAATATTTAATGCTATCTATTCTCTGCACTTCACATTCCTAGCCTTGGCAATCTAAAAAATACCATTTCCCCATCCTTATTACCGGGCTTACCATAAAAGTTATCATAGGATGTGTAATTTTTAAACGACGTATCTTTTCTCTATTTCATTTTGCTAAATATCTTCTAGATTTCTCACTTTTAATAAAATCCATCAATCTTTCAAACATGTTCTTCTCATACTGATTGTATTTTGAACTCCTCACACTACCAGGAACTCTCTCGTGAAGCTACACTATAACCTTTACAAGAATCTTCTTTGGCACCCTCCGCATTGTAGTTTCATGAAAGAATTTTAATCAATCGATATTCCAGCTTACATTGTCGATATTCCAGCTTACATTGTCAATTCCATATTATCATCATCTTCCAAATATATTCTACAGTGTTCCTACTTGTAACCTTCTTTCTTTTATACGCCATTCTTATCTTTCAATTTTTTCCTCAAATCTATTATTAGTATTCTATTTTATGATATGGTTCTGTCCTGAATGTATTGAATCAAATGAAATTAAGACAGTTTTACTAACCAATCAAGCACCCATTCCACATTCACCCTCCAGTGAATAATATGCTAACACAGAGTAGCTTAAACCCTATAAGAACATTAGTTTTCTTGAATATTTGATATTTCAACTTAAGTCTTCAGCATTTAAGCCAATCATCCCCACATAATCAAGCCTTGCTTGCTAAAGTTTATTTTGGTTTCAGCAGAGGTACTATGATTCAATAATGACTTACATTTATACAAGAAATCCATTCAAAAAGCTATGTACAACTAATCTGCAATCAGATAGAAACAAATGCTGTCATAGTAAAACTTCAAATTGTGGAGAACAATTAACTGTTATATTTCCGATAATTTTGAGCATAAAATTATCAAATGGGATAGAAAATTTTGAACTAATTCAAGTTAACAATAAACTGCAGAGAAAGATGGTCACCTATGAGCCATCCAAATGGAAGTCAACAACTCACCGATTCTTATTGATAATGCACCAGCAGCCTGCAGACAAACCAAAATGAACTCAGTTATCATCCATCTTGATTAAAATTGGATGTACATAAAAAATACAGATCAATGACTCTTATTTGATTAAGGAGCATAAATGTTGATGACTTATGCTCAGTCCCAACAAATTAAATTGACAATGTAACAAAAAGTAAGATGACAATCCACAACAATGATAAGTGCAACATGTACATTGCTGCTTCCACAAATTTGAATGATAACGGCTCCACAGACAGAAAAATATTGTAATTAAATGTACATACTGCTTTGTAAAAGCAGAAGGTTTAGATGGTAGAAGTAACAAATCAGAAAATGTACATGACCTATTGTTGGCACATGCATCTTAAAACCAAGTAGCATCACAGAAAATTAAGGTAAAAGATATACAAAAGACGAACACAAGGTTCACACAGCATTTCTATGGGATATCGAGTAACTAGCTTATATATTTGTGAACAGGTAGGAATCCATAGGGAGGATAAGAGAAAATGCAATAATATGAATTATTTCTCAATGCTACAACCATTGCATTTGATTAGACAATAGTAAGAATAGATAAAAGCGGCATCACAAGAAAATAACTCAAACAAGTAGGGATAGAACAATTCAACGACCACGGAACTCATACCCCCATAATTTGGATGAACTGCAGAGGTTGTGCCACCTACCTCTGATCTCTAAATTTTGGACTGATATTCTACCTTTATCTATGGATCAAAAAAAACTTAGGAACTAACAAACTACATAGATGTCTTATCCTAATCAATCAATCTAAAATACCATAAAATTAGATGTCTTATGCTAATCAATCTAGGACCAGATAAGAAGGCTTATTAACCCCATCTCCAACTCAACTAGGAGCAGTTAGAAAAGTCTTTTACCACCCCTATTCCATCTAGATATGGACCAAATTAGTCATACTTGAGATGAACTTATACTTCCACCTCTCCTGTGACTTATGGAGTCCTTCAAGAGCCTAACTAAGATGCATAGATACATACAGCTATTAGAGTCAACCATGGCAGGCATCATATTGCTCGAATAGACTGAAATATCACATATCAACTGTGCCAAATAAGATATAAATTGTACCAAATTGTTGTGACTATCTTTTGGCCTATTTTAAAGCTGCAATGCAAATGAGCAAACCCTAAATCAACTTGGGGCAACACTGAGGGTGCATGTGAACAGGCTCTGGCTGGAAAGTGATAACTCAGTTTAGACTTGGATCGAGCTTGGGTTGAGGGGTGGAACAACCAGGGCCATCACAACCCAGCCCATCATATGACTAATGTATTATTAAGTTAAATATGTACAATATAATTAGAGTCAGCTCAATTCTAAATCCTTTATTTAGCCACCTAATTTACACACCCTCTTCAATTTCTTTGTCTCCACTGCCATTCTCTCCCTCTGCTTTTCATAGTCTCTAGTTTCATCACTCCTCTCTATCAGATATGCTCATCCTCCCTAACCCAAGACTGTCAAGAAGCCAATTGCCATGGCAGCTGAGAAGCTGCCCACCAACCAATCCGATGCCTCCCACAAACTTTTGCCACCCTCCCAGTACAGCAGCATCCAACTTTGGCGTGTCACTAATATAGTCACCCATAAAAATCATAAGAGTACAAACTTCCACTTCTGTTCCCCTAACCGACAGAATCTCTATTTATTGTGCATGCTTTGTGTCGATCTATTGCAGCGGATGTCCTCACTAAAAGAATATATCCACAATGGCAATAATGTTAAGGCAAGATCTACGACTTTAGTGGACCTTCTGGAAACATATTAGGCTTATCATTTCTCCATGTAACTGTACTCTGAATTCATCATGATGCCAAATTAAAAGGAGGTGATTATTGCTTCTGTAATAATCATGATCCTTTCTGCAGTATTTCCTCCAAGCTTCCAACCCAAGCAAGCAAAGGTCCAACCCGACCCTAGCTCAGCTTGTGCTCGGATTAAAAGCACCAGGCAGGAGGTCAAGTTGGGTCAGGATGCAAACTAAGAAATGAAAACAAAAGTTGCACTTGGGCTTACCTTCAACCCAACCCAACCAGCCCAAGTTGCAGCCCTAGCCTCTTTGATGGCCAAGGGCTGATCTAAACCCAAGCAAACCTAGGCTACTCTAGACAGTGGTGGGAAAGGGATTGTGGATGGATCCCAATATAGAATTTTTAATTATCTAGAATTTGATTGAATGATACCAACAAGCTGTTCCCAAAAAAAAAAACAACCTTACCATTGTATCAAGACCTGCTATATAAATAAGTAGACAGCTACGAAATAACCCCTAAAATTTTTTCCAATTGGGAAGAGTCCGGCACAACAAAAAATCACAAATTTCATGATGGTATCATAAAGGTACTTTAGGCATGAGAACATTCAACAGGATTAAAAAACTGTACTTATATACATAAAATAGTACCAAAAAATAATCTCAAGGAATTGAACCAAACTAAAATAATGGAGGAAAAAAAAACAAAGGTTCAAACCAAACTAAGAGCAATATTCACAAGATTGGGACTAAAATAAGGTTAATTCCTAGAATCCCTAGGATTGATGAGAACAGATTATCAAAATGACACATTAAGAATGATCGAGAAGCAATTTTACAATTTTACTATATATATATATATATATATATATATATATATATATAGAGAGAGAGAGAGAGAGAGAGAGACAGAGTGACGAAGATGGAAGGGATCTAGCCTAGTTGAGGCGGGATAGTAAGGGAACATAGTGTGGGCTTGAACACAAATCAACCCACCAGCAGGCAGCAGGTTTTCATAACCAAAACATAAACCCACACAACTGGGTTGTGAGGTCAAGGCTGCAACGCATGTTATATAATGTTTTTAACAAAATAGGTTTGGGTCAGTTTGGATCCAGTTGTACCATACAACCAAGGCAACAGTAAGACTGGCCTGAACCTAACCTACTAATGGGTCAAGATGTTTTGACTGAAATCCAACATGTGACCAAAGTGCCTTCTTAAACAAATCACATCTAAGTCTAGTCAATTGAAGTTCAAGGAAAGAATCCCACCCCCATACATATATCCTATTAAACTCTATTTTAAAATAATATAGTAATTGTTTTTTAAATTGAATCTATGACATAGCCAGAAGAGTAGTCTATAACCACTTATCACAGGTGAGTAGCAAGATATTATACAGGGTTAGAATAAACTAGCACCTTCCTCTTCCATCTACTTCCCTACTCCAGCATCAACCAGTCATGCACAATCACCAACAAGCACAATTCAATCATAAAGGCTTCTTTCCTCCCATGGCCACCAATTATTCTCTCTCCTCGTACGCTCCTGTCCTCCCTCATATTCTCCTTAATATTTTTCTTCTTGTTCTCATCTTCTCCTTGTATCTTCTTCTACTAGTCCACAAACTGGCAGCTGGAGGTTGACTGAAAATCACCCAGACAACCAATAATCTCTAGAAGAAAACTGAAAAATTAGCCAGCAGGACTCTACACCAGCCACTACCAATCCAAATGAACCAGATCGGATTGAGAACAGGTGGCCCAACGAACTATAATCAATAGCAAGGTTCTGATTTCCAAATTCTGTTAGTAACAAATTAGGAAAAGCAGAACATCAGAAACTAAGAAAATCATGACCTAAATTAGTAAACATGAGGTCTTCAATTAGATCAAAGTGCATTCACACTGACATCATGAACATATCACTCCTATAATTTCCTACATCCTTCTGACCATTTAAATATGTCTCATCCCTGATGACATTAAGTCATCAAAATAACACAAAAGTTCTTGACTGGAACAACAATCGTTAGACAACTAAGGAGCTTACCAAGTACCAATTGTTTATCTACCAAATTAAATATAAAAAGCTCATCCGATGTCCAAAATTAGAAAGATAATTCTGCATTACTAGATTCCTATTGAGATCATAACTGAAGTTCTTCCCACACCTAATTTAAACTGATAGGTAAAGAATTAGTCATATCACTATTATTCTAGTCTTGTATGAACAGAAAATACGGGAGTTAGATCGACCACCTAACCTGAAAACTCATCCGTACAACAAATGAATTGCTAGCAATGCATCAAGAGTTAAAAACATAAGCATCAAAATCAAAAAAAATTTACTTCAGAACCCAATATTTCCATCCATTTCAACCATTCTGATCTTACTAACCGAAGAAATCAAAACCAACAAACGAGATATCCAACAACGCCCTAAATTCAAGACGCAAACTTACCATTTCCTGAGCGAGGGGGTTGACACCGGTGAGCTTGCATTGGGCGACGACAAGCTTCTGCAGCTGATCGATCTGAGTGTGGAAAAGTTCCCTCTGGGACTCCACAAGCCGCGCCAATGTCCCCGGCGGGCCCCCAATGTCCAATTCCACGAGCGCACCCGCCGACTCCACCGCCACAAACGCCATGTCCGGCCCGAACAGAGAGGTCGCGCACCAGAGACCGAAAGGTGAGGATAAGGGGAGCCCCAGATCGGAGACGCGAACCGTAGCAAGCTCCGATCCAATCAAAGTGGACAAAATTAGGGTTAGGGTTTCGATGACGTCGGGCTGACCGGAAGGGGACGAGCACGAGGAGCCGAAACACGACCGGCGATATAAAAGACGGAAATAAACAATTAGACTTGCCTTAAGATATGGATTTATTATATCATGATAAATAATACTGTATTGTGTTGATGTAACTGAATCGGGTTAGGCTACTTTTGTCCACTATCCGAATCCAAATATTAAAAAGATCCGAAAGTTAACAAAAGTCCGATAAAATATAATATATACCTTATATCATCATCGATATTGGATTAAGTTTAGCTATTGGATATTTTAAATTTATATTGTATTTTTTACGAGAATAACAAATGAACATTTAATCCTCTCTCTCTCTCTCTTAGAAGGAAGAAGGAAGGGTAAATGTGGGTTGTTAACATAATTAATAAAATAAAAACTTTTATTATTAAATGGTGTTGATGTCTCGCACAAGGCTAATTATAGATTACTCGTTATCTTTAGTATTCAGATCTTTATACTTTAAAAAATTATAATGAAAGGGAATGGCTGATGTAGTCTTATAATCGTAAAAGTGAAATATCTAGATTTATTTATCTTAACATCATCGATTTTATTAATAAAAATAAAAAAAATTAATATTCTAGTTGTTGATGACAAACAATGTTAGTGGTGGCTGACAACAACATCGTTAGGGCGACAAACGGTTGTTATGGATGATAAGAGCAATGGTGAAAGCTGAGCATCGCTCTACATCTATGTTGATGCAGTTGTCGAATGATCGTCAACTCTCGTCATCACTCTCCTCATCTATAATAACTACTCGCGGTCCCCTGATGGTGTTATCATCTGTCTTCGCCAACTAAAAGGTTAAAATTATATTTTTATCTTTTGTTTTCATGTTTTTGTTAATAAAACGGATAGTGTTATGATAAATAGATCTATATGTTTTATTTTTTTAATTATAGGAATGTCAATATAATTTTTTAAAATGTAAGGATGGAAATACTAAAGATAATATATAATTAATCTTTTAATATAATATTTGTATATTAAAATGATATATTTACTTTGGTGGGTTGAATAAACCCCGTGCCCAATTTTGCTACAAAACATGCGGAGTGTCTCGGCTCGAATCCATGCTCGACCATAAACCCTGATCTAGAGCCCACTTCAACCCCACAAATCAGGATTAAGCTGGGCGGGATGGCTCGAGTTGGATTCATTGAATAAAGATTTCTAGCAACTGGTTGAGGTCAAACTTGGCGTGGTGTGGGATAGATCAAGTCATGGTTCTTTTAGATTGGGCGAATGTGGATGTTTGCAGGCCGAAAGAAATTTGGTGGTTCGAGGATCAAATTTCAAGTTTGATCCGATGAAATAATATAGGCTTCAATTTGGCACTTTTGGAGCTGCATAGTAGAAGTAGACCAATACAGGATCGAAATTTTGATGTCGTTAAGAATGTAAATTAGATAATGGCTCAAGTTCTCAGGTCGAATAATATAATTCAAGCGGAAATTATATTTCAAATATGTTGGATTTGAGTCACTCTCACAACACACACAAAAGAGAGCATTAAACAGCATGAACATTAGATCATATATCATCGACATCTTAGATGACATGACATCATTGATAAATAAAATAAAATTTAAGAGAAATCATGAAAAATTTTAGCCTGTGAGATGTGATAGAGTCGGACCATGAAAGAAACATTCTAGTCTGCAGGATGGATATATGGGTGGTTTAATTCTTGACCATCCATGGAAAGTCTCTAAGCTTGGAAGGTAGGTGCCCGTGTTCATTTGAGCTGGCAGCGGCTTTGATGCCAAATTATTCTGCACCAAAAGCCAAAGTCTTTTCATGCCAATTTTGTTGTCTTCAAATTGAGGCATTCATATTGAAGAGTGCAGTTGCAATAAATCTTATACAGAGAGAGAGAGAGGATAAATAACATATATTTGCATGAACAATATCCAATATAAAGCAAGGGATATGAAACCAATATAGTTATCGCGTTTAACAGGTAGGTTCTTGGAACAGGTTGTCTACAAGATCACGTAGGATGGTAATCTATAAGTACAACGCAACAAACTCACCACCACCAACATCAACATTGACAGAGTATCCCAATGTTTTAGTCAGCTACTATGATACTGCTTTTAGGTGACCTAAAAATGTTAAAAAGGATGCAATAGCAACTGAAAATTGTGTCGCCTTGCCATTTTCTCCATAGTGATAACAACAAATTCTCATCATATAGGTTAAAAGGAATTTTGCTTCCAACTCTCAAGTGGCCTGATTACGCGTTAGAGAAGTAAAGATGCTTCGGACAGATACCATGAGTTAAACCTGCTCAAGAAGCATAGCCTTGACATTTGTTGTCTTCAAGTCATGGCTATTTGTAAGAAGAAAAGACCACGTATTCTGGATTCACGAGTCATTACATATATCCTCTTGTAAACCGACTTCTCAAACTTCTCAGATCATACACAATCGGTCCGGTGACACAAGCATAAACTGGTTTCGGACTTGTCAGTCCAACACAAGCATGATAGACTTGTGCATATACCATATCTGTTGGGATTTAGATATCTTGATAAAAAGCATCACCCTATGTTCTGGTTTCTAATAGTGCTATTTTCAGCCCTATGCACCAGCTCTCCGTCAACCAAAGCTTCACCTTCCTTTGTATGATGGAGGCTGCTTACAAGACAAGAATAGAGTGAATCATCTGGAGTTATTCCTGCCCCCAGCATCTCATCATACAACCTAAATGCCTCATCCGACCTTCCTTCTTTAGACAACCCTGAGATCAGTGCAGAATAAGTCACAACATTGGCCTCCACATTCCTTTTTTTCATCTCCATAAACAAGTTCATTGCAACATCAAGCTTCCTATTGATGCAGTGCCCATGAATGAGTGATGTGTATGTGTACACATCAGCTAACATACCTTTCTTCTCCATCTCCAGCTTGAGCCTCTCAGCCTCCCTAATACTTCCTTTCTTGTTATAACCATCTATCATTACATTGTATGTTACGATGCTAGGGTTTGCACCCTTGTTACCCATCTCTCTAAAAAGCCTCCTTGCCTCAACCATATCACCTTCTTGGAGGAGTATATCTATCAATGTTGTATAGCTCACAGTGTTGGGAACAACTCCTCTCTCAACCATTTCATGCAGAAGATTCTTAGCCTCGCTGATCTTATTGCACTTGCACAGCCCGCAAGCCATTGTGTTATAAGTGTAGACATCGAGCTCTATTCCTTTCTTCTCCATGATGGCTTTCAAGTCGAGTGCTTTGTCCACCATCCCTTTCTTGCAGTACCCATCGATCATCGTGTTCGATATAATCTGATTAAGGTTGATTCCGTTGTGCTGCAGTTCATCCATCAGCATCTCTGCGGCCAGCATCTGTCCATGCTTACAAAGTCCATTGATCAATGCTCCATATGTGTGGTCAGTGGGCTGAAGGCCTCGCTCGACACACTCATCAAACAGGGCGAATGCTCTCTTTATGTTTCCCATCCTGCAGTTTGCATTGATCATCGAAGTGTACGTATAGATGTCCCCCGTCAAACTCTTTTTCTTCATTACCTCAAACGCCTTCTCGGCTTTGTCAATCTCGCCTGAATCAGAGTACGCATCAACCAGAATCGTGTGCGTCCCAACACTAGCTTCAACACCCCTTTCTTCCATCAAGACTATTATGTCATTCATCGAGCCATAATCCTTCCTCTTAGCATAATGTGCGACCAAAGAGTTGTAGGACATGACATTCGGCCCCAGTCCTCTAAGGAACATTTCGTCGATTAGCTCCCGTGCAATCTCGATGTCTCCATTCTTGCATAATCCATCCACGACGATCGCCATTGAGTATGCCGAGACATCGATAGAGTCCGAATCAAGCATCCGGAGAAGGAACCGATGGGCCAAGTCGGAGCGGCCAGACCTCCGCAGCGCCCGGAGATAAATGGTGCAAGACCGCTCCACGACCCGGCCGAACCGGCTGAGCAAGAGCTCGAAGGCGTCGAGGGCTCTGTCGGTCATGCCGGCGTCGGAGTACACCCTGAAGAGCATGTCGAGCGCGTCGGCGTAGGGGACGACGGCTGCCCGGCAAGAGGCCTCGACGGAGGGAGCCAGGGAGGGGAAGGGATGGGCGAGGCCGTCGGCGGTGGCCAGGGACTTGAGGAGGGACTTGGCGGCGACATAGCGTCTGCGCTTCAAGAGGGAGCAGAAGCGGGCCAGTTGGGAGTGGAGATCGGGGGGGCGGGGGTGGGCGGCGAGGGTGGTGAGATGGCGATCCTGAAGAACTAGGGCTTTGAGGACTGGGCCAGAGGAGTTGGTGCCGGGCTTGAGGAAGAGAAAGGAGGAATTGCTGTTCGATAGCCTTCTCGCAAGCATGAGGCAAAGCTATCGGAAACAGGAGGAGGATTTGGACGAGGAAGCGGAAGACGAAGACAGCGACCCCCCCGAGATAATATTTATTTGTTATTTCTAATTAATATAATACCTTGATAAAATATTGCTGGGGTGACTGACAACTGATCCTAAAAAAAAAAAAAAATTAGCATTTATATTTCACAAAATATTTGAAACGTACAAATATGCCCGTGAGATAATATTCATTAGTTATCCACAATCATTATTAATACCTTGTAAAAGTGATGATAATTGATAAAAAAAAATACTATAGCAAAAGGGTTTAATCTATGCTTGGATGATGATTAATGTCGAATTGCAAAATGGTGCAGGCAAAGAAGAGCCGTCGTGACCATGGCAAAACTATTCCCAAAGTTTAAACCGTCGGAAAGTTTTAGTTTATGCGTATAATCTGACATGCCTTGAAATTTTGACTTGATTTGAATATTCATGACTGGGCATAGCCGACATCCGAATTCATGACTCGTTTAAGTTTTTGTAATTAGTGACAATCCGATCGAAACCATACCAAAAATAATATAAACATTACAAGATGTATTACTTTTTCAAATGATTTGATTATAAATTCTGTAATAATTTAACTTGCTCATATTAAGTTTTTATCATAATAGTTATCACGACAGTCTTACACACTAAAGATCCATCGAGGATTCAAGTAGTTTGGTTGATAAAGATTTTAATAACAAGATTCTGTATTTGAATCCTGTGTTCATCGTTTATCTTTTATAAAAAAAAATTATCATAAAAATAACTAGCAACCGTACTTGCAATATAACTACTACAAACCAGACTAAATTTAAATTAACATATTTAATAATAGCTAATCACCTATCATACTTTCTATAAGAACAATATCAAAATAGAATTATTGAATTGCATAGCAATTTGTCAAAAGGATTGCATTATTGTCGTAGTTCTTCCGTTTCCATTTTAGTTTTTATTATTGACGCTAATTATGCGAAGACACCCATCCAACAATGATTATCTCGAATTAACAACATCGATGCACATGTCCACACGCGTTGACTTCATATGACGAAACGAGGTTGGTTTGCATGCAGGTAATTCACCATTAATGATGCCAACGTTGCCATGCAACAACATGACGAAAGGAAAACGTATATTTGGCACCTCAGTTTCCTTTCTTCTTTCATCTCTCTCCTTTATCATCAAATTCACCACCCTCCATTTCTATTGCCCCTCAACTCCTATTTTCCTTGGATATATAAATTTAGATAAAACCTGTATATTCCTCCACCACTTATATATGTTGTAGTATATATAAATTTGGATAAAACTTGAAGAATCCAGGATTAGGTAAGACGTTTACATAAAATTATCTTCAATTCACACAAAAAATCTCTCTCTAAGATACAATGCTTATTACCCAAAATAAGCGTAAAATACAATGCTTATTACACACAAAAAAATCTCTCTCTAAGATTGCACTTCTTGATTACTCAAAAACTCAGCTGTCATCTAGAAAAAAGAAAACAAAAGAAAAGAAAGAATTCAATACTATGTTCGAATTAGAATTTTTTAGTTTAGTTCATTTACTCTTCGGTATATAGGAGTTTATATAGGCAAAGGAAAGATACCAACTTTCAAAACTGTAAATAGTTCCATAATTATTCACCCTCGTTTCTTTTTCTTTGCTTATATTTATATTTATTATATAGTAAATTCCTCACACATATCAAGTTATCCGTCTTTGCTATTCTCTTTATCCTCCTCTACCACCCTCTCCTTATTTTTCATTCTTCCTTCTGCATCTTCGCCCCCACTATGATCATTTACTTTTTCTTTTTCCTTCTTTCTTCTTGTTCTTTTTCTTCATCGAAACTTTTTTTTTCCCTACTTTTTTCTTTCACTTTTCCTCCTTTGTCCCTTCTTATTTCTTTTTGTTTTACTTCTCCTCCTCCTTTGCCCCTCGGTACATTGTTCCTTTTTCTTGTTCTCCTTTTCCTCGACCGCTCCTCCCCACTTTTACTCCACAACAACATCTCAATGCTGGTTTTAAACATATTAATTTTCAAACAATATACTGAAATCGCCATAAGTTAAGAAAAACAATGGATTCATATATAATATATGTCATCCTTACCTTACATGGTGTAAATTTGATGCATTTGAATAAACTTTGACTTGCTACACTTGAAAAAAAATTGAAGAATGCTGGATTGTAGAATGAACCTTAAAATCATATCAAATTCATAAAATAATAATTATTAAATATTCATAAAGTGGAAAAATATTTGAATGAATGTTATTATCATATTTCACTAATATTTGAAATGTTCAAAATGGTTTGGAAGAACTTTATGTTAATACACTTGAAAAAAAAAAAAAATATACCTGACTACATATTCAACATAAAATCATGCTGATAATCTTAAATTCCTCCTAAGATGAAAAGAAAACAATGGAATGAAAATGAAATAAAATACTGTTGAGTACAAAATCGACATAAAATGTGCAAAATCAATATCATATTTCACTAACATTTAGACTGTTTTAAGCGGTTTGGAGAACTTCACATAGTTACACTTGAAAATGAATTGAAATATACTTGACTACAAAATTAAACTTATATTATTATTAAAATAAAAATAATTATGATCATAAAATCCTCCAAAATAGGAAAATACTAAAATGAATGTTAGTGTCCTATTTGACTTCTAATTACATAATTCACCTTAAATCATGTAAAATTTGAGAAATAATAGCCCTAAAATCCTCCAAAAATAAAAAAATATATCGTAATATGTGTTAATCTTCTAGTATAGTACTAATGTAAAAGTTTAAAATAGTTTGGAGGAACTTTATATCATTACGCTCGAAGATGATATAAAATAAACATGTTAATTTTGGAATAATAATCCTAAAAGCCTTAAAAATGGATTAAAATAATACTATAACATGTTTTAGCATGATAATGGATTATCAATGTGAAAGTTTGAGACAGTTTGAAAGAACTTCATCTTACTATATTTAAAAATAAATTAAAATATAATTAACTACAGAATTAATCTCAAAATGTGAGAAATAATAATTCTAAAATCCGGCAAAAAATAATGAAAAATGATATAATAGGTGTTACTATGATATCTGAGTATCCATGTGAAGGTTTTATGTGATATGAAGGAAGTTCATTATGTTATAATAAAAAATAAATCAAAATACACTCATTTAAGAATCTACCTCAAAATGCCAATATTTGGTGACATAATTAAATGAGACCTAAAACACTAATCATAAAAACACTATATTCAACTATGTTTGAGAATTGAAATACTTGTTTAAGTTATTTTTGGATATGAAATTTTAGCATCACCATAAACGAAATGTCTTCCAATGACACGGATGAACAATCAATACATATTATAATAATTCATCTCATTAATATACGTAAGTCATCTCTCCCCTCTCATTACAAAACAAAATTCATCTTTTATGATTGCATTTATAATTTTCTACCAAATTGTAATATGTTGGTTTGTCAAAGAGACCTTTCCTCAAAATGATGATTGCATCGCCGAAAGGATGAACATTCTTTTGCACCCTTATTTAATCATGTCGTTGGACGACATATCAGTGATCAAATCGCATCTTTATTGCTTAGCGTGGAGTAATCCTTAAAATCCATCATAAATCGTTTCACTGGTGCATATGTACAAATACTTGGCACATAAAAAGACACTGAGGACATGAAGAGAGCTAACAAATGATGCTGAAGATAACGAGGAGAGAGAAGAGGTTTGGGTGAATGAAGAAAGTAAAAGAGGAGCCGTTTGGAGAGGAACCAAAGAGAGACGTAAGTTGTACAAAGCGATGAGGACAAGAGGAAGAAAGAGAGATGTTAATATTCGAATTTCTTATATATTAAATTATAATTAGTATATTAATAGAAACATAAATAATATGTATATATTACATTTACTTCTTGATATGATTTATGATATTTATGTTTCATAAATATGATAGATAATATGCTTATAATTTTTACTATTAAGATTGAAATATATATTTTTTAAAATATATTATTTTTAATATTCTATGAAATATTGGTTAAACATGCATAAGCATTAATGTTTATGTTAAGTATAACACAACAAGCGAAAGTGTGTTAGGGGATCTTAATACGAGATTGAATTTTCTTAATATTTAGTATAGAGTAAACATATTTATGTTTGAGGATCACTATTTAAGATGGATAATATCTTAAGTTTTTATATGTTTTAAGATGTTAAGTCATATATAATAGTATGATATGATTGGTGTTACAAAGATATATCAATCTTGATTATTTTTCAGATGAAGTTTATAAAACTAAATTCTTAATTTAAAAGAAAAATATAATAATTTTATGTTTAAAAATATATTTGTAAATATAGATATTAAAAGAGGGAATCAACATTGGATTAATTTAATTAATCAATGAAATAAAAAAAAGATTGCAATGTGAGGTAAGACTGATATTAAAAAAAAAGCTCCCCATGTTAAATTCTGAGTAAAGGAATATTGTTTCATAAATATTAATTAATAAAATATTTTCTGATAAATTGTACGACATCTAAATTAATTAGAGAAATTTGTTTACTGCCACTGGATCTTTTCAGGGCTTTAAAGGTAATATGCTATCACTGCAGGGGCATTTACGGAAATGAGCCATCTGGAAACTTCTTGACGCCACCCACGGATTCGAATCGGCAAGTCTCGCGAAAACCGCCGGGCCGTGATCCCACCGAACCGCCCCAGTCCGCCTTCGGCCTTGCTGCCCTCCCTCCTGACGTCACTCACCTTTCAGCTTCGCGTCCTGCACGTGATGCCTTCTCATTCCACCGGAACTGTCTCTCTCGCGGATTGAGCCTTGCGTTCTTCAAGCGGGCCCCTGTTTCATTCTGTGGAAAACATGGAGCCACGTAGACGATCCCTAAAAGTGGGTCATCTTGAACGGGACCGATAAGATGGGATGGAGATCCCGGAATAGCGTCTATATTAGGCGAGCGAGCGAGCGAGCGAACGATCGGACTATTTCTACGCGAAGTTTCTCGGAGAAGGTTCTGTTTTCGCTGCCCTTCAGATCGATCAGATCGCGGGGACGATGGCTGAAACCCAAGCCCAAACCGAAGAGATCGTAAGCATGTTCCCCCTTGTTGGTCTTCTTTTGTGTTTAAGGTTTGATCTGGGGTTGGATTGGGGATTTGGCGAGGGTTTTCATGGTGTTCTTCCTGTGTTGGTGGTTTTAGAGCCGGGAGCCGGAGGGACTGAAGTACCTGGGCTTCGTGCACGTGGCGGCGCTGCAGGCGGTGGTGTGCCTGGCGGGGCTGTACGAATTCGCCAAGGACAACTCGGGGCCGCTGAAACCCGGAGTCCACAGCGTGGAGGGCGCCGTGATTGCTGTGATCGGCCCCGTCTTTGAGAAGTTCCGTGATGTGCCCTTTGAGATCCTCAAGTTCGTCGATACCAAGGTATTCAGATCCCATCTCTCCTCCCCCTCTAGCGCACCAACCGTTATGCCGATATCGCACGGGCTTTTTATCGTGTTATTTAACATGAAATATAGCGGATGCTCCAATCCGTTATGGGGTTTTGGTTGGTAAGAACTGAAGGTTAAAAGAGGTCTGATGACGCTGTGACTCAGAGACATCACGAAACTAACGCATCCACTTTTGTCGTTAAGAGAACGTCACTCGGTTCGGACTCCAAAATATTATAGATTGCTTTTAAATTTTTATTCACGGACGCCGTTTACTACGTTAGCGGCGTTGGCAGCCGTGTAGCCTCCGCTGCCGTCAGCATACGGCGTCTAAGAGATATTTTTATATGTCGCGTGACAGGTGGGCGAGTCTCTGACGGAGGTGGACCGTCACGTGCCGGTGGTGTTGAAGTCGGCATCGGTCCAGGCGTACACGGCGGCGGAGAAAGCGCCGGAGGTGGCCCGCTCCCTCGTCGGCGAGGTCCAGCGGACGTGGGTGATGGCGACGGCGTCGGGAGTGGCGAGGGATCTCTACGCCCGCTGCGAGCCCGTGGCGAAGGCGATGTACGGGCAGTACGAGCCGGTGGCGGAGCGGTACGCGGTAGCCGCGTGGCGGTCGGTGAACCGCCTGCCACTGTTTCCGCAGGTGGCGCAGATCGTAGTCCCCACGGCGGCGTACTGGGCGGAGAGGTACAACAAGGCCGTGGGGGCCGCCGCGGCGAGGGACTACGTGGTGGCGCAGTGCTTGCCCACGGTGCCGATCGAGAGGATCGCCAAGGTATTCGGGGAACAGTCGGAGAAGCCGCGCGCGAACGTCTCTCCCCCGCCTGAGACGGTTGCAGAGTGATATATTTCGTATAAGGTTGGTGTCCTACTTAGTCAAGTTGGCAATCGTGTGTTGTTGGATGACGAAGCCAGCGGACTGTGTAGAATACTACTACTAGTGGTTGTAAATGAGAGTGGTGGTGTGTGGCGTCTGCTTTCTTTGTTTTGTATAATGGACTTTGTTTTCTTGGGGAATTTGTCTTAGAATAAGGAGTCAAGAAAACAACGAAGGAGTCAACAGGTCTGATTTGGGGTTTTGGCTTCTTCAACTCGCCTGCTAAATATTGATGTCAGAGTATATTTGAAACAAAAACATTATATTATATTTTTAAAACAAAAAATTATTATGTAACATTTTTAAAACAAAAATATTGTGAATGATGAAAAGATTTTTGGATTTAGATGAAAATAAAAATGATAATTTTTGTGAGGTATTTTTAAAAATTTTGAAATAGGGATCCACTAGGACATATGAAAAGGGGTATCATAAAAAAATCCAAAAAAAGAGAGTATTTTCCTTGATAATCGTTCTTTTTGGTTTATATTCATCCAAAGAATTCAGGTTAGAATTTTTGGTTAAATTTAGTTAGCCAGAGTTAAAAAGATATATAACATCATATAAAGTGAAGAAGTTGAAGTGTGAGTTACACTTTGCAATAAGTGGCACAAGTTCATGCAAGTTCACAAATTTATAGAATTTACTAACACAGGTTAAGGCGTGTAAAAGCTTGATTCAATCAAATAAAATGGATCGTTTTTGTTTAAAAAAAGTATATGTTTTTTCATTTGTTATCACTCGAGATTTTTTTTCTTGGCGGTAGTGTTCCCTGTGTAAGTTCCGATTCAACTTTCACCATATAATCAATAGATCTGTAAGAGGATTTTAAGGGGATAAATTGACGCTTTAGAAAAAACAGATGTTTTACCTTTTGATGGTACATAAAAAAGAAGACATGCTTGTGAATTATATATATATATATATATATATAATATTGTTTATAATGAAACTACAAATTTCTTGAATAAAAAATCTTTTTTTTGCTCAATTAATCAATGATCATTTTTGAGATGAGAATTATGCCATAATTACCAACTGTGTTCCATAATTTAAATTGAGGAGCTAAATGACAATTTCTTAAACAAGTTAGTGTTATATGTATTTCAAAACTTAGGGCTTGTTTACTTTATCCAAGTCGAAAATTGACATGGAGTGTTTTTATATGAATATGAGCGCCGAATAACATACATAATATATATATATATATATATATATATATATATATATATATATATATATATTGATAGGAGAACATTAAGTTAGATGTTAAAAAAAAAAAACCTTTATTTATGGACAACACTATAAAATGATAGGGAATTATTTGAGATTGTATGAATAGAGACATTCTTGTTTAATTAGGTAATATACTATGGCTCTAATTATATTTTGATTATGATCATTAGTTAATAAAAAGAAATTTTAATTTTGATAAGATTCCTTTGGAGATTATCTTCATGGAAGAAAATTTTTATCTATTTTTATTTATAAATAAATAGAATCTTCTAGTGAATTACGTTGTTATTAAAAAAAATGTAAATATTCTCTGATCCTTCTTTAATTCTTATTCAATTGTTTATAGGCAAATTTGATTCTTCTAATAAAAAAAAAAAGAGAAGTGAGCCTAATTTACTTTGCAGATTGATATGTTGTTTTTTAGAATCCAACAACAATAGTATGTTTATAACTTAGATAAAAATTTTTTGAATGACATAAAAAGATACATAATCATGATCTTGATCTATCGTTGTTTAATTTCGATCATAGCATTAAAGTTTTTTTTTACATAACATAAATATGATTATAATTTTTATACTTTTAATACTTGAAAAGAATAAAATAATTATTAGTGGCATTAAATATGACACAACAAAAGCTATAAAACAATTATTAGTGATATTTCTAATTTAATTAATGATATGACACCTTATATTGATAAATGATAATAAAAGCAAGGTATGCATTCACGTAGTTGATCTAAATAATTAAATATTTATTCTATTATTCTTGACCGATTGCCGATAAGATTGAAATTCTGTATTTGGACCGTATAACTGGCAATACCAGCCGCATCGCATCGAGCAACTCTCGGACACCCGTACTGATGCGGTATTGATGCGACTCTGAATAAAAGATTCACGTAGTTGATCTAAATAATTAAATATTTATTCTATTATTCTTGTTGCCGTAGTATTTATAACGGCAATATGAAAATGGGGCCATATCGTAAAGAAAAAGAACAAGCATGTCTGCTAAACCTCCATAAAAATAAAATATTTTCTTCAAAAATTGTAATAAAAGAATTTTTTTAGTAAAATAGTAAGAGTTATTTACTGTCAACCTAAAACAGAAACCATGTCATAAAAAGGTAAAAAAAAGTCTGTAAACCTCCATAAAAATAGGAATATAACATCTGAAAAAAATAAAAAATCATTTTCAAAATAAAAAATATCATTTGCGTAAAAAGGAATATTTATTTATTCTTCTGGAAAGAAACCTAAAACAGGAGCCATATCAAAAAAAAAAAAAAAAAAGAAGTGTTTGCCAAACCTCCATAAAAATCTATAATATTTTCTTAAAAAAGAGCAAAAAAATTAAACATATAATTTTTTAAAAAGTGAAAATGAATTATTCTTCTTAAAAACAACCTAAAACAGGAGCCATATCATAAAAAAAGAAGAAAAATGTTTGCTAGATATCCATAAAAATAGAGATTAACATAAATAAAAATATATCATTTTTGTAAAAAGTAAAATTTATCTATTCTTCTTAAAAACAACCTAAAATAGAAGCCATGTCATAAAAAAAAGAAAGAAATATTAACTAACCTCCTTAAAAGTAGAAATATAATACATCATTCAAAAAGAGTAACATAAAAAATACAGGTTTTTCGTAAAAAAGTAAAATTTATTTATTCTTCTTATAAGCAATTCAAAACAAGAGTCATGCCATAAAAAAAGAGGTTGCTAAACCTCCATGAAAATAAAAGCATAACATCTTTAGAAAAAAAGTAAAAATATAGCATTTTTAGTAAAAAGGAAATTTTATTTATTCTTTTTAAAAGAAACCTAAAACAGGAGTCGTGGCATAAAAAAAGAAAAAAATGGTTGCTAAACCTAAAAAAAAAAATAGAAATATACATCTCTCAAAACAGAGCAATCGAAACTATACCAATTTAGTAAAAAAGGGTCAAATTTAAAATCTCTCTTTAAAGAAACCCAAACAGGAGTCATGTCATAAAAAAAAAGGTTGCTAAACCTCCATAAAAATAGAAATATTATATCTCTAACAAAAGAGTAACGGAAATAAAAAAAATGGTTTTCGTGAAAAGTAATATTTGTCTGCTATTTATTGATTTATTCTTCTCAAAAGAAACCGAGAACAGAAACCATGTCATAAAAACACAAAAGAAGAAAATGGCTATTAAACGTCCGCGAGTTTCTCTTTGCACGAATCATACTTATTTGGGATCTCCTCCCCACTCCAACCCCCGTAATTTCGGCTGCCAATTAATAAACTGCCTTGCCTCCCTCCAATGGCGGACGGAGGAGGAGGAGATGAGCCTGAGGAGCTCAGCGACAAGCAGAAGGCGGAGATCGCCAAATGGTTCCTCGCCAATGCCCCCGCCGGGGAGATCCAATACGTCGCCAAGGGTGCTGTCCTTTTTGCCTGCTCTTGTAGTTTCCCTTTCTGTTTTGCCTGCCCTTCGTTTCCGTCGTTACGGCTCAGATCTGTGTGCGGCTTTGCAGACGTGCGATCCATACTCGGGGACGACAAAATCTACGAGACGGCCGCGGCGGAGGCCTTCCCCCTCCACAACAAGGCGCACTTGCTCGCCCTCGAGATGCCTAATCGAAGCGGTGACGTGAGTCTCCTCTGTTAATTCCTGCCTGTTTCTTGAGAATACCATCGAACACTTTGGTTTGGGTACGAACGGTACTTTGCCGATCAAATTAAGCCGTACCGGTGGTAGAGAGGTTGTTTCTGTGTAAGAGAACCAAAGATACAAAAAGGAGGAGGTCCATAAGATGCATTATTTTGTGTTCTATAGCTTTTGGGGGAGTTGGATTACACAAACACCAATTGTCGAACGGTTTTGAATGTTGTTGTTACAACGGATATGGTCGGTGATGGTGTGGCCATTAGTAAGATTTTCCCATAGCTACCTGATTTCCTTTGACCTTATAATTGGGGTAGAGTTGTCGAGGTATTTGAACCAAGGTTCTTTCAATTGGTGGTTTCCTTTGCTAATTTAAGTTGCTTTCCGCTGTTTTCTCTTCTTCTAAAACAGAAACTCGCAACTGCTTATAAAAAGGTTTTTTTGGTAGACGAATATTTTTTTATTATTTTCTGAAATTTGAGAAGCAGAAAGTTTCTATTTTTTGAATGTGTCAGCTAGATTAGTTTTATTCCTCTCATGGTCTTGAAAATCAATTAGGGAAGTAGAAACACATGCAGAGTGGTTGAGGAGTAATCAAAGGCTGTCATCTATTTAGCATAATGGGGATATCATTTCAAGATAAGTGGAGACCAAATGGAGGAGTCTGCTTATATTGTGTTTGAAAGAGTGGACGGATGGGATGGTGGAGACCCATGTTCTTATCATCTAATTAGTCCTTCCAAATTTGTGTGCTAAGCCACCAAAATATTTCATGGAAATAAAAGTCAATGAGCCTCTTGAAATCATCATTTGCTAGTCTTCTCATCTGCATTTTTCTGATTTGATCATGCGAATCATATAATATAGAAACAAAGTCTGACAACATGAACTTCTTTTATTAATTTCTTTCTATGTTCAACTTATTACATATCTTTCAAACTTCCTTGTGATGATTTGCATATAATAGCTCCCATTGTTAATCTACTATGAAAAGTAACCATTATCTATGCTTACAATTTAACAAGCAAGCATCCCAGAAATTTATGGTGATTCCACAAAGCCTTTCTTTTACCTTTAACAGTGATGAAATTTCTGCACATCTACTCTTTTTTTGTAACTTTAAAATCTATTAAAAAGATGAATTATCTTTTTATTGATCATCAAGGCCAGCTCATCGACAATATTGTTCTTTCTTGGTGTTCACATCCTTGCTGTTGCTCCCACCACTAGATGTCAATATCGTCGACCGCCATTACTATTGCCTTCTCCATCTACTTCTTTTACCACAATTATTATATCTATTACCTTGTTCTCCAAGACCACTTGCATCCCAGCTACCCAACTCCTTTCCATGGCAGTTGGTTCCTTCACCACCCTCTCTGATGCCATGATTGTCTCATTCCTTGATTTCCACCACTACCATTACCACCATGCCACTGTAACCAACTCCACCAGTCTTACGGCCTCCTCCATCATATCCTTTACTTTCAACACTCGGCCTCCTTAGCTGTATCTAATTTTTATGCCATCATGTCTAGGTCTTTGTCATTTCCTCCATATCACTTACCAAATCAACATCCCCCTTGTTGCCTTTGTTGATAGTGGTGGTAAATTTTCTGAATTGAGGAAGAGATGAGAACAATAGGTTAATTTTGTCATTCTACATGAAAAGCATACTCATATCTTTTGGCTATTGCATTTATGAATTGTAGGCTTCATTGACATTAATAACATAAAGTGTATTATGTAAATAAAGTGTTATGTCCCACAATGTTAAGTACAAATTGAATACCCAAACTACTGACTTTCAGGTTTCACATGGATGCATATCATTAGGATCTAGGATAGTCCCACCTAATTAAAAAATTATGGTTGAAAATCAAAGTTGTTGCAGGACTATTTGCCATATCTAGCCGATTCTATCAAACTGAACTTTCTGATTGTTATTGTTGTTGTTTTTGTATCTACAAATGTAGCATGAACTGGTACTACTACTTAAACTGCTATTATTGTCCCTTATAATAGATTTTTTATACTTTTAGGGGTCATTGTATTGAATATATTCTCATGTTAAATTACCAGAAAAAATAAAAGATTTCAGCTCTTCGGAACTTTAGCTGTTTGTGCTAAAAAACTTATCCATACATTGTCCCTTTTTTTTTTTGAACTTTTGAAGTGCATAGAGGACACAATTGTCTGCTGTCATGGATTCCTAGTTGTGAAAAGCAAACAAATCATATGCAGTAATGCCCTGGAGGTTATAGCAAAAGTAATTTTATTTTCATGTATGCATGCTTGGCAGTGCATAGAAAGCATAGTTTCATGTTTTTGATTTTAGTATGTTATTATGAAGGCATTACAAGGATTTCATCTAATTGAAAATCAACTTTATCAAACTTCTGTGTCTCTATAATCCTTTGATAGTATTTCCAGTATGTCTGACTGACGAGTTGGATTCTTTTTTTCCAAAACTTCATTGGCGCTATCTTTATATGCTCGAGCAATTAGTTAAGGAAATATGTATTAATGTCTCAATTTTGGTATTTGCATTTAGGTACTTATTGCGACATATGGAGAACTTGACAAAAACAATTATTTTGATCCCAGGACTGCTCAAGTTGCTACAGTGGATCATGTGAAACAAGTAATCTCATATCTTTATCATTTATTTTCTGCTTCGCTCCCATTTCCAGTGTACATGAAGTTACCATGATTTTGGAACAAAAATTTAGGCTAACCAAAAGTATATTTTAGTTTTACCTTCAAGTGTTTATTTAGGGTTGTTAAACATAAAGGATATATGTTAACCAACTGATGCTTTCATAGACAAGTTTTTAATATCCTTCGTGGAAAGTTCTGATTATCTGTTGGAGTTGCCAATTCAGCTTTCAGCACATGGACTGTTGTAAAACACAATTTGTTATGAATCAGAGTCAGACATCCAGCTTCAGAATACACTGGCAGATTTCTAGTTGTGTTCACAGGATGTGGGAACATGGACATAATGATATGAAGAGACTTCCGAAAATTGAGCAAAATATCTTTTAAAGGATCATTTTTAGAAGCTGTAATCATGACCGCACAAAGAAAACTGCATATTCACATCATATTGATGAAGAGCATAAGCATAGCTACCAATATGATGAACTGGTAGGCCACAAATTTTCCCTGTCCAGAGAAACAGACATTGTGATATAATCTGCTCAGCTTGTTGTTCTGAACTGAGTAAAGATTGATGTACTAAGAACTTTTGGTGGCAAAAATCCGTAATACATTGACAAGGATACACATATATGATACAAACACATATCCAAGTGTTTGATTCAGCAAGGAGACAAAATGGAGATCTGGGAACATAGGAGAAAAGTAGTTAACTGAATTATTGTGATATGTATTCGGTGATATCAATAGGAAATAAATTAATTTTCAGAACATAGTAGTATAGTACTTCAAGAGTTTATAGAAGACGACAGAAACTTATGGTAAATAGTTAATGTAAATCCGATGCTCAATATTTATGACAGCAACAGTAAGCCTAGAGTTGTATATCCACCAGCAATCATTGGACATAAATTTTTCTAATTGAAGAAGTTGGCAGAATTTGCTTTACCTAACTCCCCTTTTTAATAATGGGGCATGGTGACTTCAGATGTATAATTACAATATCCAAAGATGATCGGGTGGCTTATCATGCTATTGAGACATCCTGCTCAACATAAGTTCCTCTCCTAAATTTTCCTTCTATGATGATCTGATAGCAGACAATTGTCTGCTAAGGTGATAATGATACAACCATTTGCAAGTGGCAATATCGGTGTTCATTTGTTAGATCTTTTCAATGTTGCACTAAACTAATGGATCAAAAAATTATTTCTCTAATACTTTTAGGCAGCTAATGGGTGGGCCTTGATGCATCAATACTATTTCTTGGAGCTTGAACCTTGAGCATCATGGATTCAAATTTAAATAGTCTCTTTTTATGCATAATCATAAACATGTCTGAGCATCTCAGACCTAATCGTGAGAGAAATTATTAAAAAGATTCTCATTTAAGTGAGAGATGGTTCTAGCATGAGTAGGAAATGCAACAATGCATGTTCATCTACTGGTGTATAATGTCAATGATATATTTTACCAATAATAGTTGTTTTTTTATGCATACAAAAAATTTGATTCAAAGTTTTATTGTTAGTTTACAAGTAAATCAAGTATTTTGTATCTTTTGTTAATATTTTTATATTAAAAGTGTATTAAATTTAGCTGGTGGAACAATGTTAAATAATCTGCTTATGCATTGATTATGACCTTCAAGAGAAGATAGGAGTCCTTGAAGCTTCGAAAATTCTGAACACATGCAGCACTAAGAAAATATTATTTATAATGTATTCGTTATGAACTTTTGTTCTATTTATTGAATTGGTGTTCATTCTCATATTGTTTAACCAATCAGTAAATTTAACTATTATCCCTGGTTCCGTGCTTCATTTTTTTTTTTTTTGCATATTGATCTCTTACAGTCAGCTTTGATGATGTAATCTTGTTTTATAACTGGCCTTGTCTTGATTATGGTACTAAAGAAAATTTTCCACATTCTTTCTAGTTGTTTTTTCTATCATGGAATTCTAAAGTTTTAACTGATTACAATGTTGTATATTCTTTAGGTTTGTACAACTGTACGACCCGCCAATGATGACGAGCTCCCATCTCCATATATTGAAGATTTCCGGTACACTGTGGATTTTCTAGGAATGGCCTTTAGATCTTCAGTATAAGTGTCTATATCTCTGTTGGGTCTAAAAACACCATAGTCTATTGTTTGCTTTTTTTCTTTTTCTTTTTGCTAATTGTTGTCCACTTGACAAATAAAACATGAGGATTTGTGGAGTAAGGTAATAAATAAACCTTCATCGGTTATCATATCGTGTTATGTAAGTTTCTTTAGCTATATGACTCACATATTTCTTGTTAATAATTTGTTTATTTTAAATAATAATTTTCTGAAATTGCAAGCAGCTATATAATTTTCCTAATTGAAGAAAACAATCCTTGATGATTGTTGATTAGATCTTCCTCATCATAATTAGACAGGATTGTGCCTATTTGGAACTTTTTAATTATTTTTTAGAATTAAAATATAGAAATGTGATTGGATTAGTTTCTTGATTAGAAAAAAAAAACTCTTGATGGCTGTGACCATATCGTTATTGGAATTTCTAGGGGTCATTTAATGTCATTCTAGTTATAATTTATAAGAATCTAGAGCTCCTGATAGATTTGTTTTCTTTTCCTGAGATTTTAGAAGGGATTTCTCGAAATTGTTGGCCATGGGATCAATTTCATTGTATGGTACAGATAGGTGCATAGGAATATTCTGGGTACCATAAGGGCCTTTTCGTCATGTGATTGGGAGGAGAGACCCATTTGTGCACCTTTTCTCTTATACGCAGCTGATGGATTAAAAAGAGGGAAATTGTATTCTGTGTAAGAAACCTGTGATAAACTCATCCTTTTTCGAGAGTTCATCCTACTGCTAAACCCATCTTCTTTTGAACTAATCTTCTTCACTTTTCATCTTTTCCTTCTGCTGTAAGTTGTACTTTATTGGGATTTGGTGATTTGCTGATGTGGAGACTTACATGACATGATCATAAATGGATTAAATGTGCCTCTAAATATAGGTTTTCTGCACTAAGCATTATGTCGACAATGTATCTCTGAAACTCATATAGCTCTCTAGTTATCAACAAATGCATTTTTCATACTTCTATGAAACTATTGAATGGTTAGTTTTAGACTCAGCTTGCTGTTTAGATTTGTGCTTTCTGGGGATTGATCATTTTGAAAAATACGTTGATTGTTGCTTCTCTGAAGAATATGGAAGTCAATGAACAAAACAAATACCCACTAAGAAGCCTAAGAATTTCATGCATTTCATGGATTCAGCCTACATACTTTTTTTATTTAAGTATATTGTTTTTTATATATTGTCTTGGTATTTTATGCAGGAGTACCCTTGATGCTGAACTCAGCAAATATGTTGGTGAAACTTATCCAAAGGGAGTGTGTGCAGTTTACTGTATTAGTGGAAAAGATGCAGAAGGACCAGGAGCTGATTTTGAGTTTGTAGTGGTGATTTCTGCTGTTAAGCATAGCCCACAAAATTTCTGGTATGTGAATATATAGTAGTTCAATCAGTTTTGTTCTAAAGTTGAAGTGATTTAATCCTTTTAGTTGTTCACCATTGATCTTGATTATATTGCATAATGATGTTTTATTTGCTAACTCTAGGGATGCAGTCAAATGCATGGTGCATAATCATGTCAAGCATGATTTAGTTTGATAAAAACTTCTAAGATATTCCTTATCAGTACCTTACCAAATTTTAGCTCCACAGAAGTCATACAACTATCAAGTATGCCAGGTGTAGCATCCTATGAATCATGAATATGAGAGATCTACAATGATACAATAAAATGCTGTTGTGTTGACATGATGTATGATAATAAAAATATTTTAGATCTGCATTATAGTATATGACAAAACTTGGTATTTATGTACTATTAGAATGTGTAGTTACATATCATAATTGATGATATGTAATAAATAGTGTCTTTAATCTATTCATTAAAAAAAAGAGAAATTAAGAAACACATTCCAAGTTAGAAGATGCTAATAACTTTTGAAAAACTATCGGTTGAATCTTAATTTTTTCATTTATTAAAATAATTAACATCCGAAAGAAAACAATTTTCTCAAGAAGTGTGCATGGAGTCTCCCCTAGGTATGGTTGTATCTTTAAATTATTCAAAAAAATGACGTATGAAGTAACTGACATGTTTCTGAGAAGTACCCTGCAACTATTTTATCCTACACATAGGTGACATGGATACAACTAACAGTTTGAAGGCCTAAAGCATATCATAGACACAATGAACCATTCATAATCACATCATCTTTAGGATGTTTAAGCACCCATTTATAGATATTAATAAATATTGTTTTATTTCTTTTCCAGGATATGCACCAGAGGCAAACATGTCAAGTCTTGAATTAGATTACTGGTGACTGCAAAATTTTAAAATTTAAAAACAGGAAATGAATAGGCACAGAAACGGGTGCCATTTCTGAGGACTTTTTTTGTTTACATTGACATATTAATGGTTTGTTGGATTGCCATGGTATGCTGGCTTGTTCTGGGAGTACTAACGGTATGAAAGGAAAACAATTAGATGAAATGTGTGTGTGTGTGTGTGTGTGTGAGAGAGAGAGAGAGAGAGAGAGAGAGAGAAGATTTCCTCCTCTTTGTCTTTTCTCCTTTTTGTAGGGTTCCCTGGGAGTAGACTCAGAGATTGTGCCCTAATCAAGTGATTGAAAAGGTTGATTAGTTTGGTCAAGGCTTGTTTAGTTTGGCTTTGGGTTGAGAAATGTCAGGGTTTGAATGATTTTGGTTGAAACTTTTGTTTTTCAAAAGTAACTTGTTGTTTCAAAGGTTCAACTGAAGTCGGGCGGAATTTGTATACTTGAAATAGTCAAAATTCCATGAAACAGAATTCCTTAAATAAATTCTAACATTCTACATCGATTTGGAGACAAAGTATTTATGGATCTTCTGCAATCGTAGACATGAAGATTTGGTATTTTTGTAATTGTCAATAGATATTTTTTGCCATTCGGCTTCAATCTCTGATACAGCAGTTAATTATAGAACTTCTTTTCAGTACTCTAAAGAAATAAAGAAAATTAAAATCTGTAGAAAGAAGTTTTACTACTTAAAGGGAAAATAGTTTGATTTGAATTTCTTTTGAAATTTCTTTTCTTAAGGGTTCTTGAACAGGCTTATGGAATGTAATTTTTGACAGATCTAAGAGGAAAGCTCAGGGTATGGTTAAAATGGATGAAAAGAAAATCCTGTAAGAAGTTTTAGGTATCTTGGATTTTTTTTAAAAAAAGGAAGAAATTGATAAAAATACTATACATGGTAAAAGAGACAAGGTTAATGTAGAGTATTATTAGTAATTATGTATGGTTGTCATGTGGTTCTTTAGTTAAAAGAACTTTATGGGATAGCTAGACATGCTATATGAATTAGAGTGTTTGTCGTGTAGCAAATGTGTATATAAAATTTGTATAGTGAGATGAGAATGTTGAGGTAGATGTAGAGGTCAACTAGCAACAAGAAGGATAGAAATGTGTTCATTTAAAATATAGGTGTATACTCGGTTAGGCAATGTGTCTTGATTTGAATTAGTGGTGAAAGATGAGGAAGAAAAGGACCTTAGATAACTTGAATAGAGACAATAAATAAAGATTTGACTACTCTTACATTTAACTAGGTAGCCCTACACAAATTATCATGGTGAGAAAAGATCCATTTGTATTTTTTGCTTTTAGTTTGTGAATAATTAGCTTGAATGTTTCTTTAGATGAACTGCAACAAAGAGCATAATATGCTACAAGTTCCTTATTTTTCCTTGTTTCTTTAGCTAATCATCAGATTTCTTGGTTTAATTGCTTATTGATTGTTTTTATGTTTTGTTTCTCTCATCAATTTTCTAATATTGTTTGAATAATACATAACGTGCATATTAAACACTTCAATAGGATTCAAACTCTTGACCTCTGGATTGTGCACACTACACCATCACCACTGGGATGTCTTTTTAGAAACCTCATATCAATATTGTTTACTCTTATAGCATGTACAAGTTTTCTAGTTTTACAATGCTACTTTGTTTGAAAGAACAATTTTGATCTTAGTAAGTTAATATACTACTGCCTGCTCATGTGTAGTCTTGCTAGTGGAGTAATATCAGCATCGTTTGTAGGATCAGCCAATGCATCCAGTTTGAGATTTGTGGGGAAGGATCCTGATTCCGGGCCCCATGAATTTAAAGGGATTAATCAGAAGTAAGGTGGAATTGACTAAATCCATCAACTTCAGATTTCTTGGAATTTGGAATTTGGCTAGTTCCTGATTTCTTCCATTTGATTTGTTGGATTCTTTCGCATGTTGATTCAAATGTTTACTGAGTGTGACCGATTATGGGGTTTTCTACTTCATCCAATTTGACCTCGTTTTGGCATGGTTATGATTGATTTGGACCAAAATCTGGTTAATTACAGCTAATCTATATTGATGCCTGTCAATGTTCGTGCTTTCCAACAAGTTTGAGTTTAATTTTTAAAAAAATCCAATACTACAATCCATATAGATATTTTTAGCCTATCCAAAGGCCAAATAATAGAGTTTCCATCGAAAGTTGATCCTACGAACCAAGATTTTAAATGTTTGTCTGACAGATATATACTTACCAGTATTTATTGGTCTAGTCCAGTGCTAGTATTGAAACATATAGGTTGATGTCGGTATAAATAGTCAAATATCATTCATTTTTATTTTTATCATTTCATTCAATAATACTGTGTAGTACAAGGCAGTATACTGATACCACTGGTCCAATAGTTTATTGAATCCAGTATCGGACAGACTTTTTAAAACACTGCTATGAAATATGCCTATTAGAATATAACAGGAATGAACAAATGTCTTCTTGTGAATCTAAACTCATTGCATGACAGCTGCATTCCTTTTGTTTTCTGTAGTTTCGTCTGTAGTTATGCAGCTTATGCTTAGATTTTCTTTAATATTTTTCCAATGAAACAGAGGGGTTGGCTTTATTTTGAGCCTTAATTGCAATTGTGTTGCTTTTTCCAGCAACGGGATCTGGCAGTCAATTTGGAATATAGAGTTCAAGGACAATATGCAGTTTGTGGAAATAAAAGGAAAGATACTGGTAAATAGGTCATCTTGGATAAAATAGAGGGTCAATTGTCATATCTTAGATGATGTTAATTATTGTTGATAATTGTTACTAGTGTGTTGCTCTGCAGTATGTCTGACACTAATATCTCTGTCAGGTAGGAGCCCATTACTTTGAAGAAGGAAATGTCCAGTTGGATGCTAAACTTGAATGCAAGGACTCCACCATCTTCCAGGTGATTGTGAACAAACAGTTGACCCTGGTGATTAAGAATGAAAGTTGCTTATTGAAGTTCTTGAAGTTGCTGAGCTTTTGGTAGCCTTTATCTACTTATGCAGTAATATGAAATGATTATTTATATGACAGCACAGGAATAACTATTGGAAGGAAGAATGACAAACCTTTGCTTTTCTGGTTTTACAGATCCAAAATTTCTAGTTTTTCATCTGCTTAAGTGTATTCTTTTATATATCAAACTTCCCAAAATGCAGTTCCTTTTCTATTTCTTTTTATTTCTTTTGCGTAAATTTTCTCTGCTGAACTTGGTATATTTTTCTATGTTTGATACGTATCTTGTGTGTTGTAGCTCTGCTGCATTTTATCGATAGGGTACTGACAAAGCAATACATGATCTTTATATTTATGGAACTATAAAATCATTAAGGTGGCTCTGGGACCTTAATGTTTGGACCAAGGGCTATGCTGCCTAGTATTTTCTCCGAACTGAAACTGAGCAGAATTTGATCCATGCAATATGCCTCCTTATCTGGTGCTATTGTTATTTTGTTATGGAAAATTACATATCCAATATGCCATATTCAATAAGCTAACTGATGATCCAAGACATGCTTGAAGATCATGCTCTCATATGCTAAAGATCAGTGACACTCACACAAACTGTCATTTTCAGTCTCCTGAAGATAGTGCTGTCTCAATAACCAACATTGTTCGGCACCATGAGACTGAATATCTGGCATCACTTGAGGTTTCATCCTCTGTCCTATCTCATTGTTTTTTATTTTGAATAACTAAAGAAAGAGTGTTAACTTTCTGTGTATGCAGGCATCATATGTGAATTTACCTGACACCACTTTCAAGGTAACTTCTAATTTTCTAGGATCTTTCGGCATACATGAGGTTGCATAATTTCATAGTTTGCATAGTGTATATATGATTATGTTGACCTTAGGTTAGGTAAATTATATCACCATCTTAGTGATACTGGAAATTTTTATATTTGATCTATACCATCTGAAGTATCCCAATACAATGAATCATCAATTTTGGACCTTATTTGCAATATCCATTAGGTCATCTAATTTATTGAAATAAATTATAATCTCATTACAGTTTTTAACCACCTTTTATATGGTTTAATGTACTTATAATCTCATGTTTTTATGAAGGGTATTACTTTAGAGGGTAAAATATCAAACCTTAAGAGGTTTCATCATTGGTTTGAATATGTCAGTTCATAGATATCTGAATTTAGAACTTTCTACAAATAGCAGTATAAATATAACTATATAAATATATGTATGGAATGCTTAATCATGTATATGTTTTAGATTCTTAATGTCAGTTAGAATATTAAATGATTGAAATCAAATTTCTTATATTTTTGTTGAAGAATTCAAGAGGTGCCTCATCCATTGCTGGTGTTTAAAATTTGGTTTTATTACTAGTAAGTTAATCACCTCGTGCAAGAAAATAGCGTGCATGGCTTCCATCATGAAAAACCTAATCCGTATCCTTTCTACTGATCATTAATGATGCTGTTGATAAAACATCTTGTTTGTTAAATGGTGGGGTTTCTTGTTTGCTGAATATGAATATCACATCATATATGTCTAGAAGAGATCCTAATGTTGTTTTGCATGTCGATCATTTCTCTTCTATTCTAATCATTACTGCTGGTGCCAAAAGGAATACCTGTTTTCTCCATTTCTTTCGTCTTTAGTAATTCTATATTTTATCAATTCTAGTCTGCCAACATTAATGATTTCTTTTTATGCCCTCATGTAGGATCTTAGGAGGAAACTTCCAGTTACTCGTACGTTATTCCCATGGCAGAATACTATGCAATTCAGCCTTACTAGAGATATAACAAAAGAAATGGGGATTGGAAAGTGAAGGTGCACACAGTGATGAGATGGCAATCTTTTATTTCCATTCTTACTCCAGAGTTCATTCTATTGAAGTTCTGATTTTTGAGTTCATTCTATTGAAGTTCTGATTTTTTTTTTCTTATTTTGTTTCTCCAGATACAATAGTTGTAAAGAGAGACTTGCTTTTGTCGCAGCTTGGCATATATCCATCCGTGTTTCACAAATATGTACAACTTTCTGTATTCTCCTTGTACTCCTTCACTTGTATATTGCACAATGTTTGGAAAGAAATCATGTCTTCTGCAATTTTGTTGTCTTGGTTTAGCAATGTCATCTAGAAGTTCAGTGTTAAGTGATTCAGGAGGGTGGCGGTAGAGATTGGACAACCTCAACTGTGCTCTACCACCTTCCACTGTTATTGTGCTCGATTTTGTCCTTGAACAAAGACTATATGTATCAGCTTTGCACAGCCTATATTATCATGGTAGATGATATCCAGAACCATGCCGTAGAACTCATTTTTGACCATGTCAGAATGCTAATTGAGTTCAACCGCTATGCTGCAGACATTTCTTTTGCTGTACTTATGAAGATATCACTGCTTGCACTAGAAGTAGAAATTTCTTTGAAGTTGCAGTTCCTCCTTTGAAACGGTTTTATGATCATGTAGTCTCTATGGAATTGAACCTAACGCACTCTTGGTGATGGCTTGCAACACAAATAGTTGTCCACATTGAATGAACTCCTCGGAACTTAATCTTGATAGGTCTTTTGCTGCCAGACTTTGCCATTAGGGGGTTGCACAACTACAGTTTTAGAACAAATTGAAGACTTCAAACCTAAAATTTGTGATAGAACTCGCAGAAGTTATATAGGTGATCTGGATCATCCTGATTATGATATCCAATAAGGTTCCAGAAATAAATGTTATTTAATAGCCAGGATGTCCTTTAATAGCCTGATTTAAAAACCTGACGTCAGAGTTAGCATCAATGGATCTCGAGGATCTTTTTGCATGTAGTGGATTCGGCTGTCTATCAACATGTTGTAATGAGTTCTTTTGGATTGTAGCATAAAGATCATAGGTATAAGTTAGTTCAGTTTTTGAGTATAACTAGATTAATTTCTATTTAATCAACCCAAACTTCTACCGATATAATTTAGTTCAGTATAATTTGATCAATTTTTACAAAATCAACCCAAGCTGCTATAGAACTACTAGCACATTCTTTTATCATTTCCGATCATATCATACAGGACTCCTTACGTTACCAATCATTGTTTCATACATGTTGGATGCCACCATGGCTCAATCATACCTTAGTTAACCCAGATCAAAATTATTCATTTAAATGATGCGTTGCAACAAATCTTAACCTGTAGCAACATAACACGGATGCAGCTCGCGTGCCATAGCGGGGGAGGGTCGAAGCTGTCTTATTGGCTAATTCAACTGTGACCCCGAGCGCCGGGCCCACCGACCGAAGGTGAAGTCATGCATACCGCAGCAGTCACTGCGGGGCCCGCCGGGGGGACCGATGCCAACACGCCACCTCACCCCGGGACCGTGGACCCTTTCACATGCGAGTCCCACGCGATACGGACAACAGAGAGCGACCGCTTCGGATCGCCAACAGGCAGCTCGTCGCGTGGCGAAATCTCGAAAATGCCCCCAACAATCTCCGAATTCCCTCCTTGTAATCATGAGAACTCAAAGGGATCGTTTATACGAATGACCCCGAAATGAATGAATATGTCATCATCTCTCTGTCAGAGACGTATCTGCAAAATGCTAAAGGATGTCGAGACATTTATCTACCATTGAATGATGAGCGCAGACACCAAAGAAACTATCTCTGACTTGCTTCAATGTCGTCACCATAGCTCATTAAAACGAAAAGAACGCAGCAAGAAAATTAATACACATCGATGTCCATGATTATACATATAATCATGTTAGGATGAAGGTTTCCTCGATCTACAAGATTTCTATAGTTGGAAAAATCTACTCGACCCTCCGCGTGACACCAAGGGCACTATGGTAACTTGGTCACGCCTCCGCCTGCCACCGCTTCTACTCGTCGGAGTCATCATCCCCGCCGAAGATGGAGAAGCGGTAGTAGAGGAGGAAGAGGATGAGCAGCAGCAGGAGCGCGACGCCGACGGGGGAGCCTCCGACGCGGTGGATGGAGTCGGGGGAGCCGGCGGCGAATATGTCCGAGAGGATGGCGCCGCGGTCCGACGAGAGGAAGCGGATCACCAGAACGAGGAGGACGGGGAGGAGCAGCAACCCCGCGGGGCTCAGCATGTCGGAGATGGCCCCTGTTATGGCTTCCCCACCCCCGCCGACGAGGAACGGCGCCGCCACCACCACCCCCACCACCACCGCCAGCAGAACCCCATGCGGTGGACCTCCCTGCCCCTCCTGATCCAACATCAGTACGCCTCTCTTTCTCTGTTCTCTTCTCCTCCCTTTCGTGCACCGATCAACACATTTATGCTGTGAAGTCGGCCATGGACGACACGGTAGTGATTTGGGCGGTGGCAGGCGAGGGTTTGATTTCTTGCTTGGGAAGGGGAAATAGGGAGTTGGGAAAGAGGGGAGAAGGTGCTGTGATTTGGACGTCGGAAGTAGCGCAAGGGTGGGTGTGCATGTGACGATCACATGACAACTGGGACGCGTGTGTCACGGCGATTGGACGTGGTCACCGGAACGGAGTTGCCGGGCCCCGGCCAATTTAGTTTTTTTGGTCTCTCCTCCGTGGTCGCACGTGGATAGCATGAACATTGGAATATAAAGAGAATTGTAGAATTATATCACATAAATTCATATTAAGACCTTCGGTTCTCCGCCGGTAGTCATTAAACCCATCTTATTTTGTTGTCTAACATGCCGACGGTATGGCGAAAGAGACACTGAAGGATGCCGACACCCCTTCCTTTGAATGTAAAGCATTTCGAGTGTTCCCAAAAAGCCCTTGGTTTGTCCGAGGAAAAATCATGCTTATAATTTTATAGTATCTCGATTTCTTGAAAATTTTTCTTCAACCCTTGGTTTGGATATATTATTCTACACTTTCTTTTGAATATCGAAATCCCACAAGTATATTTTCTCTCTTGCTATTGCAAGAAGATCCTTCTCTGTCGAAGTGATTTGAATTAGAACACCTCTCGAGGGAAATTATGAGAATAACCTTCTGTATGTTTTAATTGTGGTAGGATGGATCATATGATAAACCAATGCTACGAGAAAACTTCATTGAATGCCTTTCCATCCGAGCATCCCGAAACAAGGTACAAGGCTCGATCGAGGAAGACGAGGGAATAAACCATCAGAGGATTATCACTTATTTGGCCCTTGGATACGCGTTCAATGACCATCCTGGTCGTCGATTTAGAGGTGGTGGTTATGGTCCATCGGGAAGGGCAGAAAGATGCATCACTTGCATTGCAAAGTGCAGCAGCTCAACAGAATTGAAGGATGGTCTCATTCATACCCAACATGAGATTTCATCTTTGGAGGAGAGGGAGGCCTTCTTTGGTTTGAATGACCTAAAAGAGTATTCACTTGACATGCCTTCACAACCAGCATAAAATGGTGGTCTCACTATTATCACTCCTTGGTTTCCTTGAGAAGAAGGCAAAATCTGATCTATCATATCAAGTATGGCCCTTCAATCATTATTGACTCGACCAACATTAGAAATGCTTTTGTGTCCTTTTATTATGATCTTTGAAGGGACGAAGGAGGTATGAATTCTTCACTGTTTACTAGTTTACGATCACTTAGTGTATCTATTTACCCGTAGTGAGATATGGAATGCTCTTGCTTCCCTTGGGTTGAGGAAGAGCCCGATTCCAGATAGTTTTATAGTTAAGTCTTATTATTTCTATTGAGAGATTCTCTTCCTCTATAATTTAAGCATTTTAGGATTTTTATGATCATGATTTTTTTTATGATCTTGATTTTCTTTTCTCTGATTGGTCAAAATTTTTTTTTTGTGTTTACTTCTAAATATAGAACACTTACGAAATCAAAGTTTTTAGATTCATTACACATTGTAATGTTAATTATAAAATTCTTGCCAAATGTTGACTAATAGGATGAAGCCCTATCTTGATACTTTTATCTCTTGAGAGCAATCTATATTCATTATTGGTAGATTCATTCATGATAATATTCTTGTTGTCTAGGAGGTGATACATTCTTTTTTCAATCCCAAGGGTCGATATCCTTTTGTTATGATTAAGTTTGATTTGAAGAAGGTTTATGATAGGATTTCGTGGAATGCCATTTTATTTGCTATGAAACTTGTTAGGTTTCTTGATAATTTTTTTTATTTTTTTATTTTTTTATAGATAAGGATATATATCTCTACCCCCACATTTGCTTGTCTAGTGTCCTTAAGGGGAGTAGGGGTATTTGGTAAGATGACTTTATTTCTCCATATCTTTATGTCATAGTATCGTAAATTTTATCATTCATTCTTAATGATGTATATGTTAGAGGTGCTATATCTCCCTTTTATTTTAGGAGATCTTTTCAAATTTATCACCTTATATATGTTGATGATATTTTGTTATGCTTTCATGCAAATAAATATTCTTGCCAGACCATTTAGATGAGTTCTTGACCAATCATAGGGTGAATATGGTTAAATGGAACATATTTTTTCCTAGCCATGTCAATAGGGATATCAAGAGAGAGATTTATACTATTTTCCAAGTTAGAGAGGGTTACTTTCCTCCTAAGTACTAGGGCATCCTTATTGCCCTTAAGCGCATTGCTAAATCTGATTTTAATTTCTTAATCTAACTCATTATGGATTGCTTGGGGCAATGACATGGTTCCTTATTATCTCAAGTTGGGCACATCACTTTTATTAATTCAATACTTAATTCTATTATCCTTAATATGACTCGGATGCTGACTGTTATCTTTGATAAGATCACTCAAGCTATGATGAACTTTTTGTGGTCTAACTTTAGTAGGACCATGGGCCTTCATTTGATGGCTTGGAATAAGACGATTCTCCTTAAGAATGAGGGAGGTTTAGGTATCAAGGATTTATCTTCGATAAGTTTAGCTTTATAAGGTAAGCATGTTCTCTTATATTTGAATAAGGGGGACATGCTCTGGGTATAGGTGGTTAAGGCTTAATATGATATCATCAACCCTTGGAACATTAGTTACCATGCTAATACTAGTTAGTATTGAAAATTATTTTTACATTAGTTGGTTTTCCTTCGTGGTGGCTTTATGAAATTTGTTGGTGATGATTCTTCAATCTGTATTTTAGAAAATCTATGAGTTTTACATGCTCGGCTCAAGTGTTTGTCGACTTTGGTTAATATTTTTTTAAAATTGATTCATCTCTTGTGGTGGTGGATTTATTATGAATAGAGTTTGGAATGTTGACAGGGTTCGTGTCACTTTTGGGGATGACCTAGTTTCAAGAATTTATCGGTTTGATCTCTCTCTTGCGCTATGTGATGATTTTTAACTTTAGAAGTTGGATCATATTAAGGTTATTTTCACAAAATTTGCATATATTATTTTCCTCCTTAACCTATGTGGTTCGGTTGGCAAGGGTTTGGTGTTGGGAAATCCAGGGGGCGATTTCTCATGCACAGCGAAAGAACAAAAAATCAAAATCCTGGATTTTCATGAAAGGTTCCATCGTCGTGTGAAGATTTGTGTGTCAAAAATAAATTCGTGAATCCGAAAATTATGTGTAAAAAGAAAGTACATAGGGAGATCGTATATCCTTGAGTTCTTACAGATTTATGGGGGAGGATGATGGAAGTCAAGCATCCTCCTCTCTAACGGTATCCACATGACAGAGACTGCAATGATACTCCTCTCTTGGAGAGAGGAGAACAGGAGGTGTCTATAAAAAATCCAATATATGGACCTTTGGTTCCCTCCTATTTATAGAGGCTCACTGTAAACCCTAATGGATCCTACCATATTGGGTATTGGATCTCTATCAAATTACTTAAGCCTCTTAGATTAATGGGTCTCTACCCAATAAATGAGATCCAATGATATAGGGGCTTATTGGATATCTAATAAGATAGGGGCTTCGGCGGATATCTCATATCCGAATCTCTACCCATCACAACACCTACCATGTGTGTGTGACCCTCTAGACCCAATATCGAGCTGGCCGTGAGTCATACCTATCAGAACTCCTTCTGACTCAGTGAATTATTATCTCCATAATAATTCACTTGACTCATCGATTATGGACGTACTAGGCCACTACGTCGTACTCCCTAGATGATACATAGGAATCCAATCCTTTAGACCTATATGCCCATAGTTACCATGTACCTATAGTCCCTCATTCATATAATATCCCAGAGATCGTATATCGGGCATGGTGCTGTCAGGCCCATACGATTTTCAATCGAGTCTTGCTCTAATCGGATTCTCCCGGAGAACTCTTTCTTACTAGTTAAGGTGCCCTGTAAGCCAATCACACGAGTGATGACACTTATGACTTGACGTGCCATCTTCTTTTGCTTATTATTATTAGGCATTTTATCACTTTATCTTGCATGTTGCATATATTATGATGTCCTTGGATTTGTACAATGAGAATCGGATCGTGATGAGATCACGATAATGAGATCGATTTACCTTTAAACACAGACCCTAAATAATCCCGGTCATAGATTACTCGAGAGGGACATCGAGATAATCGGATAGACTAGTGTACTATATACCCGTCCATATGATAGAGGTGGCTGGTCTCATAACTACTCGTGTGGGGACACTAAGGGTACAGTGCAGGTGCTCATTGGAGAATAAGTTCACTGATTGATCCGTTTACGAAATGTTGGATGGTTATTGATACCTCATGTCAGATAGCGATTCCGTAGTCCTAGTCGTGTATCTGGTCCTTAGACTTGAGACACCAAGGATGTCTTGTATGAGTACTCCACTCTTTGATACCGGATTTATAGGTTTGAAAGTTTCAAATCTAGTACAACCGGTTATTGGGAATGATAGCTAACCTTACGAGGGCTATTGAGTGTTAATAGAGGATCATCCGCTCTTGGTATCATGAGAGAAATATCTCATGTATTCTTATTCGAACAAATCCTTGGCCAAGGTTATTCGGATTGAGAGAGAAAGAGTTCTCCGGAAGAATCCAACTAGAGCGAGACTCGAGGAGAGAGATCGTATGGGCCTAACAGCACCATGCCTGATATAGGGTCTCTTGGATATTAGATGGATGAGGGACTATAGATATATTGTAACTGAGGACAGATAGGTCCAAAGGATTGAATTCCCCTATATCGTCTAGGGACTATGGCGTAGTGGCCTAGTACATTCGTAGTCGATGAGTCGGGTGAATTATTATAGAGATAATAATTCACTGAGTCAAAAGGAGTTCTGGCAAGTATGACTCACGATCAGCTCGATATTGGGCCTAGAGGATCACACACATATGGTAAGTGTTACGACGAGTAGAGATTTGGATATAAGATATCCGCCGGAGCCCCTAACTTATTGGATATCCATTAAGCCCATGAATTATTGGACCCTAAGATAAGATCCAATAAGGGTTAATAAGAGATTATTGGGTAGAGACCCACTAATCTAAGAGGTTTGGGTAATTGGATGGAGATCCAATACCCAACAGGGCAAGATCCATTAGGGTTTACAGGGGCCCTCTATAAATAGGAGGGAACCAAAGCTCCATAGGCTAGGGGTTCTCTTGGTAGTCACATTCTATTCTCTTCTCCCAAGAGAGAAGCATCATTGCAGTTCCTGCCGTGTGGATACTGCTAGAGAGAAGGACACTTAACTTTCTTCATCCAGTCATACAGATTTACAGGGATTCAGGGATATACGATCTCTTTAGGTATTGTTCTTTTTACACACACAGTTTTCGAGGATTTATTTTTGACGTACCGATCTTCGCATGATGACGGAGCCTTTTGTGGAAATCTCAGGTTTTTTTATTTCTCTGTTCTTCTGCTACGCATGAGATGTTGCCCCCCTGGTTTTCCCATTAGAGGTATCAGAGCTAGGTTGTTTATGCGAAGATCAAATTTTAACTGCGTTGTTGTGTTCTGGACGCGCTTTTGACGTCAAAATCGTTGATGCAAAAGCGAAAAGGGCAACAACTGTTGCTGCCCTTGCTGCCTTCACAAGGCTGCTTGTAGCCTTGGTTGCCATCGGTGGCCTGCTTGCAGCGGCGGTGGCTGCGGGTGGCGTCGGGCACAGGCGGCCTACCCACAAGGGTAGGCGATGCCTGCACCCGCTTGCAGTCGCCCTGCTCGCAAGGGGTGGGCGGCGCCTGTGGGAGCTGGGCCGCCCGTAAGGGGTGCATCGACGCGTCGCTGCAGTGTGCGCGCCGCGATGTCGCTTGGGCGGCACACCCATAAAGCAGTATGGCGCTTGCCGCCCTGCAAAGGGGCGACTACGGCGCTACGCCCGCAAGCTATGGCAAAGAATAACCGTAGGCGCGCCGCCACTGACGATATTAACTGCGGCTATGCCACCGCCGATAGGGTGGCGGCGGCCGTAGCCGTAACGCAGCGAGCAGAGCAGTGAGGGAACTAGGGCTTTCGGGGCAAAAGATAGTTTTACCCTTGGGAATTACAGAAATTCTAGTTTTGTCCTTTTGGCCAAATGACCAAAATGCCCTTCAAAATTCAAAAAATTTTCTCAGTCTCTGATTTCAAAAAAAAATTAGTTAATTAAAATATTTAATTAACTATTATTTATCTAGTAGACCTATATAATGATATATACATGTGATGTATGATGTGGATAAATGATCATGGACTGTGTGATGTGTGTATATGTGATTATTATTATTGGGGCCTGTGAGCCTCTATTTTTCTCATTTATTATTGGGCTTGCGTGCTTATAATTATATTGTAATTACATGAGGAGGCATAGTGGGAGCATGACCCACAAGGTCGAGATGGACAATCCGATGCATGGAGATACATTGAGATGCCGACGGAACCAACGAAGCGACATGGACGATCACAGGATATAGAGATACGTTGAAGCACACATAGATCTTGATGTGAGTGATTGGGCCCACTGGCTCGGGCCTGATCACATTAGGATGTGGTCCATGATCATCTAGTGTGATTGCTCATGTGATGTGTGATTATTTATACACCTACTAAATATATATATTTGCATGCAATGTAGATATATATATTAAATGTGTATGTGTGTGACACGTCATATTAGGAGACTAACTCTAAAATCCCATCTCTTGATAATATTAAGTCGGTAAACGTGAGGCAATTAGATTGACCCATGTGACCTTCCATCGTTATAGGTAGGAACCGATTCTCGGTGTAGGTTGAGTTGGTCGAGTCCCTCGAGACTCACCTATATCGCGATTCGCTATCTTATCTACGATATAGAGATATCACTGGTAATCTGAGGACATGGTATGCTTGGTCGAGTCCCTCGAGGGTATATCATCGAATCAGACTAATCTTGTAACAATGGTGATGACTTAACCGAACATTATGGTTGGTCGAGTCCCTCAAGGCCATGGTGGTTCGGAGGTCGAACAGGACGAGAATCACAGGAGTTGTGATCGGTAAGAGTTGCCCACCTTTTGGGCTTAGTGTGATTGGTCGAGTCCCTCGAGGTTGCACTAAGATGCTGATTGGATCTCGATTCCCACTAGAAGTCTGTCGGAGACTTTTGTTTCACGTGCTGAGGGTATCGCGTGACTCACTAGAAAAATAGTGGGAGTACATCAAGATAAAATTCTATATCTTGATTATTTATATTTCTACAAAATATGCGTGTTATTTATTTATGCTACATCTTTATTTTTTGAAAATATCGCTATTAGACTCTCTACATTGCATACTTGATGCCAACCACCTCATTGGTTAAAACTATGCGGACTGACTCCATAACCTGAGAATAGTTCTCGTAGCGGAGAAAATCGCATATGTTCTTAAAATAGTGATGCTTATGCCTAAGGAAGAGGCAAGTGAGGATGAGATCGCTCGCTACGTCAAGTACACAAATGACTCCACTTTTGCTCAGTATTATATGTTGAGCTCCATGGCTCCCGAGTTATAGAGAATATAAAAGGATGGATGACAGATCTATACTCCTGCATCTCTGCAAATTGTTTGAGGAACAGGGAAGAACTTAACAATATGAGATATCGAAGTGTCTCTTCCATGCCAGGATGACTGAGAGGACACTAGTTCAGAACCATGTCCTTAAGATGATTAAGTGGATAGAGACACTCACAGGTCTAGGAATGATCCTAGAGGATAACTTGTGTGTGGATCTTGTGCTTCAGTCCCTACTCGATTCTTTTTCACAGTTCTCTATGCTGGTAAGACCAGAAAGAAAAGGAAGACAGAGAAGTCCCTTGAGAAGGGCAAAGGGCAAGGGCAGATCGGGTAAAGCAAAGGTTGCTAAGAAGACCTGGAAGAGGACAAAAGCCAATGCTTCCATTGTGGTAAAGACGAGCATTGGAAGAGGAACTACAAAGAGTATATTGCAGAGAAGGCGAAACAAAAGCTTAGAGAAGCTTTATATATGCATTCATGATTAGTCTCTATCTGTCAGACTCATATGATAACACATAGATATTGGATACTGATAGTATTTATCATATCTGCAATTTGTTGTAGGTTCTGGTAGGATCTAGGAGATTGAAGAGAGGCGAGATTGATCTTAAGATGGGCAATGGAGCAAGGGTTGCTGTAGTGGCTATTGGCAAGGTCACCTTACATCTGCTTGGTGGAGTTATTATTATATTAGATGCATGCTATTATGTTCCTTCTATTATCAAAAATATTATTTTTATTTCATGTTTGACAATTAGATAATATAAATTAATTTTTAAGAATAATAATTGTTTAATAGTAGTAGATGATGAGATCATCACAAGAGGAACATTGCATAATGATTTATTTATGCTAAATATAGCTCCACACATCATGAGTGTAAGTGAATCTAAGAGGAAACGAGAAGAGGTGAATAATGCATATCTGTGGCATTGTAGGCTAGGTCACATCCATGAGGGAAGGATTTAAAAGTTATTGAAGAATGGATATCTAGATCCATTCGACTATGAGTCATATGCAACTTGCGAACATTGCCTTCGGGAAAGATGACCAACTCTCAATTTAGTAGAACTGGAGAGAGAACCACTGAGTTATTGAAACTCATACATAGTGATGTATGTGGTCCCATGTCGACTCATGCCATAGGTGGTTACTCCTATTTTATTACTTTCACTGATGATTTCTCAAGATACGGACATGTGTACTTGATGAAATACAAATCTGAGGCTTTTGAGAAATTCAGGAAATATAAAAATGAAGTGAAAAACCAGATAGAAAAGAGTATTAAAACCCTTCGATCAGATTGAGGTGAATACTTGAGTACATATTTCACCCAGTTCCTCAAAGACCATGGGATTTTATCCCAATGGATACCTCCTTATACACCGTAGCTTAATGGTGTATCAGAAAGAAGGAATCACATACTGTTAGACATGGTGCATTCCATGATGAGTTTCGCCGACCTACCCATCTCATTCTGGGGATATGCCCTAGAGACTGCAGCTTACCTTCTGAACAGAATTTCAACTAAG
>CM044396.1:43867500-43892500 GCA_024322285.1 Musa beccarii | reverse complement strand
GTCTGATAGAATACTGAAACAGGTAACAAACCGAGATTTAAATCCTTTGTTTTCTCTTCAAAACAATAAATTCTGAGCGACACCAAAAAATACCATTCAAAAGATAAACAAAGTGTTCTGCCATAGAGTGTGATAATTATAACAAAACTTAAACAATTACTATTGTAAGCGTAGTGTGGTTTAAAAATCACATATGTATCTCTAACTTAAGCAATCAAATGGCAAAAACAAGAGCCAAGAGAAATTCTATTTAGAAACTTTTGGCCGTAGATTTTTCCACACTAACAATAAAATAATAGAACACGAGGCACCAATTAATTTCCTTTTTAAACTTCTCAACACTAAGAAGATTATAGATCAGAAGACAATACATGACAAGAATTCAAAAACTGTTCTAGCATTTTTATTTCAAACCAAATTTTGTGAAAGTGGCATTTCTTTATCAAGAAATAGAAAATGGGCAAGGCATAAGCCCAAATTGCTATATGCAAAAACTAATCGTATAATTCCAAAGTACTGTGTGTGCATTACGGATGAATAACATTATTTTAGATTCTATAAAACCTAGAATGTAAAACATTCTCTATCATAGTTCAATTGCATTGATATGGTATTAGCTTTGCGTGTTTTCTAGTGTGACGAGAGAAGGATTAGTAGGTTCACCATTTAGGGATTACAATTTAAGTATGAAGAACTGAATGATTAATATATGGATCTATAACTCCATAAATCAGATGCATGGTCATAACGGGAAGACTTCACAACTAGAGAATATAAAAGGATGGTTACCAAGAAATGGAAAGAAAACTTGCAAAGTCCTATCCAACAAAAAAGAGCAACCAAAAAGATTATTATTGCACACTCCTCTATCAATCTTAAACTAAGAGCCTCACCATCTTGCTAGCATCTTAAAAATTTCTGAATGACTATTCCCATTGATTATAGGGCAACATTCCAAGGACAGTAAATCCCACAAACCATCACTCATTCATTTAGTACTTTGCTAAACATGCACTAGATATTGTTCTCTTTTTGTGACTATGACCATGCAGGTTTAAGATTCCTTTTGGGACTAGTTGATCACTAACCAAATTGGCCTGATCACTTTAGAATCTTAAATTTTTTTTAAAAAAAATCCTAAATCTTTGAAAAATCAGCATAATTTTATGTTTTTTTAATCTGTTTGTTTGATTTTTAAATTATTCTTCCACCAACTTCCATCAGCCAATCTGATTTTGCTATCCTTGTTCATAAATCAATGTACCATTATAATATGGTGTCCAAAACATGCGACATCTGAACAATGATGTCAAGCAACACCGGTATATTGCAATTAGCAAATAGAACAGAAATAGCAGCAAAAATGTCTATGGCTATGACAATCTACAATGATCTGCATGCCACAATACACAGATGCAGCATCAAGTTTTCTACAGCCTCACATCTTAGAGACAAAAAGCCTTTAGCTAATATTTTGTATCAACTGTTTCTACTGAATATATTCCCTTCAAATAAATGAAACACATCAAATGTGGCACGGGATGGAAGAAGTTTGCCGTAGTGCAACAAAGCGATCAAGAAATGCAGTAGACAGAAGACAATGGATGGAAGTAACGTTGATAATTCTCTCCATTTGTAATATAAACATAGGAAATAAGTATAGCATGAAAAGTATTATTAGGGGAATAAATGAGCTGAGCTGCAAACAATTACTATCATGAAAATGTGTATGAATTCTTAAGTACCCTTCACTAGAATGAAATTACCTGTATGGTGATATGTTCAGTGCAACACTAACAGGATGGGTGATCCAGGACTTCAATAATATACTCAACAACTCATAGTCACACGACCAAGAGACACATATCACAGGTAAACAGGTCAGGATAGGCACACTTCATGCCATCTTATGCAGGTGAAAATGATGTTACACTGAAAAGTTTTGGGGCTTTTTGGGTGGGGGGAGGAGCCATTAGGCTACTAAACATTAATTACAATTAATACCCAAAGTTTAGATGTAATCCAGATGTATTTATCAAAGATAGAACATTTATGATTAATCACTACGATTACAATGGTGACCTAGGTGACTACTGCTCAAATCAAGAGAGAAGTTTTTCTAGGCTAGAAATCTTTCTACTTACAAGTATAAGGCTATGCTTATTGACGCTCTCTAGACACCATATATGCAAGAGCATCGTGCATCCCACCACGTTTTTTTCTGCTTAATTTTTTTGCTTGACTTCCAGTTGTTATGAATTTTTTATTCCAGCCACAGAAATAACCTCGCTTATAAGGCTGTGTACCCCTCCCAAAATCCCACATTAGTGGGAACTTCATGCACCGAGTATACTCTTTTTAAAGTAAAAAATGAAGGTCGCCAATTAACTAAGCAAATCAGGACAGGGAAATTAAAAAAAGGTGTGATTTTTCCCCATGACCTATAATAAATCTCCTGTATACTTAGTACAATAGGTCAAATATGTAATCAAAGTATGTAAACAAAAAGGAAATCCCTTTACACTTATCAGCTAACCATCCGACTCTCCTTGATGACACAGCAAAAAAACTCATACATGAGACTCACTGAGACTATAAGAAAAGGACTCAATAGAGTATATAAACAAAGAGGTCCACAAAGGAAGAATATTAAACTCAAGTTTTAGAGCTCATAAATTATTGTAATGAAATATACCGGAGTAAAACATGCAGAAGCCTACTTATTAGGGTTCAGTTAGAGGATAGACCCAAATTGTAATATTGGAAGGATGATCTTTGGTGCAAGATAATCAATTATAAGAGAATGAACCCTGGATTCCATAACTACCTAAGATAGACATAATCTATAGATGCAGGGCCACAAAATAATAAGTATTATAATGAGAAATAACATAAAGCATGTGATTTGGAGGGGCAATGCACCAACTCTCTTTTTCCTCTGGAAAAAGTAGAGGCACAGGGGGTCTGCTCTTGGCTTGCTTCCACATATCAGAAGGCCTACACTGCTATGCTGGTCAGCTGGAAGATTTCAAGTTCAAAACATTCGCTGTTGCCAACTAGAAATAACCAAGCTCACTACTACGAAAGTAAAAACTGACTTGGAAAATTATTACCACTATGCAATCAAACCATTTGGTAACTGTGCTCTGATGCTCGTAATCAGCAAAACTTGTGTATAACTGATATGAGATGAGTAAAAACGAACATATATTGAAGAACGGACATGGAAACTAGCGACATGTCAAAAGGTGAGGCAAGCTTTCAGCCACAAATATTCTAGCAAACTTGCAACCAGACACGTTCTGGAATAACTGTAAGCAAGAATCAGCACTAAATTGCTTAACCCCATTTCTTAATATTAGGATAGAGATCTTAAAAGATCTACAATCTGAAGCTTCGTATGCTTATCTATAAGTTCATTTATGCTCAGAATGGCGCAATATCCAAAGGCCAAAGCTATATCGTACTCTAACTAACATGGTTATAATACTTCACTAAATCTCCGATCATTAAGGTTCATCCTCACAACCAATGCAGCTAAATCAGTATCTCTGACATCGCTCTGCGGCCACAATCTACAGCTAAGTACAATCTGAGGAAGAAATCAGCATTATCGCATGTTTATCATCAAAGTTCTCCAGTGTCCGTGACTAAAACTGCTTGCAATTTGGCCTGACCAATCGATCAGCTATTACTCCAATATTCTACGGATTTATCTCTACGAAATAAACCAAAATGTGAACTAAAAGATGAACAGAAAATTCGAGAAAATGATTCTTAGGTTCAGAAGGTAAGAATGAAGACAAAATACGAAGGGAAAAAGGAAAGGATCGGTACCAAAGTTGCGACCAACAATGCAATGCCACGTTGCCCCGTACTTCTTATCGAATTCCTTCTTGATGTACTCGGCGATGTCCTTCTCCAACCGGTGCTTCTCGAACGCCTGATCGCAACAACAACATCACGAAGAAACGAATCAAAGGAGAAATCAATGATCGGCGAGCAAAGTCGTCCTCCGACCGAGGAAACGGAACAAAGGGGGCGTACGGCGCGGGCGCAGTCGATCGCGTCGTTCCGCATCTTCTCGTTCATGTCGATGCTCTTCAGCACGACCTTCGGCGACGCAGGCGCTGCCGACACCAGCGCTGCCCCTCCCCCGCCGCTCTTGCTCTCCTCCGCCATCGCTCTGTCCCTATCTTCGTGGATATGTCGGAACAAACGAGGAGAGATTAGAAAGAGGGAGAGAGCAGACCGAAGGAGCTTCACGCCGAGAATGGATAGCAGAGTACAGGGCAGGGTGTCAGCACCACCCTGTGAAGCTAGGGTGGCTCACCGCGTACGGTGGCCAAGCGCGGCATTGGGCGGTGACCAGACACAGGAAGAGGACCTCCCATTGGTTGCGGAAAGCGGTGGGTCCACTTCGAGAGTCTTCTCCCGTGTTTGGCGGCGCGGTTGAAACACATGATCCGCTATCAACGTGGCGCTGACGTAGATGGTTCGATCTGGTGGGACCCACTCTTTGAAAATGACGATTTTACATATATTTTTAAAAAATAATATAAAATATAAATTCTCAAAATACTACTAACTTTCTAACATCAATGCATCAATGCTTGCTGTGGGAAAATAAATAAGAAGAAAAGGGAAACAACGAGGAAGAGAGCAGATGAATATGATTTCTTTATCTAACTGCAGCATGTGAATTTTTATTTGAAAAAAAATTAAAATACTTTTATAAGAAAATAAAATCAAGAGAATTTCTTTTATTATGTGTGCACCAAAATCCAATCGGATAGGTGGAATGAATGATCTCGATTTATTGATAATTATGGCAGTAAAGCATATGTCCATCCATCACTTGATAGGTGTTAAAAGTCATGGGAAAGAAACTTACATCGAGCATACGTTGGCCATAGCCAAAGAACTCATGTTTTGTGTGATAAGTGTTAAGCTTTGGTTGTTTTTCCCTATGGTGGTATTATTTTACACAATGATAGGCTTTACCACCAATGTCCTAAGATACTTATCCGTTTGCTCTTATTCTTGTAATCATTTTATGGTTAGTGTTAGCTCATCAAAAGATCTATGCTTTTTTTCTTTATTTGCAAGGAAGCGATCAAATTTCTAGAGTTAGTTCCTCTCGGTTATTTTTGAAGGCCAACTACAAGTCTTCTTTGTTTTCTTGAGGGGATAACTTATCAATAACAACGAGAAGGATTTAGAGCTTTCAATATAGGGTTGATACCCTAAACAATTATACCTAGGATTGTTAATTAGATCTTATGGGCTTATCCAAGTATAGATTTGTAATCAACGAACTTATTTCCAAAACATTCTTATTCTCCTATGATGTACTTCTCTAAATCAATATTCTATCTTTTTTTTTTTTTTTTAGGTCTTCGGGGAAAAGTAAATGTTGTAACATTACCAATAACATATATTGTAAATTTTGAAGGATTTTTTTTTTTTGTTGGACAAAAGAGGTCGAAAAAGATGCCTACTCTTCATATGTTAGAAAATTATAAGCATATTGGATCATGATTTAAGTATTAATAAATTTATACTTTCACAAGTAATTTTTTTTGGTAAAGACCGTGTCGATTATCGTAAAATGCCAAGATTAAAACTTGCCTTCTTTGCTCATCTTACAAGAAAAATGTATTCCTATGAAAGAGCTACCAAGTTGTATTATTTTTATTCATGTATCTTTGAGCAATCTAATTCTTAGTATATAGTCAGATAAAATCCACACACGCATGGATGCATAGGGATAGAAAGTAGATATTAAAACCTTTCGTAAACTAATAAGGGACAACAATGACACATGAATCATTTTTCGTTTTGTGTTTTACACACACATACATGCACGCCACGAAATAGAGTTTTGGATATTGCATTTCAATATCTTCCAAGGGACATCAACATGCATGAATATTATTTTAGGTACGTAAAGATATTTCATCCGATGGTGATTTTACTGGGATATGATTTATTACATTAATGATGCATCAAGGTAAAAAAAAAAAAGCATTTAGGTAAAAATAGATATGGTGGGGAATCGAAAGGATTGCTCAACAAATGATCTGGAGGAAAACCCTAAATGAAATTTTAAACTATATAAACACTCTTGGTAGCAAGCAAATTATACTGGTCTTCTCTTACCTCCATCTATATTTGCTAGCATTTTGTTGCTCCTTTATCTTCTCCATCTTCCTTTTATGGTTTATCTACAGTAAATTTTTTGATCATGACTATTATCATAAGTCCTAGTATTTAGGTGAGCAAAATGGGATAAAAAAAACATGTCATATGATTTTTGTAAACTATTTTCCTATGGCACCATAAGCTTTTTTTCATACAAAAGTTATTTTACTTTTTTTCTAATTTGAAACTAACAAAAATCGTACTGAATGTTGTTCTTGCGGGAGAAAACATAAGAAGTTATAGAGACGAGCGATCAAAAAAGACACATGAACAAAGGCAACCAAAGACAAAAAAAATAAAAAGGGGCACTAGCAAACAAATTTGTATCACCAGATTAGTTGATCTTTGATCATGAATGACCTCTCTTGTCATAGCTTTTTCGGAGTGCAATTAACATATTTTCGATGCCCTACCATCTTATGTTTGAATCAAACGACTTTTAGGATTTGATCCCGATCCCACTAAGAAAGTCATGCGATATATATATATATATATATATATATATATATATATATATATATATATATATATATATATATATATAAAAATACTCCAAAAGATAATATTATATATCCTCGTCATAACGATGTTACGGATAGGTCGAGATGGATTTTGTATCATTTTAAGAGTATTGGTTGATTCATCTTGTTCTTCGGTTCATAAAATAATTAATCGATTGAAATGGGTTTAATTATAATTATTTTATTTTTTAAAATCTGATTTAATAGTCAAATTGGACCAGCTAAAATCCTACCTATTAATTTGGGTCCATGAATGAAACCCCTTCAAGTACGAGATACAATGCATTAGGTTACATTTCTCCGTTCCTAAATGTTACTACACGAACACATGCATGCAAGCCCAAATCATTTAGTGTGTCACATAATTAATCTTATATATAGGACAATTTATGCCATCGCTATCAAACAAATTATATATATCGTGTTTAAGTTACGGTGAACATGTTAATTGTTTCACAAAATGAATTATGTTATCATGTGGATTTGGCATCATGCGATATTCTGCTGGCACATTTGGAAGAATCAATTGCTGATGGGAATCCATAGGGTTGTTAGATCGGATTATCAAATCCATGTGTGTTTCAACCTTTCAACCTACATAAGATATGGATTAGAAGCACATGATGTGTACTGAGATACTAATGTTTTATGGACTCAGTTCATATGCCCCTTTTTTTTTTTATCAAAACTAATTGATTAAATTAACTATATCAAAGTATTAAAAAAATATTCGTAGAATCAGACTATAATAAAAAAAAAAAAACTCGATTGCAAGGGTTATTTCCCTCTCCAAAATCTAAAAGACCAATGACTCCCTAGCATATCTGGCCAACCAGTTCGTCATTTCATTTTCCTTCCTATATATTTAGGAAAGGTTATGTACATCCAAGTTCCAAATATACAAAATAACATTTTTAATAGACTGTACAATAGAATAGTGAGAGTTAATGGGTCAGATTCCACATGCACTTACTGAACTCCCTCGGCCACAATAGCTTGAAGCACCACCAATACTGTCATGGACTGACCGTACAACACGTTCCCCTTTTCTTGGAACCTGCAACCAGCAAAAATTAAATTAGCAGCCCAATTATACAAAATAAAGCCAGTATCGCCCCTATGATCCCCTTCTCTAGAATCGCCACAGTTTAATTTGACCCATACAGCAGAAGAGGATCACAAAATCTGCTGGGGACCTCTCTCTTGCCCAATGCCATCGAGAACTTTACCCCTATCATAAATCAAGACGGAACCCACAATTAAGTGAATAATGTTAGAAACATATATACGTTAGGCTGATTATAAAGAGTCTCATTACGATGCCCTCCAAATCCATCATAAACCTATAGCAATAAAGGCAACTACGTATGAGCCTAGTTCTCCCTCCAACTGAGCCCTCTTATCAATCCAATCCCCGATACACCACAAAGAAGAATTAGAAAAATTAATATTAAGCTTTCGATTCAATAGATGCCAAAAAAAATAAAAAAAAATCGGCATAAAAAGAAGCAATGTTCAAGAGATTCAAGAGTAGCAACGCAAAGAAAGCATAAGAAAGACCCTCTCAACCCCATCCTGGCAAATCTATCAGCAAGCGGGAGGATATTGTATAGAAGATTCTAACAGAATACATTTATATGAGGTATTGGGGGTAGTTTGCATGAGTGACACCAACTGTTAGTTATAGATGCCCTACAAGCCAATTGCGTAAGTGGTGGCACCTATAACAAGCTACGTCAATCTCTTTGCTTATGATTATTGATATTTTCTCATATTATCTAGATGAATATTATGATATCCTTGGATTTGTGTAATGGGAATCGGATTGTGATGAGATCACGATAATGAGATCGATTCACCTTTAAACACAGACCCTAAATAATCTCAGTCATAGGTTACTCGAGAGGGGCATTGAGATAACCGGACAGACTAGTGTACTGTATACCTGTCCATATGATGGATGTTGCTGGTCTCATAGCTACTTGTGTAGAGATACTAAGGATACAGTGCAAGTGCTTATTGGAGAATGAGTTCATTGATTGATCCGCTTACGGAATGTTGGATGGTTATTGATACCTCATGTTAGACAGCAATTCCGTAGTCCTAGTAGTGTATATGGTCCTTAGACTTGAGACACTAAGGATGTCCTGTATGAGTACTCCATTCTTAGATACCGGACTTATAGGTTTGGAAGTTCCAGATATAGTATAACCGATTATTGGGAGTGGCAGCCAACCTTACGAGGGCTATTGAGTGTCAATAGAGGATCATCCACTCTCGGTATCATGAGAGGAATATTCCATGTGTTCTTGCTAAAGCAAATCCTTTACCAGGGCCATCCGGATTGAGAGAGAAAGAGTTCTTGAGGAGAATCCGATTAGAGCGAGACTCGATTGGAAACCGTATGGGTCTGACAGCACCATGCTTGATATACGATCTTTGGGATATTAGATGGATAAGGAACTATAGGTACATGGTAACTGAGGGCATATAGGTCTAAAGGATTGGATTCCCCTGCATCATCTAGGGACTACGGCGTAGTAGCCTAATACATCCGTAGTCGATGAGTCGAGTGAATTATTATGAATTATTATGGAGATAATAATTCACTGAGTCAGAAGGAATTTTGATAGGAATGACTCATAGCCAGCTCGATATTGGGCCCAAAGGGTCACACACATATGGTAGGTGTTACGATGAGTAGAGGTTCAAATATAAGATATCCGCTTGAGCCCCTATATTATTGGATCCCATGGATATGATCCAATAAGAGCTAGATTATTGGGTAGAGACCCATTAATCTAAGAGGCTTGGGTAATTGGATGGAGATCAAATATTCAATAGGGTAGGATCCATTAAGGTTTACAAAGGGCCTCTAGAAATAGGAGGGAACCAAAGGTCCATAGGTTGGGGTTTTTTTATAGCCACCTCCTGTTCTCCTCTCCCCAAGAGAGGAGCATCGTTGTAGTCTCTACCATATGAATATCGCTAGAGAGGAGGACGCTTGACCTCCTTCATCCTCCCCCATGGGTTTGTAAGAACTCAGGGATATGCGATCTCCCTAGGTACTTTCTTTTTACACACGTAGTTTTCGGGTTCACGAATTTGTTTTTGATGCACCAATCTTCGTGTTGGAAAATCCAGGGGATGATATCTCATGCACAGTGGAAGAATAAAAAATAAAAATCTTAGATTTCCATGAAAGGTTCCGTCATTGTGCGAAGATCGATGCATCAAAAAAAAAAATCTACCGTAAGGAGGTCAAGCGTCTTCCTCTCATGATGCCGAGAGCGGATGATCCTTTATTGACACTTAATAGCCCTCGTAAGGTTGGCTACCACTCCCAATAACTGGCTATACTAGATCTGGAACTTTCTAAACCTACAAGTCTGGTATCAAAGAGTGGAGTACTCATATAGGACATACTTAGTGTCTCAAGTCTAAGGACCAGATACACTATTGGGACTACGGAATCGCTGTCTGACGTGAGGTATCAATAACCATCGAGCATTCCGTAGGCGGATCAATCAGTGAACTCATTTCCCAATAAGCACCTGTACTATACCCTTAGTGTCCCCACACGAGTAGCTATGAGACCAGCCACCTCCATCATATGGACGGGTATACAGCACACCAGTCTATCCGATTATCTCGAGATCCTTCTTGAGTAACCTATGACCAGGATAATTTAGGATCTATGTTTAAAGGTGAATCGATCTCATTATCATGATCTCATCACAATCTGATTCTCATTGTACAGATCCAAGAATATCACAATATATGCAACACGTAAGATAAAGTGATAAAATGCCTAATAATAAGCAAAGAGTAAGAGTGCATATCAAGTTACAAGTGTCATCACTTATATGACTGGCTTGCAAGACACATATGACTAGTAATCTCCCATTTGACCTAAAGCCAATCACCAATATGTCTGGTCCCCATCAGACCTCTGTGACACTCAAAGACAATCTGAGTCAATGGCTTTGTTACTGGATCTGCAATGTTATCTTCGTATGGAACTCTTTCCACTACTACATCTCTTCGAGCCACGATCTCTCTAATAAGCTAGAACCTCCTCAGAACACTTTTGATGAGACCCGGGTTCCCTTATTTGAGTAATCACCATGTAATTATCGCAATATAAGGGAATTAGATCCTCGCTGCTCGACATGACTCTCAATTCTATGATAAACTTCTTCATCCAGACTTCCTCTTTTGTTGCCTCTACCGTAGTAATGTATTCCACCTCTATGGTCGAGTCAATAGTAGTGTCTTGCTTGGAACTCTTCTAGCATACTGCTCCTCCATTCAGGGTGAACACATACCCTGAATTAGACTTGCTATCATCGATATCAGACTGGAAGCTCGAGTCCATGTTGCCCTCAACCCTAAGGCTACTACCTCCATATACTAGTAAAAGATCCTTAGTCCTTCTCAAGTACTTAATGATACATTTTATTACTTTTTAATACTCCAAGCTTGGATCTGCCTGATATCTGCTCATGATAATCAGAGCATACGCTATATCAGGCCTGGCACATAGCATAGCATACATGATAGATCCTATCGCTGAGGCATATGGTATCATATCCATGTGTGCCCTTTCTTCAAGAGTCTTTAGGGACATACTCTTAGAAAGTGATATTCCATGTCTCATTGGTATGAGATCACTCTTGAAATTTTTCTTGCAAAACCTTTTGACAATGGTGTTTATGTACCTGGATTAAGACAAGCCAAGCATTCTCTTGGATCCATCTCTATATATCCGTATCCCCAATATGCAAGATGCTTCCCCTAAGTCCTTCATGGAGAAGTGCTTAGATAACCAAGTCTTTACTGTGGAAAGCATTACTACACTATTCCTAATGATTAGGATATCATCCACATATAATACCAAAAAGGTGATAGTGCTCTTACTTACTTTCTTGTACATACAAGGCTCATCTTCATTCTTAACGAAGTCATAAGATCTGATCACCTCATCAAATCTTATATTCCAACTTCAGAAAGCTTTCTTCAGTCCATAAATGGACCTAAGCAACCTACACACATTATCTGGGTTATCCCTAGACCCGAATCCCTCAAGCTGTATCATATACACCTCCTTCTCGAGGTTGCTATTGAGGAATGCGGTTTTGACGTCCATCTGTCAGATCTCATAATCATAGTGTGCTGGAATAACTAATAGAATTCAAATAGATTTTAGCATGGCTACAGGTGAGAAAGTTTCATCATAGTCAACACCTTACCTCTGGCGATACCCCTTAGCCACTTGTCTTGCTTTATAGGTACAATACCCTCGAGTGCATTAACTAGGTTCCAAACCTTGTTGGAGTACATAGAATCCATTTTTGAATTCATGACTTCTTACCATTTCCCGAAGTCTATGCTCATAATAGCCTCCTCGTAGGTCTGAGGATCAATATCCTCAACATCCTCTCCTCTGATATGTCCCACATATCTCTCAAGAGGATGAGATACTCTATCGGACCTACGTAAAGTTGGAACTTGTGTGCTAGGTACATGAACAGACTCTAACTGTGGAATGGTGCTTGAGTTAGGTTTTCCAACCTCGCTCAACTCTATCATGCTCCCACTATCTCCAACAAGAATGTGTTCCTTCTCAAGGAACATTGCTCTCTTGGCTACAAAGACCTTTTGGTCTTCAGGGTGATAGAAATAATACCCATAAGTTTCCTTGGGGTATCCCACAAACTTGCACCATTCTATCTTGGATTCCAACTTATCGGGGTTGTGTCTATTGACGTTGGTAGGGCAGCCCCAAATCTTAACAACCTTAGAATCGGGTTTCTTCTCATTCCATATCTCATATGGAGTAGACATCACTGACTTAGTTGGAATTCTGTTCAGAAGGTAAGCTACGATCTCTATGACATATCCCCAGAATGAGATGGGTAGGTCGGCGAAACACATCATGGAACGCACCATGTCTAACAGTGTGCGATTCCTCCTTTCTGATACACTATTAAGCTGTGGTGTATAAGGAGGTATCCATTGGGATAAAATCCCATGGTCTTTGAGGAACTGGGTGAACTCTGTACTCAAATACTCACCTCCTCGATCTGATTGAAGGGTTTTAATACTCTTTCTTGTCTGTTTTTTTACTTTATTTTTATATTCCCTGAATTTCTCAAAAGCCTTAGACTTGTATTTCATTAAGTACACATATTCGTATCTTGAGAAATCATCAGTGAAAGTAATGAAGTAGGAGTAACTACCTATGGCATGACTCGACATAGGACTACATACATTACTATGTATGAGTTCCAATAACTCAATGGCTCTCTCTCCAGTTTTACTAAATGGAGAGTTGGTCATCTTTCCCCGAAGGCAAGGTTCACATAACGCCTATGACTCATAGTCGAATGGATCTAGATATCCATTCTTCAACAACTTTTGAATCCTTCCCTCGTGGATGTGACCTAGCCTGCAATGCCAAAGATATGCATTGTTCACCTCTTCTCGTTTCCTCGTAGACTCACTTACACTCATGATATGTAGAGCTGTATCTAGCATAAATAAACTATTATGCACTGTTCCTCTCACGATGATCTTATCATTTAATATTATTGAATAACTATTGTTCTCAAAAACTAATTTATATCCACTAGCTGTTAAACATGGAATGGAAATAATATTTTTGATAATAGAAGAAACATAATAGCATGCATCTAATGCAATAATAGCTCTACCAGGCAGATGCAAGGTGGCCTTGCCAATAGCCACTGCAGCAACCTTTGCTCCATTGCCCATCTTAAGGTCCATCTCGCCTCTGTTCAATCTCCATTGCTCATGATATGTGGAGCTGTATCTAGCATAAATAAACTATTATGCACTGTTCCTCTCATGATGATCTTATCATTTAATATTATTGAACAACTATTATTCTCAAAAACTAATTTATATCCACTAACTGTTAAACATGGAATGGAAATAATATTTTTGATAATAGAAGAAACATAATAGCATGCATCTAATGCAATAATAGCTCTACTAGGCAGATGTAAGGTAACCTTGCCAATAGCCACTGCAGCAACCTTTGCTCCATTGCCCATCTTAAGGTCCATCTCGCCTCTGTTCAATCTCATAGGTCCTGTCAGAACCTGCAACGAATTACAGATATGATAAGCACTCCCGGTATCCAATACCCATGTGTTATCATAAGATTCTGACAAATAGAGACTGATTATTAATGTACCTAAAGCTTCTCCAAGCTTCTATTTCACCCTCTCTGCAAGGTACTCTTTACAGTTCCTCTTCTAGTGCCCATCTTTGCCGTAGTGGAAGCATTGGCCTTGTTCTTTGTTGGGTCTTTCTTGGCAACCTTTGCCTTACCCATTTTGCCCTTGCCCTTACCCTTCTTAAGGGTCTTCTCAGCATTCCTTTTCTTTCTGGTCTCACCAGCAAAGAGAACCGGCTTTTCTTTTTTGATGGTGCTCTCTGCTTCTCTCAACATATTGAGAAGCTCTAGGAGGGTCACCTCAAGTTTGTTCATATTAAAATTCATTATGAATTGAGAAAAGGAATATGATAGGGACTGAAGCACAAGATCCACACACAGGTTATTATCCTCTAGGACCATTCCTAGACCTGTGAGTTTCTTGATCCACTCAATCATCTTAAGGATATGGTTCTGAACCGGTGTCCCCTCAGTCATCTTGGTACGGAAAAGACTTTTTAATATATCATATCGCTGAGTTCTTCTATGTTCCTCAAATAGTTTGTGGAGATGCAGGAGTATGGAATTAGCATCCATATTTTCATGCTGTCTCTGTAACTCAGTAGTCATAGAGGCCAACATATAACACTAAGCAAGAGCGGAATCATCTATGTACTTCATATAACGAGCGATCTCATCCTCGCTTGCCCCTTCGTCGGGTGTAGGGATCACTATATCAAGGATATGTGCAACTTTCTCTGCCGTGAGAATGATTCTTAGATTACAAAGCCAATCCATATAATTTAGACCAGTGTGACGGTTGGAATCAAGTATGCCATGTAAAGGATTTAAAAGTGATATTTTTTCTGAAATTAAAGATATAACAGAAATAAATAACATGCAGACTTTGCAAAAATTAAACAGTTAAGATAAGGGCTTCTATCTTAATGTATTCCCACTAATTTTTCATGAGACACACAACACCCTTCGGTATGTGAATCGGAGACCCCCCGACAGATCTCTAGTGAGGATCAAGATCTAATCGGCGTCTTAACGTAACCTCGAGGGACTCGACCAATCACATTAAGCTCGTAAAGATAGGTAACTCTTGCTAATCACAACTCCTTGTGATTCCCATCCTGTTCGGCCTCTGAACCACCATGGCCTTGAGAGACTTAATCAACCATGATGTTCGGTTAAGTCATCACCATCGTTACAAGATGAGTCTGATTAGGTGATATACTCTCGAGGGACTCGACCAAGCATACCATGTCTTAGGTCACCGGTGACATCTCTATGTCATAGATAAGATAGCGAAATACGATATAGGTGAGTCTCGAGGGACTCGACCAACTCAAACTACACCGGGAATCGGTTTCCACATATAACGATGGAAGGTCACGTGGGTCAATCTAATTGTCTCACGTTTACCGACTTAATATTATTAATAGAGGGGATTTTTGATTTGGTCTCCTAACATAATATGTCACACACATACATATTTAATATATATATCTACATCCCATACAAATATATATATATATATATATATATATATATATATATATATATATATATATATATCTAGTAGGTGTATAACCAATCACACATCACATGAGCAATCACACCAGATGATCATGAACCACATCCTAATGTGATCAGGCCTGAGCTAGTGAGCCTAATCACTCACATCAAGATCTGTGTGCTTAGGCGCATCTCCATGCCCTGTGATCGTCCTTCTCGCTTCGTTAGTTCCATCAGCATCTCAACGCATCCACATGCGTCGGCTCGTCCGTCTCGGCCTCATGGGTCCTGCTACCGTTGCGCCTCCTCATACAATTATAACATAATTACAAGCACGTAGGCCCGACAATAAACGAGAAAAATAGAGGCTCACAAGCCCCAATAATAATAATCACATGTACACACATCACATCATAGGTCCATGATCATCTGTCCACATCATATATCACATGTATATGTTATTTTATAAGACTATTAGATAAAAAATAATAGTTAATTAAACTATTTAATTAACATATATATATTTTTGAAATCAGGGACAGAAAATTTTTTTAATTCTAAGGGGCATTTTGGTCATTCATCTAAAAGGACAATGGAATTTTCAAAATTGTCAGGGGGAATTTGGTCAATCTGTCAAAAGGGATAGAAATCAGAATTTTTAAAATTCCAAGGGGCAAAACTATCTTTTCCCCGAAAGCCCTAACCCCTCTCCCTCTCTTGCTGTTGTGTTGCGGTGCAACCGCCGCCACCTTGCCGACGGCGGTGCCTTGGCGCGCTCGGCCAGCAGGCAGGGGTGCGAGTGCCGTTCGTGAGTGGCGTTGCCGGCGGTGCGGCGCTGTCGCGCCGTAGGCGCCGCTCGTGCGGGGCAACCGCCCGTGGGTGGAACCAGCCATGCCGGTGCCTCTACCCACTGGCGCAGCGCTCGCAGGCAGCGCCGACCCTTATGGACGGGCCGCCTGCAAGCGGGCGCCGCTTGCCGCTTGCCCCTTGTGGGCATGCCGCAGGCCGCCAGCGTAGGCAGCTTGTTACCGGATGTCGCTGTGACCGTTCTGCGAGCGCAGGAAGGGCAGCAACAGTTGCTGTCCTTCCTCGCTTTTTGCATCAACGATTTTGACGACAAGACCTATTCTAGATCACAACACACTGATAGAACCCTCCGCGGATTCTAAGCTTGGGGTTGATCTCTATAGGGGATCGGCCTCCTTGGAACTCTATAGGGGTTCCTTCCTCCAAGTTGCTGCACAAAGGCTGCTAAAAGATTGATCTATTCATTCATTAAAGAGGATGAATACATGGCTATTTATAGGGCTTCTAAGCCCCAACTCCTAATAGGACTCTTACTCAAGACTCATACTTCTAATGAACTTCTAATTAGGACTCCTTCTCTAGTAGGATTCCTAATTCTAATAGGACTTTTTACCTAAGAGGACTTCTACTTATAATAGGACTCTTTTCCTAATAGGACTTCTACTTCTAATAGGACTCTTTTCCTAATAGGACTCCTACTTTTAATAGGACTCTTTTCCTAATAGGACTCCTACTTCTAATAGGACTCTTTTCCTAATAGGACTCCTACTTCTAATAGGACTCTTTTCCTAATAGGATTCCTACTACTAATAGGACTCCTTTCCTAAGAAGTAACCTAACCCTAACCTAGCCGGCCTCTTCACCTCTTTAATAAGGGGCGGCTAGATAGGATTTACATGAATGCCCTTATCAATGAAACTAAATTAGGACTCTCATAGCTAGAGTCCTAACAGACCCGCCCTCTTCAAATCAGCCTTGTCCTCGAGGCTGACGTTCCATGAATTCTGGGAATTTGATCTTCAAGTCGTCGTAGTTCTCCCAAGTGGCATCTTTTGCTGGGTAGGTTTGCCCATTGTATTAACACTTCATGAGGTGTCATCGTCGCCGATCAATAATGGCACTTGGTTGGGTCTGGAGCTCTCCTTAGGTAGTTATATTTGGTAGATGGCTTTGGGCTGTCTCGTGTTGTCCCAACTTGAGCTTCAAACATGATACATGGAAGACTGGATGGATTCGGGAGCTGGCGGGTAAGTCCAATCTGTATGCTACTGCTCCGATGCGCTCCAAGAAATATTTTAGGCTTTTATGGTCGGTCTTGATGTGAAAGCGTCGCCCAATTAAGTACGGTCTCCATTTGGACATCGCATGCACAATCGCGAGCATCTCCTTGTCGTAAATAGTCATCTTAAGGTGGGAAGGAGATAACGCCTTACTAGTATAAGCGAGGGGTCGGCCATCTTGCATTAGTACAACACCAATTCCTGCTCCGGAGGCATCAGCTTCAATAATAAAAGTCTCATCGAAGTCGGGTAATGCTAGTATTGGTGTTGTTATCATTGCGACTTTAAGTTCGTCGAAGGCGGTGGTGGCTTTGTCCGACCACTGAAAGCATCTTTTTTCAGCAAGGAAGTAAGGGGTGCACTGATCTTTCCATAGTCTTTCACGAACTTACGATAGTAACCTGTTAAACCAAGAAAGCCGCGTAGTGATTTTATGTTCCTCGGGGTTGGCTAGTTCTGCATTGCTTCAATTTTGGAGGGTCCACTTTGTCACCCATTCCTCTGATATGATATGCCCAAGATATTCTATCTTTTGTTGAAGAAAGCAGAAATTCATAGTGACCGCTTGTGCGCTCAAAAGGCGCTTTTAGGTATGTCTTCTTCGACACTCGTATTTGATGATACCCTGGATCGAAGGTCCAACTTTGTGAAGACTCGTGCTCCTTTAATTCATCAAGCAATTCATCTACTACTGGAATAGGATACTTGTCCTTGACGGTTATGTCGTTGAGAGCTTGGTAATCAACGCACATTCGCCATGTTCCGCCTTTCTTTCGTATGAGGAGCACCGGTGAAGAGTAGGGGCTGCAACTTGGCCGAATAACTCCTGTTTCAAGCATCTCTTTTACAATCCTTTCTATTTCATCTTTTGGAGATGTGGATACCAATATGGTCGAGTATTTGCTGGAGGTTTCCTGGAAGAATCGGTATATGATGATCGTCGTGGTGGTTAGGAGGTAGGCTGCGTGGTCCGTCAAATATATCTGAAAATTCAGCAAGCAAGGGAAGTAGGTTTGGGTCTTCAAATTTGGTTGGCTCTCCCTTAGGTTGCTGCTCAAGTTGTACCAAAAAGTCGCTGCATGCTTTGTGCAAAACTTTCTCCATTCGTTGTGTGCAAATTGTCGTTACGTCGCCCCCACGTTTCCCGTACAGTATCACCTGTTTCCCCTTGCTGTAAAATTTCATAATTAGTTTCAAAAAATTCCAGGAAATATCACCTAATGTCATCAACCATTCAATGCCAAGCACGGCCTCATAATCATCGAGAGAGAGGAGGAAAAAATATGTAATTATCTCTTGGTCCTGCAGCAACAGTTTCACCCGTGGGTACTTACGATCATACTTCAAAATTCGTCCATCTGCGACTTTAACATCGAACCTGCTGCAATTCTCAATAGGTAAGGCCATCCGGACAGCAACCTTACTGTTCATAAAATTATTAGTGCTCCCGGTGTCAATAAGAACGGTGATTGGTTGTTGCTTCAGAAATCCTCCCACTTTCATTGTTTGCGGGTTCGCATAACCGGCAAGGGCATGCATCGTAATATCAATTGGCTGCTGTTCTTCATCCGTGACCTCTTCCTCATGCTTCTGGACCTTCTCCTCCATGTCTTCAAGAGGTTCAATCAATAGGAGGTGGCCCCTTTTGCAGCGATGATCGCGGTTCCATGGCTCGTCGCAATGCCAACAAAGACCCTTTGGCGACGGTCCACGTAGTTCTTCTCTTGTCAATTTTGTGGGTAGCGAAGGATGGTTGGGAGCAGAAGGAGGTTTATATGTTGAGGTTCCAGGAGTGGTTCTCATCCTCCGAGCATCTTGGTTAAGTCGTTCTTCTTGTATTCGGGCAAAAGAAATCACAACCATCACTGATGCGGGGTCATCGCGCTTAACTTCCCCTTTTATCTCGGCTTGAGTCCTTCGATAAATGTTCCTAACAATTGACGGTCAGTCCAATCACGAGCAAGGTAAGATAGCTTCTCAAACCTGGTTTGGTACTCTTGAATCGTAGAGGTTTGTCGAATCTTTGCGAGTTGGCGTCGATATTTTCATACTCCGTAGGTCCGAAACGATTCAGCAGTGCATTCTTAAATTGATTCTATGTCGGAGCCCCATGATTATATTCCAGCCAATTGTACCATTGAATAGCATCTCCTTCAAGGTGGATGACAGCAATCTCCACCATAGCATTATCCGACGTTCGGTAGTAGCGAAAGTAACGTTCTGCTGCAAATCCACCCATGGGTCTCCTTCTTCCCATCGTGGGAAGTCCACCCTCATGCATGGCTGAAGCACGTCCGAGGGCTGTCCCTCCTTCTCTGGGGTCCTTTCTAAATTCTCTCCTTGCTGCATTTTGGTTGGACTCGATGGTTGTCCAATTCTGAATTCTGCAAACAAAGCGCGTAATTTATCTTCCAAGCGCGATTCAAGCCGTGATTCAATCCGAGATTCCCATGCTTCAAATTTGGCATCAATTGGATCTTGGGAAGCCATAGCATATGTCTATAGATCAGAGATGCCCTTGTCTTTTTTCTGTTGACGGGTTAATGGCATGGGGTGGTGGAAGGTTCGGACAATAGATCGGTGATTGAAGGGTTCAGTTGTAATAGTTTACTGCTTTGGGCTGTCGTTTTTGATGCTGTTAGGGTTATGAAACTAGGTTATGATAGCTGCATCTTGAGGCTAGAGGGATGCCCTAAAGACGTCTTGGTTCGTGGCAGCAAGGTGGCTAGGGTTTGGTAGGTTACGGAGAAGAAAAAAGGACCAAGGTGCAATACCAGATTTTTCGCAGAAAAAATTCCAGCAGTAAAGATGTAATTTTTCCAGAAATTTTCAAGAGAGATTCAAGTAAAACTCAAAGGGGATCTACTGATAAGGAAGAGGTAATACTGTAAAAAATTTCGTAGGAAGAAACGACAACAAGAGGTTTGGCAAAATTGAGAATCACGGAGAGGTATTATAGCAGATTTTTACGTCTAAAGTGTAGCAGATTGGACGTAAAAGATAAGTGGTTTTATTGAGAATTTTTGACAAAACCAAAGGAAAACCACTATTAGGAAGTGTCAAAGCCGTCGTAAAAATTTCATAGAGATTTGGATAGAAAAACGCAGTGGCAAGATCAAAAAGGCAGTGCTATGCGGCTGAAATTCTGCAGTGCGACTTTCGTTGTAGAGATGAAAACTTTACGACGAAAAGTTTTATGCGGCAATTATAGGAACGAATTTTTTTGGAGTTTTTGAATAAGGATAACTAAATTGCAGCAGTAGTAGGGTACATAACCAGAACCTGTTGCAATTCACGGGAAGATCCAAGGATGATCTACGATGGTGGAGATGACGGCAGAATTCAGCGATGATCTTCTAAGCAATTGTGGGAATTGCTTTGCGCGGTTGTGGAGGGCTGGTGGATGGCTGTGGAAGGGCAGCGAGACGCCAAGAACACTGCTCTGATACCAAGTGATAGAACCCTCCGCGGATTCTAAGCTTGGGGTTGATCTCTATAGGGGATCGGCCTCCTTGGAACTCTATAGGGGTTCCTTCCTCCAAGTTGCTGCACAAAGGCTGCTAAAAGATTGATCTATTCATTCATTAAAGAGGATGAATACATGGCTATTTATAGGGCTTCTAAGCCCCAACTCCTAATAGGACTCTTACTCAAGACTCCTACTTCTAATGAACTTCTAATTAGGACTCATTCTCTAGTAGGATTCCTAATTCTAATAGGACTTTTTACCTAAGAGGACTTCTACTTCTAATAGGACTCTTTTCCTAATAGGACTTCTACTTCTAATAGGACTCTTTTCCTAATAGGACTCCTACTTTTAATAGGACTCTTTTCCTAATAGGACTCCTGCTTCTAATAGGACTCTTTTCCTAATAGGACTCCTACTTCTAATAGGACTCTTTTCCTAATAGGATTCCTACTACTAATAGGACTCCTTTCCTAAGAAGTAACCTAACCCTAACCTAGCCAGCCTCTTCACCTCTTTAATAAGGGGCGGCTAGATAGGATTTACATGAATGCCCTTATCAATGAAACTAAATTAGGACTCTCATAGCTAGAGTCCTAACACACACATAGTTTAAGATTCGATCTTCTGAGGAGCGATATCTCATGCGCAGCAAAAGAACAAAAACAAAACACCCTAGATTTCCCATAGAAAGGTTCCGTCGTCGTGCGAAGCTCGGTGCGTCAAAACAAATCCGCGAGAACTGCATGTGTAAAAGAAAATACCTAGGGAGATCATATATCCAGGAATCCCTACAGATCTATAGGAAGGATGAAAGAGGTCAAGCGTCCTCCTCTCTAGTGGTATCCATATGGAAGGGACTACGATGATGCACCTCTCTAGGGAGAGGAGAACAGAAGGTGGATACCATAAGAAACCCTCGGCTTATAGAGCTTTGGTTCCCTCCTATTTATAGAGGCCCCATGTAAACCCTAAAAGATCTTGCCATATTGGGTATTGGATCTCCATCCAATTACCCAAGCCTCTTGGATTAGTGGGTCTCTACCCAATAATCTCTTATTAGCAATTATTGGATCTCATCTGAGGATCCAATAATTCAGGGGCTTAATGGATATCCAATAAGTTAGGGGCTCCAGCGGATATCTCATATCCGAACCTCTACTCGTCACAACACCTACAATATGTGTGTGACCCTCTAGGCCCAATATCGAGTTGGCCATGAGTCATACTTGTCAGAACTCCTTCTGACTTAGTGAATTATTATCTCTATAATCATTCACCCAACTCATCGACTGTCGACGTACTAGGCCACTACGTCGCAGCCCCCAGACGATACAGGGAAATCCAATCCTTTGGACCTATCTGTCCTCAGTTACCATGTATCTATAGTCCCTCATCCATCTAATATCCTAGAGACCCTATACCGGGCATAGTGCTGTTAGGCCCACACGATCTCTCCTCGAGTCTTGCTCTTGTCAGATTCACCAAGAGAACTCTTTCTCTCTCAATCCAAATAACCTTGATCAAGGATTTGTTCGAGCAAGAATACATAGGATATTCCTCTTATGATACCGAGAGTGGATGATTCTCTATTGACACTCAATAGCCCTCGTAAGATTGGCTACCACTCCCAATAACTGGTTGTACTAGATCTGAAACTTTCTAAACCTATAAATCCGGTATCAAAGAGTGGAGTACTCATACAGGACATTCTTGGTGTCTCAAGTCTAAGGACCAGATACACTACTAGGACTATGGAATCGTTGTCTGATGTGACGTATTAATAACCACCTAGCATTCCATAGGCGGATCAATCAGTGAACTCATTCCCCAATGAGCACCTGTACTGTACCCTTAGTGTCCCCACATGAGTAGCTATGAGACTAGCCACCTCCATCATATGGACGAGTATACAGCACACTAGTCAATCCGGTTATCTCGATATCCTTCTCGAGTAACTTATAACCTGGATAATTTAGGATCTATGTTTAAAGGTGAATTGGTCTCATTATCATGATCTTATCACGATCTGATTCTCATTACACAGATCCAAGGACATCATAATATATGCAACACATAAGATAAAATGATAAAATGCCTAATAATAAGTAAAGAGAAAGAGTGCATATCAAGTCACAAGTGCCACCACTTATGTGATTGGCTTGCAGGGCACATATGACTAGCATTTTTACTCAAGCAAATCACTAGCCATAGTCATTCGGATTGAGAGAGAAATGATGAAAAATCTAGGGGACGACATCTCATGTGCAGTAGAAGAACAAAAAAACAAAAAAAACCTGGGATTTCCATGAAAGGCTCCATCGTCGTGTGAAGATCGGTGCGTCAAAAATAAATCCACAAAAATTATGTGTAAAAAGAATAATACCTAGGGAGATCGTATATCGCTGAATTCCTGCAAATCTGTAGGACTGGATGAAGAAGGCCAAGCATCCTTCTCTTTAGCGGTATCCATATGACAGGAACAGTAACGATGCTTCTCTATTGGGAGAGAAGAATAGAATGTGGCTAACAAGAGAACCCCCAGCCTATGGAGCTTTGGTTCCCTCCTATTTATAGAGGCCCCTTGTAAACCCTAATGGATCTTACCCTATTGGGTATTGGATCTCCATCCAATTACCCAAACCTCTTGGATTAGTGGGTCTCTACCCAATAATCTTTTATTAGCCCTTATTGGATCTCATCTTAGAATCCAATAATTTATGGGCTTAACGAATATCCAATAAGTTAGGGGCTCCGACGGATATCTCATATCCGAACCTCTACTCGTCGCAACACCTACCATATGTGTGTGACCATCTAGGCTCAATATCGAGCTGGCCGTGAGTCATACTTGTTAGAATTCCTTCTGAGTCAATGAATTATTATCTCTATAATAATTCACCCGACTCATCGACTACGAACGTACTAGGCCACTACACCGTAGTCCCCAGACGATACAAGGGAATCCAATTTTTTGGACCTATCTATCCTCAGGTACCATGTATCTATAGTCCCTCATTCATCTAATATCCAAGAGACCCTATACCGGGCATGGTGCTGTTAGGCCCATATGGTCTCTCCTCGAGTCTCGCTTTATCGGATTCTCCCGGAGAACTCTTTCTTTCTCAATCTGAATAACCTTGGTCAATGATTTGTTCGAGCAAGAATACATGGGATATTCCTCTCATGATACCGAGAGCAGATGATCCTCTATTGACACTTAATAGCCATCGTAAGGTTGGCTACCACTCCCAATAATCGGTTGTGCTAGATCTGGAACTTTCCAAACCTATAAGTCTGGTATCAAAGAGTGAAGTACTCATACAGGACATCCTTAGTGTTTCAAGTCTAAGGACCAGATATACTACTGGGACTACAGAATCGCTGTCTGACGTGAGATATCAATAACCATCCAGCATTCCCTAAGTGGATTAATCAGTGAACTCATTCCCTAATGAGCACCTGTACTGTACCCTTAGTGTCCCCACACGAGTAGCTATGAGACCAGCCATCTCTATCATATAGACGGGTATATAGTATACCAATCTATCCAATTATCTCGATGTCCCTCTCGAGTAACCTATGATTGAGATTATTTAGGGTCTATGTTTAAAGATGAATCAGTCTCATTATCGTGATCTCATCACGATCCGATTCTCATTATATAGATCCAAGGACATCACAATATATGCAACATACAAGATAAAGTGATAAAATTCCTAATAATAATAAGCAAAATAAAGAGTGCATGTCAAGTCACAAGTGTCATCACTTGTGTGATTGGCTTGTAGGGCACCTATAACTAGCAATCTCCCACTTAACCTAAAACCAATCACCTACGTGTCTGATCCCCATCAGGCCCCTGTGATGCTCAAAGATAATTTGAGATAATAGCTTAGTCAGTGGATCTGTAATGTTATCTTCGGATGAAAATCATTCCACTACTACATCTCTTCAGGCCATGATTTCTCTAATAAGTTGGAACCTCCTCAGAACACTTCTGATGAGACTTGAG
>CM044396.1:43857500-43860000 GCA_024322285.1 Musa beccarii | reverse complement strand
GAGGAAGAGCAACCAATACAATAAGCACGTCAATCATGGTCCAACTAAGTTGCCTCCTGACCCTATGGGTTCCACACCAAACTCCTCTTATCCACATTATCAACACTTTCATCCTCATCGTCAAGGTGGTAACCCCTATAATCATCAGCCCTGGCGTCCTGACCTCAGCGGTCATTGTCGAATCGTCTGTCAGTTGTGTGATACAGTCGGTCATTCCGCGAAAGTCTGTCGCTCTCGACCTCGACTCCCTACTCCAACACAGTGGCCTCAAGCCAATCTTATGACTACAACAACTAGCCAATCTAATTGGATTGTGGACTCCGGTGCATCACATCACATCACCTTCGATCTTCAGAACTTATCTGTCCATAACAACTATGGTGGCGATGAGGATATCATCATCGGTGATGGTAAATGACTTCCTATCACTCATACTGGTTCCACAATGCTTAATTCACTCACCATAACCTTCACACTTGATGATGTTTTGTGTGCACCTCACATTAAACGAAACCTCATTTCTGTCTCTCAATTTTGCAAGCAAAACAATATCTCAATTGAATTTTTTCCTGATTCCTTTCTTGTTAAGGATTTGAGCACAGGGGCATCCTTAGTCCAAGGCCAGAACAAAGACAACATTTATGAGTGGCCATCCGCTTCGCAAATAACCCACCCCAATGTTCACTCTTCTGTAGTAGCTCCAGTTGATGTGTGGTATCGACGTCTTGGTCATCCCTCGTCCCTTATTCAGCAAAAGTTACTTTCTCATTATTCACTTCCTACCTCTACTACTAGCAACATTTTAACTTATTGTGATGCTTGTCGTAGCAATAAAAGTCATAGTCTACCTTTTGGAATATCCTCTATATTTTGCTCTCAACCTTTTGAAATTATTTATACTGATGTTTAGGATCCTGCCCCAACCCTTTCTTTTGATAAGTTTCGATTTTATATCATTTTTGTTGACTATTTCACTAAGTACACATGGTTATATCCCCTCCGTCATAAATCTGAAGTTTCAACAATCTTTACCAACTTTAGAAAGTTGGCCAAGAATTTCTTTCAGTGCTCCATTAAAACAGTTTACTCTGATGACGGAAGCGAATATCAAGCCCTCACATCCTGTCTCGCAGCTTGTGGTATACAACACCTTAAGTCACCCTCTCATACTCCCCAATTAGTTGGTTCTGCTGAGCGCAAACATCAACATATAGTTGAAACTGGGCTCACACTTCTACATTAGGCCTCTTTGCCATCAACTTTTTGGACAGCAGCCTTTCAAACGGTTGTCTATCTCATTAATCGTATGCTCACTCCAATCTTACAGTACAAGTCTTCATTTGAGAAACTATTCTATAAGCTTTCAAACTTTCATAAATTCAAAGTCTTTGGTTGTCTATGTTATCCGTGGCTACGTCGTTATGCCTCACATAAGCTTACACCACGATCTAAGCCCTGCATTTTTATTGGATACTCTCTTGAATATAATGCTTTTCGGTGCTATGAACCATAAACCCAAAAAGTATTTCTGTCACGACACGTTATTTTTGTGGAGTCTTCCTTTTCTTTTCAAAATCATGAGTACCCTACCGTGCAAGCTACTCTGACAAACAAACATCATTGGAGTATCTCCTCAACCCCGTCACATGAACCTCCCACAATACCATCCAATCCTAACCCTCCTGATTAGTACACTCCTGTTTAGTAGCTCCTCACTCCCCCCATTATCTCTCCAATTCCTTCTTCACAAGTTTCCCCTATTAATAAAGCAATACCCTCAGCTACCTCATCATGTGCTATTGAAGTACCGCAGACTAGTCCGATTGATCTCGGTAACTCACCACCGACTATACCAACAACCCAACCTACCACTTCCATAGCTCCTAGCCATCATATGATAACACGCTCCAAAAGTGGTATTGTTAAACCACGTCAAGTTCTTAATCTACATGCCATAATGAACTTTTCCCTTGAGGCTAGTGAACCCACCACAATTAATCAAGCTCAAAAATCTCCTCACTGGCGTAAAGCCATGAGTGAAAAATATGATGCTCTTCTTCATAACTCTACATGGACCCTAGTTCCCTCTTATCACACACAAAACATTATCGGGTGTAAATGGGTCTTTCGAATTAAGCGGAACCCAAATGGATCTATTGCTAGATATAAAGCATGTCTAGTTACCAAAGGATTTCATCAACGACCTGGTGTTGACTTCATAGAGACATTCAGTCCAATTGTCAAACCCACAACAAATACGACTTATCTTGAGCTTGGCTATCTCAAAAGGCTGGCATATACGACAATTGGATGTTAACAATGCCTTTTTACAGGGGACTCTAACTGAAGATGTCTTCATGCAGCAACCCCATAGCTTTGTTCATTCATAGTATCCAAGGTATGTCTGCAAACTATAAAAAGCTATTTATGGACTTCGTCAAGCTCCAAGAGTCTGGTATAATGAACTTGGCGCATTCTTAACATCAATGGGTTTCATCAA